>SPJY01022556.1:326142-366529 GCA_005191435.1 Raddia distichophylla
GGGGTGGCCCTGATCAGAAGGGGGGCGTGGTCTGAACTTAAGGACGGGAGACCAAGGAGGATGGAATCTGAGAAGGCGAGTTCCCACGACGTGGAACAGAAGGCCCGATCAATCCTGGTAAGCGTTGGGGTGGCTCGCTCATTGCTCCAAGTGAAACGACGACCCAAGAGCCGAAGTTCCTTAAGACGAAGGCTGTGTATCGTGGTTCTGAAAGCATCCAACAAGCCGAGGTCCACATTCGAGTTGTTCTTATCTTCTGGGTGCATGATTAGGTTGAAGTCGCCGATAAGAAGCCAAGGTGTTTCTGGGTGCCCCACAACATTTATGAGGCCATCAAGGAAGGCTAGATTACGCGCACGGTCTTGAGGACCGTACACCACGGTGATCCACCACACCAACGGGTCAGAACACGCAGTAATTTTTGCTGAGAGAGAGAACTCGTCGATGGATACATCTGAGATGGAGAATTCTGAGCCCTTGACTGCTAAAAGGATGCCCCCTTGCGTGTCCACAGCAGGGCGATGCACAAAGGAAACCGGGTCCGCGAAAGCTTGGCCTAAGCAGTCCATGGCCAAGCTGGTGTCCCAAAGGTCCAGTTTAGTTTCTTGCAGGCACACAATGTTTGCCCCCGAGCTAAAGATGAGGTTTTTGAGGACGCTTCGACGTGCTCCGGAGTTGAGCCCTCTTACGTTCCAATTAAGCAAACACAAACGATCCGATCTATTCATCAGTCACTAGAAGACAGCCGGGGAGCCCATGAAGCAATCAGGCCGTGGCCTGAAGCTGACCGCTGGTGACACCCCCAATGGTGATGTTAGCCAGCGCTGCCATGGCCAGAGCCGCCGCTTCTGGGAGCAGCCGCGCCAGGATGGTGGAGAGATCCCGTGAAGAGGACGCCGGCGCCCATGGTGCCATGGCTTGGGCAATGCGCTCACGTGCACGACTCTCCACCGAGGTCTTGGTGGCATTCTCAGCGGCGAGGCGCTTGCTGAGACGAACTGGGCGGTTCTTGATCTTGAGGCGACGCCTGGTATAAACCTGCAGCACTGGCCGTGGAGCAGGGGCTGTGACGGATTGCAAGAACTCGTTTAGCTAAGTCTCCGTCTGGTTGGGCTGGCTGTCCAATACCGGGCTTGCAAGCGGCGATGGAGGGCGCTGGGCGAGCACCCCGGTGGAGGCAACGACGTCCGTTGGGGGTGAAAGGGTGCCCCTTTGCAGGAGTTGGACCGGCGGCGATGGCAGCGGCTGAGGCGTCTGGCCCAGGACGCCGCCGTCCCCGCAGGGCGAGGGCGAGCGGTCGCGAAGAGACGAGGCCAAGAAGCAACCGTCGGGCTGCATCTGTTGCGACTGGCCACCCGAGCTCTGCGGCCAGCTGCGCGGCGACCGCGAACGAAGCCACTCCACCGGGGAGAGTGGTCGGCCGCCACGCAATGGACTCTTTGTCTTCGAGGGAGGCTCCGCCCCTACAGCACCATCGTCGCCCTGAAGGCCATCCGCTAGCCTGGTTGAGCACTGCATGGCAGGCGCCGATAAAGAGGACGAAGCTTGAGTGAGGAGGTCGACTGGGAGTGAGGAGCCAGCCTCGAGGAACACGATGACCGACTTGAGCTTGGGTTGGCCTGCCGGTAGGGAGGTCCCGTGGTGGCGAAACCGGCGGCTCGAATCGCCCCTTTCATGGTGGTGGTCACGCCGTGTGGACATGGCTCGGGTCGCCGGAGTGCTGTCTTGGCGGCGAGAATGGGAGCGCGACCGGTGGCGGCGGCCACCGCGGTCGCCCTGCCGGTGATGGTCGTCGTCGTCAAGGTCATGGTCATGGTGGCGGCGATGACGCGGTGGAGAAGGTGAGCGTTCCCCGCGGTAGAAACGACGAGGCGGCTCATCGACTTGTCCCAGCTTCCAATCGAATTTGGTGACGCGCATTCGGCCGCCGTAGCTAGTTTGGCGATGCTGGTCTTCCGGCGACTCCAAACACATCGAGGTGGATGATGACGAAGGACGAGCAGAACTCCATGGGACGTAGGGCTGCAGAGCCTTCGTCGCCGCCTTTCTGCGTGGGGCGCGCGATGGAGAGGCGGTGAGTCTTGGGGATGGTATCCGGATTGGCCGTCCATGCCCAGACGTTTAGGGTGGCGGTGTCGAGGAGGCGCGAGGACTCCTCCTCCACACACTGGAGCACGCATGCCGGCCCGATGATGTTCTCGACGACGCGGGGGCACCACGCATGCATCGAGACACCTTCCAGGCAGAGGCGGACTCTGTGGCGGATGGGTGCTGGTGAAGAGGTGAACTGCGGCGCCCACGATCTGAAGAGGATGTCGAAGGTGGCGTGGCAGATGCGGCCACAGCCGACTGCTCGGTCACGCTGCTCCTGGGTGTCAAAGCGGACGAGGAAGTCCTCCGGGGCGTGGTTAGAGACATGGACGTTGGAGTAGCAGCAGTCCGCCGCTCCCATGGCCGCGAAGTGGACGGTTGTCAGCGCCGCCAAGGGCTCTGGTCGCTGGTTGCCCTGGAAGGAGGCCGTAGCCCAGGTGGAGGAAGCCATGACCCACTACGATTCGAGGAGGTTGTCGTAGAGGACGCAGCTCGCCCACTCTGCCGGGCGGTTCTTCGGCTCACCCATGCTGGACGACGAGGCGGGGGAGAGCCGAGGCGCAACGAGGCGGAGCGGTTTGAAGGCTGGTGGAGACTTGGGGCGGCGACAGTGGGCAGCGATGTGGCCTACGCATTTCGGGTATTTAGCGCAGCAGGGAAACTCTAAGACCACTTAATTTCAGGAGTTTCCTACTAACCTCATACTACTTGATATAACCGGGAAAAAACCTATCGCAAGTTTGGCGGGACAGAAACATTTCTCATTTTGTAATTAGATGTCACATAGTGCGCTGAACCAATGATAAATCGATCGTCGCTTTCCCATTCCACTCCTGGAAAGTAGACACATTCCAACTGCTTCAGAACATGTGTAGAGCAAATCCAGGTGGCCCTATATAACACTGTAGCAAATATAGAGAGTCTGTTGGAGGGAAGGAATATTTTAGAGTGTAGTGTAATTTGTGAAGGAATTTTAGAGGGATGGATAGAAGGGACACTAATAGTATTTTTGAGGAAAAATATAGAGGGGAGTTGGAGTTGCTAATACTAGCCGCATCAAAATACTATTCATTTACTTTTTAATTATTACCTTTTTGCCACATAATCCTTCAATAAATGTTTTGTGATGATATAATTTTTATTGACTTTTTGATTCTTTTTTTCAATAGAAATTTCAAGTGTACAATACAAGATTTATTTAATCATTTTTATTACTATAAGAAGATATTTTATATTTTATATAAAATAGATCAAATCTTCTTTGGTTTTACATAATTCTGCCAAAAGCGTCATTTCTCTATTTAGAATAAGATGAAAAGGTAATTTTGTATAAAAGGAAAAGGATAAAAGGTTTGATAAAATTTGAATTGGAGCACAATTTGAATAATAAACTAAAAAATTAAAAATACCATAAAATACAATTTAAGTTTTAAATATATTAGAATAAAAAACCATTAGAAACAAAAAAATGATTAATAAAATGGAAAATGGTATATTATGAAAATTTAAAAACATAAAATATAAAAATGGGTTGTTCTAGATTTTTTATGAATTATAATTTTTTCATGCAATTTGTATATCACACAAAATAAATAGAAAATTAAAAGATTAAAATCAATTGATAATACAAAAAAAAAATAGCTAGCTGTGCTTCTGCGAGGTGGGTCCGCACGAGCTGCCCTTCAGCGTTTATTCTTTTGTAGCCATGCTCATTGTCATAACCATTATTGAAGATACCCTATACAATAACATCATTGCATTTGTCTGAAACCAAATCTTTTCGAAAACTAAATAGATCAACAAAAAGCAACAACACTAGACAAAATAACCTCTCTTTTTTTTTCATATATTCACATATTTCTAATAGCCAATTACCCTCGTATGTTTTTAATACCACGAATGCTCAAAACCTAGAGCCATATAAGCAACACGCCATATAACTTCAGCAAATAGACAACAAAAAAAAATACAAGATAGAGATTGACCGATCTTATTCTGGTTGATTTTTTTTTATGATTGTTATATGATGATGGTCTTGATGACACGGTTAGAATCGAAATAAAAATATAATTGGTCATAGATAAAGCATTACCAACGATATCTCCATATTTCGTTCTCTCTATCCTTTCTTTAAATCACTGTTCATTCTCTATATTTTTATGCTCTTCTACAAAATCTTTATTATAAAAAGATATAAAGATCATATAAAGTGTCTCTAAATATAGAGACCGTGAGATAGGGACTTTAAATTTAAAAATTAGTATAACTAAACACACTGTTGGATGATAATGGGCACTGAGTTTGGTTGTAGTCGTGTTTTAGGCCTTGCGTACCGTTGCGTTGGCGTATTCCTGTGGAAAATTTGGGAGCCCTCAAAAAAGTCTAAAGATTAAAAATAAATAATTAAAAATAGTTTTATGATCTTTGTATAGTATACTAAAACCACGAAAAAATCTTTACAAATTATCACAAAATATATTTTTTACAAAAATAGTAAAATCAATGTTATACTACAAGGCCCTAACAGGCCGCCTCCTGCTGCGTCCACGTCGACTGCTTGCTCCCCGGCTAGGCCACGTCGGCCGGAAAAGTGGTGGTCGTCCGATCGCAGGCACGGGCTACTTCCAGCCGTCCATTTACGAGTTATATATATAAAAAATTCCGTCAAGATCGCAACAGCTCGCGGCGTTTGCTCAGTTGGTTTAGTGCACCTACGTTCGCTCCCGTGACCCGCGTTCGAATCCCCCAGCCGCGCCTGCGTTGCTTTTTTTTGCCAGTTGCATTCGCCTTGATTTCTAACCGTCCGATGGAGCGTGCTGGAACCGATCCAGCTGTCCGAACCAGCTATTACAGATTTGCCCTTGCACTTGCATGTAACTACCCGCTTATGCCATAGATCCTTTGGTCCTTGCCCCGAACGGCCCAGCTCCGATTCACCCACCCGACCCCGTCACCCCCCTAGAGCTAGGGTTGGGTTTGCCGCCTCCTCTTGCCGCCGCCGACCCTGTGCCCCTCCTCGTTCCCTCATCTCGCCGGCGCCGACACCAAGACCGACCGTCTCCGCCTCCTCGCCGGCGTCCCGGGCTCTTCCTCGACCGACCCTGTCACCCCCAGGAGCTAGGGTTGGGCTCGCCGCCTCCTCTTGCCGCCGCCGCCGACCCCGTGCAACTCCTCGTTCCCTCACCTCGCCGGCGCTGGCGCCCAGACCGACCGCCTTCGCCTCCTCGCCGGCGCCCTCGGGCTCTTCCCCGACCTCGTCCCCTGCCTCCTCCCTCTCCTCCCTCCTTGCCCACAACAACGCCGACCTCGTCGCCGCCGCCTCACTCCTCACCGTCTCACAGCTGGTAATAGCTCTTAGCTAACATATCTTTCCAAATAGTTCTGTTGAATAGCTTTTATTCGATTCAAGATTACAGTGTTGTGCACACTAGATGATCCTTTTCTTTCGTAAACATTAAGGCAGAATGAATTGGCATGAGATAGGGTTCTTTTGGGGGAAAAAAGGATGGCACAATTCCAGGACCTACATTAATCTAGCTGTGAATGGATAAAAGTGTCTTAGTGGAATGTAAACTGTAGAGGACTAACTAATACTTGTGGCTTACAGTTTCTTCGTGCAAAGTACAAATATGATTTGTTCATTACTGCAAATCTGGGACCATTTTGTAATGCCTTTAATGTCCCCTACTATAGCCTCGCCATTGCAAGATAGTCTTCCGTTTTTAAAACCATTTTTAATGCCTTTAATGTCTTCCACTATAGCTTAGATGGTGTTTATGTGCAGGTGTTCTCGGTTTTTTGTTTTCCTCCCTTCGTGTGATAGCTGTTTGTATTTTTTCTTGTGCAGGATTCGCGCGGTTTCAGACTGTTCGTCGCTACCAGACTTTACAGATCTCGCTGCACATCCTATGAACCCAACAGGGCCGCGACTGGGGAGCGTGGACCGCTGGCTTGCGTGGCCTGGGTTAACGTTTTGAGAATCGTAATAACTTCGTATAGCATACATTATACGAAGTTATACGAAAGTCTCCGTCTGGTTGGGCGCTCGCTAGCCGCCCGGCGCCCTGCCGCGCTTTCCGCTGTGAGAAGGCGTGCACGGACGGAGCAGCAACGGTTAGTACGTTCGTACGGGAATAACAGCAGCTGCACGGCCTTGGGAATAGGGACACTGGTGATGGAGTAATCACTTTTCCACTGTCCCAATCTAAACCCTGTAGACCGAGCACTGTTCGTTGCCGACTCCGTCTCAAAAATAAAGTTATTCTAGCATTCAAATTGAAAAAATATTATGTAAACCAAACGATGCATTTACCTACACATGGTTGGATTAAAGCTGGCCATTTGAGAGAATAATTCTAATAAATGCGCATAAAAAGAGGAACACATGCAACATCCTAATAAAAACTCCACATTTACATAGTTTAATATGACTTTCTTTTTGTGACAAAATTTAAATGCTAAAGTGTTTTTTTAGGATTGAGAGAGTACTATTTAAAGATCAACCAGTAGTTGGTCTTAACCTCTCATACGTTAAGCTACAGAAAGATTAATTCCATCGGGAATTCTGGATCACATCATCGTTCACATGCACTTTGTTTTGTAGCGTAGATATATTGATATACGAAATTAATGCCTGTGCTAGCTCCATGTACTTTACCGCTGACTGCCCTGCCCACGAGGAATGCAGGCCATTTTTTTTCGCGGTTTTTGTTATTTTTATGGGGGCGACTAGGGGACGGTATCCCATCGGGGCCCCAACCCGACGGGATAGCTCCCACTCCGCCACTCGCACCTCTTCTTCCCCCCGCCCGCCTCTCCTCCCCCGCGCCCGCGCCCCCCCCGCGCTCGCGCCCTGCGCCCCCCGCCCCGCCGCCTTCTCCTGCCGCCAGATCCGCCGCCGCCGCTGCTCCGCGCGCCTCCACCACCTCCCCCGCCGCCGTGCCACCCCGCTGAAGGAACTATGTGCANNCCTCCTGCCCCCGCCGCCGTGCCACCCCGCCCACCCTAACGGACGGGGACGGCATGGTCCCCCCCCTCCACCGCCGGCCCACCCGCCTTCGCCCCCTCCCCCCGGCTCCGGCGGCGCCACCGCCGCCTCCGCCGCCGCCCCCGACAAGCCCCACCCACCGCCGGTCCGCCGCCTCCCCCGACCTCCCTCTACACCCGGGGAACCCACATGTTCCCTAACCCAAACCCTAACCCGGCGGCGGCGAGCTCGATGGCGGCGACGGCGAGGTCAACGGCGTCGAGGTAGGCCTCCTCCTCCTCCTCCCTCCTTCTCCTTCTCTGCACAGCTGGGCGCGGGCGAAGGGAGCTGGGCACAGGCGAAGGGGAGCGCGCGCGCTGGCGAGGGGGTGAGATTGGACACGTGTCGCATGGGGGAGGGATCCCGTCCGGGACGGGATCCCGTTGTTTAGAATTTCTGTATTTTTATTTGGTCTGATCAAAATTTATTTTTTATAGGGACTGTTACGTATAGTATTTTATAATAATTTTTTAGGACTTCGTATGATGTTACTTAAAAATCTCAAAAAAATTAATAACTTTTTAGTTTTTCCATACTTTTTATTAAATGTTTAAATTTTAAGGTCAACCAAAGCTTATCCAATCGAACAATTGGCTGCAATCGCGAAGACTGCATCGGCAGTGTGTTCAACACTGTTGGTTGATATCATCTATACGTGTTGAAATTTGAAAAGCGGATGGAGCGAGGCGAAATCCAAAATGGACACGGCCGGCCCTAATAAAAACGTACGAACAAAATTTGCACGGTTGCCCTCCGTCGGTTTCAAAATATTTGGCAGTTTTGACCGACGAGGCATTTTTTATTTGGAGCAGAGATGCCTCGATCAGGATGACCCTAACACTTTTATATCAATGCCCTTATCTAATATCAAAATTACACACAAAATCCTAAAGAACCGAACCATAAAAAGGTTGATGTTGCTCGGGATTCCAATTAACTCTTAACGAATTTAGTTTTGTATTTGCTATCTGTTACGAAATTCTCACCGGCTTCAACGGCATTTAGCTCGAAATTTTAGAGGGTCCATGACTCTTCTAGTGCAAAACAAAATGGACAAATGGTTCCTTGTACCACTTTTTTTTTATTAAAAAGTAAAAACTCACCATACGTACATAAAAGCCTTTGGATGTACCAGAAAGATGAGCTGACACTTAAAATACATTTAGAGGTTTAGATAGATCGAATTGGATACCATCTCGACCTGGTTCTCATCGGGGATCCCACCTCGGCACCCAGTTCTGGACCCAACTTGCCCCGGGGCCCTGGCTGGAGGTGCGTATGTGTGGAAAGGAGGCAGTCGAGCGTCGATGGGAGATCTGACCCCGTGGGAGAGAGAATAGGAGAGAGTTTGAGAGAGATAGATAGATACACACAGAGAGAGAGAAAAGCGAGAAGGAGATGAGGATGTGGGCGACGGAGGGAGGGGGTAGCATGGGCCTCCTAACGCGACTGGGAAATTAGGGTATTGGAAATTTGGAATGGGGCGGGGCTTAGGTAAAATATAGAGGGTCGTCGGGTTGGGCCTAGATAGAGGTAGGGATGCAAATGGATCGACCCTAGGGTCACCCTTGGCCCTCTCTAGTTCATTTGTTTGTACTAAAATTTGATTTCTAATCTATTTAGTACAAATAAATGGATTAGGGAGGGCCAAAGGTGGTCCTAGAGCCAGCCCATTTGCATCCCTAGGTAGAGGTACAGTCAGACTTGACACGATCGGACCAGGTTGCATAGTAAAAATATGTCTTAGAGAATGCTAACTTAGATCATCACCAACCCATACCTAGACCTTGTTTGTTTGAGCTAAAAATTGCTGAAAACTTAATCTGAAAAGGCTATGACGCCTCAAAAGAGACCTGTATGAGAATCAACTAATAGTTTTGGGACCGTCCGTGCATTTTACTCAATCGGAAACTCCAACCATTCGCTCCATTTCACCATTACCTACACTCTCTATTATATGTTCTATCTTTTTATAATTTATACTGCACTTTATAAATTTTTTCTTCGTTCAAAGCTTGGAGTGTTTATTTTTAAAGCGTCAGCTACCTCTGAGGAGAGGCCACTCTGGAGCAGAGGTAGCCGCATGTCTCGATCTGTTCGTGCCGAAAGAAGTCGACGCTTGGCTTCTCTCCGGGAGAAAATTGAGTTTTTGCCACTCGAAACGTTGCCGCTCGCAAATTTGCCACTTGAGTTTTTGCCACCAATTTGCCCTTGGTCGCAAATTTGGTGACCAAGGGCAAATCGGTCATTTGACCAGAGAAATAGCCGAGGAAAAATGGAAATGGAGAGAAAATGGCCCGAAATGGCAAATATGCAACTGGAAATTGTTTAGAGTGGCATTTTTGTGAGCGTCATGCCGAGAGTGGCAAATTTGCGAGCGGCAACATTTCGAGTGGCAAAAACTCAGGGTGCGTTTGGTTCTTTGGCTACCTCAGCTCTACCCAAGCTAGGCTAGGCTAGCTCAAGTCGGTTTAGCTAGCCTTGCCATCGATGCTTGTTTGGTATTCCTTGCCCTATGATGGCAAGTATTCATCGGCAAATTGTTTGGTTTTTAGCAATAGGATTCTTGCTGCACCGAATTTAGACACACATACAGTCAGGAATCACACGCACATACTGACGGCGTGTTCTCCGCTCAACCACTGCGGATCACACCCCTATCAGATTTTCTATCCTGCTAGCCGATCAGCTCGCGCTCGGTTCGATTTGAGCGTCGGGCACGGAGAGTAGCGACTCGCAGAGTTTACCCAGGTTCGGACCCCCTCGCGGGTAATAGTCCTACTCCTGCCGAGCCTTAGCTCTTTTCTTGTTGTGGTTGTGTGGAATGTGATTACAGAACATCGGAACCCCCTCTCCCTTCTCTCTCCGCCCCTTTTATACAAGTCTCGAACCGGCGGAGAGAACCGAGGGGTAGGCAGTACAGTACTCTCAATACACTGATAAGACACGATGGACGGGACAGGAGAGACGAAAATGTGCTGCTGCTGCGCCGCGCCGCCCACGCGTGCTTCGCAAGTGGCCACTGACCCGTGTGAACACGCCGGTGGCAGGACGTGTGGGCCCCAGCTCGCGCCGCCTGACGCGGGCGGCCAGCCTGATGATGGCGAACTCTCTCTCTGCCGGTCAATTCCTCTGCGTCACAGTGACGGCTTGACAGACCCGCAGAGGTCACTGTGGCGGTAATCATTTCTTCATCTGTCTATCCGCGCGTAACGTCGCATTGAATGCACCTGTCCTTCGCTGCAGAAGAGAGCCTTCGCCCAGAAGACCCCCTGGGGACGCTTCCTGCCACGCGGGCCCCACCTGACAGTGAGGGACCTCTCGCGCTCGCCGGGGGGCTTGCCCACATGCTGGGGTCTGGTCGCCCGCCTGACGCGTGGGGCCCTCGCCTTGCTTCTGAGGGGCTCGCCCACACGCTGGGGCCTGGTCGCCCGGCTTCCTGAGGGGCTCGCCCACACGCTGGGGCCTGGTCGCCCGCCTGACGCTTGGGGCCCTCGCCCGGCTTCCTGAGGGGCTCGCCCACACGCTGGGGCCTGGTCACCCGCCTGACGCTTGGGGCCCTCGCCCGGCTTCCTGAGGGGCTCGCCCACACGCTGGGGCCTGGTCACCCGCCTGACGCTCGGACTCTTTACACCCCGGTATTTATTATACCGACACATACAGATCAACATTAGCAAAACTAGAATATTAATGCATCTGTGCTTGATTTTTGGGCACATTCCTCATGATGGACCTCCTTAAAAACCAATTGTCTCCCTTCACTTTGTATCTTCTCCTTGTATTATCGCAACATTTCTTCAACACCCTGGGGCTTCCATACCACATTGTTTCCTGCCATTCTCCTATGCCAGCACTTCATAAACATGCCGATGTCAAGACGCTAAACCCTAATTAATGGAATAGACCGATTTTCAATTCATATAGTAGAAACACAATCACTGTAAAATTACATGCACGAATAAAAATAATTAGATCACAGAAACACAACCATAGTAAAATTACATGGATGATGAAAAACAAATAAATCCTAACATAATGTCGCATAACTAAAATCAACCATGCGTGACATTTTGTCTATTTCGCCACATCCTTCTCGCCATGGCATCTCTATTTTGAAGCATCTCTCTTTGTTCTTCACGCAAATCTCGTTGAACTTGGCGGTCTGATCTTGGATATTGATCAAACCAACTCTCTTCGCTATAGACTAGCTCATCAGGTCCACCATTTTGTACTATCCAATTATGAAGTATGCAGCATGCTATAACAACTCGTACTTGAGTAGTAAAGGGGTAATATGGTTTGGATGTAAGAACTTTGAATCGATTTTTTAAAGTTTCAAAGGCTCTCTCAACAATAGTCCGAAGGGATGAGTGTCTCAAATTGAAGAGATCATTTGGAGTTTTGGCTGTGTTACCCCTCCATTCACGCAAATGATATCGAGTTTGTCGAAATGGTGGCAGAAATCCTATCCTTGCTGGATAACCAGCATCCGTAAGGTAGTATTTTCCTATATAACAAGCTATATAGGCTGAATTGATTAAAAAAAATTAAACTACACTAACCTTGAGGAACTCGTAGGCCATTTGGATGCTCTAGGGAATGCCTTAGGATCGTTGAATCATGTGCTGAACCTTCCCAACAAGCACTGACATATGTGAACATCAAATCAAAGTCGACGGCAACAAGAACATTCTGTGTAGAAAAAGGTTTTCTACCACAAAATCTATCCACTATTCGTGATGGAACATTGCATGGAATATGTGTTCCATTAATTGCGCCAATGCAGTCCTACACATCCAGTAACACAATAAATTACGGATGGCTTGGGTTTCTCATGGTACACAAATTCTATATTTGCAAGAAATAATATAGGGTCATACCTTAAAGTAAGGATCAAAACGTGGATTTCCTTGAATTTTTGATGGCATAGTAAGAGATCGATGCCTAAGCATTTCCGGTCCAAGTTGCTCAATTGCAAATAACACTTCATTGAAGTATCGGCTCACGGTTTCACCAGAATTGTGAAATGCAAATTGATGTCTCTATTTTTTTTTTATGATGCCCTACCGTAGCGAGGAACATGGCAACTTGTTCCTCTATGGTACAGTGCCACGTATCTCTCAATGCTCCCATGATACGTAACTTGTGAGATAGTTTGAAAGACACGGTTTTTTCCATACGCAACTCCCATATACAATGTTTCTCCTCCCCACGGTACAATTTATTAAGATAATGCATTCTTTCTCTATTTTTCTCCATCAGTAAATATCTAATGGGGTCTCTTAAATTGTTATGATATTTTTTTTAATATCCAGTACGCCACTACAAATGCACCAAGGAAAGCCGCCTTCCTATTTACTTCTGCTCTGTCAACCATCTATAATGATTTGTGAAACATATATACATGTCAAACTTCTGCTGTAAATATGAATATATAGCATTTACAAAAGAAACAAGCCGCTGATGAGTCATGGCATCCATTTCAGTGGTTTCTAACAACAGTTTTCTATACGGGTCCACACAACAAAAAGTTTTACCTAGTAAATAAAAATTCACTGCTCAATATCTAGAAATATGAAACAAAATTGGTGTTTTTATCTGCATGCATAGTACTATCTCAACCAAAATTAACGATAGTGACAAGGAAATAAAAGTTAAACATTCTCATCAGTGCAAGCAAATCAACCTTGGAGGAAAGGACGGGAGAAAATGATAGAAGATGAATGACACCATGCGAATCTGCGATGATCCGATGAGTTTAGTTGGAGTTGTTCGACTGTCTTCTCCTCCTCCTCGATGTACTTCAATCTCTAAAATTTGTCCGCTATTTATATAGCCTTGTGAACAGACTGATCAGAGGTTGCTGCAAATCCGAGCACAAGAGAGTGATTGTTGCAGATCTGTGCGGGTTTAGAGGATGGATTGTTGCAGATCTGTGCAGGCTCAAAGAAGGAGTTATTTCAGCCTTGTAGGACCGGAAAATGGAAGGATTTGTTGCAAATCCTGCCCAGATTTGCGTGTACTACGGAGAAGACGATGGATGAAGATAGCAGGCATGAATTTGGGGAGAGTAATCTGTGTGTGGATGGAGCACTTCGTGTAGAGAAGACAGCAGGAACAGGGAAAAGATTGGATTTGGCGCGAGGAGAGAGATTGCCATCGAAGGAGAGTCGATTTTTCTTACTGGGCTAGTTTACCTAGAAAAACTAGTTTTTTTTTTGTTAGCAAACAACTAGCCTACCTCAATATAAGGTTATAGCCACCTTAGTTAGAGCATCCCTAGCAGGCGATGCATCTTGGCCTGTATCAACAGCAGACATTACTGTAGCATAGCGCGGGTACAGCAGGAAGTTCAAATCGCAGGAACAGCACAGTGTCTCCCACGCTGCGCGCTGTGCTAATCAACATGGCACAATTTTGTTGCAGGCTGTTGATAAGGTGCAAATCTCCCCCGATTTTCTCTCTCCCGGGCGCGCTGCCGAACCTTATCAAGGAGGGTGGGGTCACCAGGGTCACCAGATCCTGTGGCGCGCAGGCCACCAATGCATGCAGCGGATCGAGCCGACGTGTTCGCCGCCTTCTCTCGTGTGGGCCCCAGCAGCCTCTGGTTTCGGCATCTTGCTTTGCGCGGGGCCCAGACGCCACGGTGGGCCGCGGCCTTCCTAGCCCTTCCTGGCGCAGGATCTTCTGCGCCGGGGTTTCTTTTCGGCGGCATAAGCACAATCTCGAGGAAATTCATTGGAGGAATTTACTACACTACGGGACACCGAAACTACTACCAGACTGTGCTAGTGGCCAATTAGCCGAGCAACCTAGGGTTCATAGCCATAGCCTGGTGTATGTAGCCCCTAGCCAGTTGGTAGGTGTAGGCCAGGCCAGTGCCAATGGCAACCATTTACCGAGGCGAAATGACCCGAATGCTTGGGCCTCGAGTGGGCCCCGATGTGTATATATACTCCATATAATAATGCGAGCAAGGAGATGCCACGGCTGCCATTACTCCAGCAACTTGATCGGGCGCCAGCAGAGTTCCTTCTAGGTAGGGATGCCTAGGACGGGCATTTTCGGATACACCTTAACCATGGTTAAATTCAAAACCCGAAGATACCGTCCATACCCAAACCTAAAAACACATACGGATACAAACCCGCGCCCATACCCAAATCCGACGGGTACCCAAACCCAAAGAGAGAGGTGGGGATAGGGAGGAGAGAGAAGGGAAGGGCACCATAGGGGCAGGGGTGATGGTCGGCGTGAAGAGGGAAGGGATGGGGCGGCGGTAGGGCCGGTACGGAGAGAGAGATAGAAGAGGGGCTAACCTGTACTCCTGTAGGCGTGGGGTGGAGCGGCGACGGCGTGGGGAGGCGAGGGTTGGCGTGGGGTGGTGAGGCGCGGCACCGGCGTGGGGTGACGACGGGCGGCGCCGGTGTGTGGAGCCAAGGGGTCAGGAGCGGCGCCGAGTGTAGGGAGGCAGAGGCCTGGGTCGACGCCAGCGTGGGGAGGCAGGGGGCCATGGGGGGACGCCGGCGTGGGGCGGCGAGGGGCAGCGCTGACGTGTGGAGGTAGGAAGCCAGAGGTGGCGCCGGACGTGGGGAGGCAGGGGGCAGCGAGCTGGCTGCTAGCTAGGAGTTAGGATTTACTGCTTCTCTAACATATGTAAATTGAAAGATGGACCCACATGTCATTTAACAATTTGTGTAAAATATGAATACCCATGGGTACGAAATTGAACCCGTACCCGAACTCGAGTTTTTCGTGTACCCAAACCCGAAAAACCAATGGGTATATATTGCAACCCATATCCATACTTATCGGATCAGATACCCATGAATATCCATACCCATTGGTTTTTGTTCTCTCCTGCTGCAGCTCGTTCAACATCGATCGATCTAGCTGGCTAGCCTCATCGTTAATTCCTCCGGCCAGATGGTGTCTACTTTTTGCTTCATTTTGGGCAGGGCATTGGAGCATCTCCTCTGGCGGGCCCGTCCGCACTCTTGCCAGTGGCCGCTGTTGCCTGCTCCCACGGGTGAGCTGAAGGCCAGCACCAGTAGTGAAACACTACCCCTCCAATGAGGTGGAGATCAGCGTGGCAGTGGCACGAGGGAAGCTTTGCCTGTTTGGGTGCAGCGTTTCCTTCTCTTCCCTCCTCGGCTCCTCGCCGCGGGGAGTGAATACACTACAGGAATCTCCCTCAATACCGAGGGCTCAAAACCCTCGCAATAAGGGAAGAAGCCCTCGCGATTAACTATTCACGAGGGCCGGCCCTCGTGAATAGGCGCTCGCGTCCGCTCCCCCGCAAATAACGACATAACACGAGGGCATGGCCCTCGCGAATAGTTAATCGCAAGGGTTTTAATATGCCCTCGCGATTAACTGGCCTGCAGCTTTGTCGCGAGGGTCTCCCAGCCCTCGCGAAAAGTATGCGGGGCCCACGTTCCCTGGCGCGCGCAGGAACCGGCCCACAGCTATTCGCTAGGGCCAAATAGCCCTCGCGAATAGCCTCCCTGCTCACTGCTAATCACGAGGGCTATTTGGCCCTCGCGAATAGCTGTGTGCCCACAGCTAATCACGAGGGCTATGTGGCCCTAGCGAATAGCTGTGTCCTGTGTTGTTTTACGAGGGCCGTTTAGCCCTCGCGAATAAGCGTATTCAGCAAAAAAAAAAATGAATTTGAAACAAATTTGAACAACAGCAAACACAGCATATATATATATATACACTAGCAAAAATGCCCGTGCGTTGCAACGGGAGAAATAAAAATCTTCGCACACCAATTCATTCAAAAATTGTTTGCTAACAAAAGTCATTCAAAAAAGAATCCATTTGCTATGTGCCCGTCTATAGAACTTTCATTGAAAAAAAATATATAAACGAGGACTGAATCTGTTTGAAATACAGGAAGGAAAATTTTCTCTTAATTCAACAAAATTGCACTTGGCAGCATATGGGTTTAATAGAGAGCATGTCAGGAAGCCTCTCTATAGAGAAATATATTATCAGGCCCTCATTTTTAAGTTCTGAAGGACTAAACCTTTGCCATCAGCTCCACACGAATCTGGTATTCCAGGATTATCCAGAGGCAAGCACATTCACACAGGCCCCTTCACACAATCAAGCAAACTAGTGCCCAGCTGGCCCTCGTGAATAATAGTTGCTCACTGCTACGTGAGCCCTAGTCTGACTGCCCCTGGACAGCGCAAAATCACGAGGGCCACCTAGCCCTCGCAAGATAAGCTCGCACACATTTATTCGAGGGCTCAATCCGAGGCCCTCGTGTCTATAGGCCTGTAAATACGAGGGCTGTAATAGCCCTCGAGTATAATACTTATATACGAGGGTTTTCTGCATAACCCTCGCTACTAATAAATATTCTTCTTCTCCCCTACACTCAAATTATTTTTAAAAAATACCAAATAATAGTTTAAAATATTTTTGAGTTACTAATGTTATTTAATGTACCATTTTTTGCAATAGAAAAAAAATAAAAACATGAAACAAATTTTTTCGATATTAACTCTTTCTTATCTCACACTATGAGCTTATCGATATACTAAACATTCTAGTAGACATTTCAAAAATTCATTTCACCAAATTATATAATACATTATTTATGAATTACACACATTACGCATTACCCGTTACACACTATTTAACACTTGTCGCCTCGGGAGACCAATGATGACTCCGTCGTTTCCCTGTCGAAGTCGAATTCGGGGGGAGAATCCTTCACGGTATACCAGAGTTATGCTAGTTTCTGCGGAAGAACGAGGTAAGACCAAAAAGTGTGGGAGATTTAAGGCTAGCAGAGGTAAATGGTTATGAATTTATAGGCCTTTTAGTCACAAGGGCTGGAATTGGACCCTCGCTAGTGGTTGCTGAGGCAGCCTTATTCGCAAGGGCCATATGTAGGCCCTAGCGAATTAGCAATTTTTGGGCCTTTATTCGCGAGGGCCATATGTAGGCCCTAGCGAATTAGCAATTTTTGGGCCTTTATTCGCGAGGGCCAACTGTAGGCCCTCGTGAGTAACCTGCGTCGGCTGTTTTTTGCGAGGGCTTATGTTTGGCCCTTGTAACTATAGTCTTTTTCACGAGGGCTGTATATTGCCCTCGTGATTTAATGTTGTATTACGAGGGCATTGTTTCAGCCCTCGTGTATATTTTTTGGCCCTCGCGAAACTGGGATTTTCCAGTAGTGGAAGCAGTTTTTTGCATCTCTATGAAGTTGCTTGTTGGTCCTATTTGCTGCCTTGTTTAGTTTTACTTTAGTTTTAGTTAGGAAAGTTTGACCAACTTTGAAAGTGGTATGAAAAAAATAAATAATTTATTTAAAAAAATTTAAGATCTTTGAGAAAAATCATATAAAGTTCTAAAAAAAATTTTCAAAAATTAAAGTGGATGGTCTATAAAAATAACAAAAATTACAAACACAACAAAAACTAAAACTAAACAAGGCATCAAAGAGAGCCATTATCTACCGTTCATCGTTCGTTGAGATGGTGCCCCGTCGACGCCGGGTTTTGACGGCTTGCGTTGCCCCGTCAACGCAGGGTTTGTCGTGCCTTTTTAACCCTTTTTGAATCACGGTTGAGTCCGATTCTATTAGCTTAGATCAAAATTTATCATTTTTTAGAATATTTTGTGTAACTACTTAATAAATTTTTTTAAGAATTTGTAAAATTTTATTTCAAAGCCTGAAAAAAATTAGAATTTTTTTAGCCTTTTCATACTTTTTGCAAACCTTTAACTTTTGGTTAACTAAACCCAACCGCAAACTAAAGAACGCCAAAAGGACTTTTTTGTGATCACATCAAAATTTGAAAGAAAATTAATTACTTATTTTTTGTGTTCTCTCTAATCGATATTTTGTACAAGAATTATTATAATTTTGTATGTTCTTTTCTTTTCACCATTGGCTATTTCAATTGGTGACAACATGCTAGGGAAAACGTTTTTCCATTCAACGCTCGTATTTTTTAAAAAAATAAATCCAACGTTAGAAATTTTTTTTTCCCAACCAGTCGAAATGCACCCAGATTTGGGGAAAAAATTCCTATTAACATTCGGATCGCACGAAAAAACTGAAACGCAACAAGTTCCTAGTTTCATGTACGTTCGATGATTCAAACGTATTATTCACAGCAAAAGTATTATCTAACACAAGTTCACAACAAGAACTATTTTACTGTTGCATTCACGGGATTTTTTTAAAAAAATTCTGACCTTCGAAAGGATTGTAATTCCAATATTCAGATCTTGCCAAAAAAAAAAATTTGATACATGGATTTCTTGTTCCAATGTTCGGATTTCTTGTTCCAACGAACTAATTGAAAGAAAAAAAAAACAGAAAGGAAACTGCTGAAAGAAAATAATAGAATCAAATATAACATTATTAAAGATAGAAGGGGAAAAACCGATTTCGAAAGGATTTGTTTTCCAAGATTCGATTCTTGTAGGTTTTTTTTAAAGCAAAGACCTTAGGTTCGCTGATTTGTTGTTCTATCTCGTCTTAACATTCGGATTGGAAGAAGAAAAAAAGGGAAAATAATATTGTTGGAATGTGGAAGTGAAAAAAATCAAATCTAACATTAGTAAACATATAAGTGCCAAAAAAAATTGACTTTGGAAAGGATTTTTTGTTCAAGACGTTCAGATCTTGCTTGAAAAAAAAAGAAACCCGACCCTGTTACACAAATTTCTTGTTAACTGATCTTTAACAGAAAAATTACGGTTCTTACGTTCGGAGAAGGGTAAAAATCTGTTGCGATATTGGACGAAAAAAAATTACGGATCTAAGAACGTTCTGACAAGAGTAAAGATCTGGTGGAATGAGAATGTTTTTTTTATCCCATGTAATTCCAATGAAAAGGATCAAAGCAAAATTCCAAGATTTCTTCCATAAAGTTCTCTCAAAGCATGCAACAAGATTATTGGCAACGTTGGGATTTGAAAAAATATCAACCCGATGAACATAATATCTTATGATAAAAACATTCACCTGAAAAATAAGTATCAAAATAAAAACAAGTAGCGTCGCATCAAGCATCGCGATCTCGACTGATTGAAAAGAGCGTCACACAAAGGTTGAATCTGAGAGGCGCGGAGATGGCTAGATCCACGCACGGGTGTTGTTGAGGGCGGCCCTTGTGGCTGCGTGGCCGCGCGCCGCCATCCACACGATGACACGAGGGTAGATGGGAGATGGCGTGGTGAGAAACAAGAGGAAAGGGAGAGCAGATCGATCCAAAGTGAATGGAGTGGAGGGGAATCGAGGGAGGGTCAGCAGGGAGGATGACATCTCGACACATGGTGAAACGCTGTCTGTCTATCGGCTGTCTCCACCATCTATGGCTGCCGCACGAATCTCAACGCTAAACGGACGATAGATATCTTATTTAGCTGCATATGCAGGCGCGCATGATGTATATATTGCTGCGGGGAGGCAGGGACAGCAGCGATCATCGCGGGAAAATCTGGCCCGGCGGGCTTGTCGGACCATCACAACGGCCATTAAAATGGAAAAATCGGTGAAATAATCTACTTTAAATTTAAAATTAATAAAATAACACACAGTATAAAAAAATACCGCCCGTAATAACTTCGTATAGCATACATTATACGAAGTTATACGAGCGGGAGGGTGGATGACATCTCAACACATGGTGAAACGCTGTTTGTCTATCGGCTGTTTCCACCATCTATGGCTGCCGCACGAATCTCAACGTAAACGACGATAGATAGCTTATATATTTAGCTGCATATGCAGGCGCGCATGATGTATTTATTGCTGCGGGGAGGCAGGGAGAGCAGCGATCATCGCGGCAAGATCTGGCTCGGCTTGTTGGGCCATGACAACGGCCATTGAGAATCCGATGCATGAGTATACCAGTGTGATACTCCACGTGCAATTATTGTCATGTGTATGGAAGTAACTGAAATGGCAGTGACTACACCTGCAATACTGCATTGGGTCTGTGCGCAGCGGTCAGCTCAGCAGGCCGGGTGGCCATATATGGGTCTGGTCTGAAATTAACCTTCAATTCCGGCTTTCCAGACTGAGAGCAACTCCAACTCCTCCTCTATCCGTTCCTTTAAAATTATTTCATAAATTACACTACCATTTAAAAGATTGCTTCTCTCGAGCAGCCCCTATATATCTGCTACAATATTATAAAGGACCATCTGGATTTGCTCTCAGGGTGGCCATCGTGGTAATTGAGGGTGTGCAGATGGAGTGACGAGTGGAACTTCTAACTGCACTAGAGTTTGTATCATACTCGGTCTATGGATAGTTTATCTTTATTGGATCTAGCATATATCTAAACAAAACAATAGTATAAATAGGAATGAAGACTTGATGTATTATTATTACAAGAAATTAATAAAGCATAACTCCACCCTTACGTCTCGTCTTCTTGTCTCATCTATGTATGTGTCATTGTTCATCTACGCCTTGTAATACACCCGGTAGCAAGATTTTACAGCAAAGAGTAGTGTCGGGAATTTGGCCGTGTTTGATCGGTTCGATCCATCATATCTTGTGTCACTGTAAAGCGGATCGGTCTGACATGTTTATGCCGATCCAGTCCGAACAACCGAAAGCCAAACCTAGCATGGTTCAAAGGCACATGGGACAACACAACGAACTTATTTTTTCTATAAATTTTTATGTTGCTTAATTTAAAAGTTGTCTATATAAAAAAATATGTGCCTCAAAATTCTCTACAACTTTTGTATAGAATAAAAAAAATCTTATGACCATGTGGAGCCCTCGAAAAATTCAAATTACCCTCCAAAAAATAAGCCGTGCACTAAATTCTTTTATAAAACACTCAAATAAAAAAATTATCTATATGAAAAAGATGTGTCTTAAAATTCTATATAACTTTTATATGGAATACTAATTCAAACAAGTATGTAAACGCCTAAAACTACAAACTACATATTCATATTTCAATTTGGAATATTTCAATTTGGGTTGGGCCCTAAGCGCGACCTGTGTAGTTGAGCTCCATCGGACAGCCCATTGTGCCTGGTTTGTAGGCTTGGCCCGACCCAGCACTCGGGTCGTGCCTGCCTCACTTGTTTTTGTTCATGCCTAAGCATGTTTTGAGCCTTTAAATTCGTGTTATGCTTATGTCGGCCTAAAAAAAAGCTCGATCCAACTCCTAGCACCATTTTGTTTCTTTTTATTTGGATGACCATCAAACAAGCAAGTGTTTACTTTCATATGCTCACACATTCCTGTCAAGCCTAATTTCAATGGTACCATGGGTTTCTTAACATTACTACAACACACAAATGATAGTCAATGATACATATGATATTTTTTCTTGAGATAAATACAAAGGAAAAAAACTAGTCATAGTCAAATTAAAAATACTTTGGTTTTTGCCCCTCCTTTCCTCACATAATGGGTTCTTGCCCCTTTTTTCCAATGGCCATTGTATCAACTACCAGAGGGTTGAAGCTTCACCTTTGTTTGATTGCAACCTTAGGCACCTGCACTCCGCTTCTCTCCTCGGCTCGCGCTGGTCCATCTCATGTGGATTCCTCTCCGAGGAGAAACACATGTGAAGCTCCTCGTTCTCCTTTGCGAGCCGCTTGGCCTTCATTTGGCTTCTTTCTTTCAAGAAATCCCTCATCAAGGTGTTTTGTGTGCACTCGGCTTCGATCAAAACTTGTGGGTTTTGGTTCCGCGGGTTTAGAGCCGACTCCGCGTTGATCTGATTCACACGTGATGGTGTTGGTTTACTTCCCTCTAGGTTTTAACTTGATGGTGGCGGAGGATGGTTTATGGTTGCTCTTGATGATGGGATTGTTATGGATGCACCCCCGAGTCATTTGCAATTGGATAGAACGGAGTGTTAGTTCACAATTGAGTTGTGAACAGGAGGAGCAAAACACTACACCCCCTCCCCTGTTTGTCCAGTGGGTGAGAATAACAGAGTGCTACTTCCCGCTTGGTTATCTCCAAGGGCTACATGATGACCCTCTTATGGGCTTGGGATAGGTGGGTTCTACGTAACTACAACAACTTGATGGTTAGATCTAAGCGAGGCCACTCCCGGCGCACCATCTTCCGAGTCTATTTCCTTCAGCTTAGCTCTTTTCTGGGTTTGGCCATCGCTCTCAAATTCATTTCCACGTTGCCTCTTTCGAGGTGGCATCACAACCAACTCCATCCCCACGGTCGACGCCAACTGTCGTTGATCGAGTCGTTGATCGAATCAGACAATATATTTTTAGTGACATGGAGACAACACTTTTGAATAATGATGCTATGTAACATCCCAAATTTTTAAACACAAATTTGGCACGTTAATTTTTTTTAAAAAAAATCATGGCATTAAAATAATTTAATAGTCATCTGCATCATGTCATAAATGCATCATTAATTAAATTGTTCATTTGGTAAATAAAATTATATGTGCATTACAAACTTTATTACATCTAAGCATTGTTGACCAGCTGTGTAAATTAATTTAAATACAAGAAGAAGTTTTAATTAATTTTTACAAGAGCAAGAAAGCAGACTAAATCCTCATCTTTTCTCTCTGTTGGGCTTGAAGTCCTCTGTTTTCTTCGTGCTGAGCTTCACCCGTCACTCTGTGCTATCCTCTGCGCTGTGTGCTTATCTCTACCCATAACTCAGCTGTCGCTTGCGAGTTACTCCACCCAACGCTCGCCTGCGCCGTGCACGCATGCTCTGCACATTTGACTTCGCCAAGGCCACGCCTCGCCGTCGCGTCTTCGCCGCTGTGCTCTGGCTGCGCCTTCGCGTCACTGCCGCTGTAGAGCAATAGCACCTGTCCATCGTTGCTCCCGGCGAGAGTACGCTCGAGCCGTCCTCGCCTAAAAGTTAAGCACTGAGCACCGCGTCTCTTCTCGCATTGCGCTGCGCCGTGCTCTGTACTTATCCCCGGTGAGCTCTGTTCAATCCCGTGGTCTTCCTCTATTTCTTAGTCATTTCCTCACTCGCTTCCTCTCATCCTTCCTACCGCAGCGCCGAAGAAGTCCGAAGCACCACCAAGTTAAGAAGGAAGCTGTCGTCGTAGTGCTCAGCTCGTCGTCGCTTCGGTAAGCCTCTGCACACTTCTAGGTGCACATGGGCATGGAAAGATGATCCCGGGGTGGCCGTAGTCTCCCCTGCGTGTGCCATGTTGAGCTAGAGCTCCTAGGAAAGCCATGCGAGCAAGTTAAGAACGTGTACTGTAGACTATGTATAAATACGTGCGTCGGCGCCGGAACCAATCGGTCGACGAAACCGCAACTTTAGGTCTCTTTGGAAGCGCTGAGTCAGTCAAAGGGGTCATTGAATTAGGGTGGAATCCCTTTGCATTCCCACCATACTTTATTGCTCTTGTTGGTGAGTTATTACCTCCAAGCTGGTCCATGCCTAAGTTCCTAAGAAATATTATTAGGCAGCGGTCTATTTTCATAATTTGAATTATGTAACTCGAGAAACGAATTCACTTGATAGTTTAGTTGTCGCGCGCGCGCTCGGATAATTGGTCCTTGAATGTTGGTCGTTGGCTGCTGGTCATAGTGTTTGGTCGTTGGTCCCTTGGATGTATCCGATGTGGTGATGTCCTCATCACCCCCTCCCCTATTTGTCCAATGGGTGAGAATAACGGAGTGCTACCTCCCACATGCTTATCTCTAAGGGCTACATGATGACCCTCATATAGGCTTGGGATGGGTGGGTGCTACGCTACTACAACAACTTGCTTGTTAGATCTGAGCGAGGCCTCTCCCGGCGCACCACCTTTCGAGTCTCTTTCCTTCATCTTAGCTCTTGTCAGGGTTTGGCCATCGCTCTCAAATTCGTTTCCACGTTGCTTCTTTTGAGGTGGCATCACAACCAACTCCATCCCCACGGTTGACGCCAACTGTTGTTGATCGAATCAGACAATATATTTTTAGTGATACGGAGACAACACTTTTGAATAATGGTGCCACCACCCCCAATTGTGTGTGAGGGGGTAGCTTTGAATTTATAGAATCTAGACGTGCTACTGAACAAAATTACATGAATGCTTATAAGGGTACCCCTGCTTTTGTTGTAGACCAAGGAGTTACATCATGAGACATTGCCCCTCATTACTTCTTTACGCCTAGCATAACTTGAAGTGGAGTCCATTCTACCCGGAGTCCAGAACTTGATATCGGCCTTCGCTGCTCTGCGTGAGCCTACCACACCCCTTGGGCTCCAATTTGGATCTTCGCACGACTTGCATTTGAGGGCACTAGATAAAGAGGAAAATTAGTCAGAAGCTAAGTGACATCAGGGCTACCCATACAATGAACTTGTGTGTGGGAGGTTTCCCTCTGGAGGTCCCTCCATCAGTGCAAAATTAGTCAGTCGCTCCCCGGGGGAGACAACCTCAAGAGGAAGCGCAACCTAGGATGGAGTGGGAACATGGAATTTTTTTTTTTGTGATTTTGGATCAAACTTGAGCTACAACAAGCTAGGGAGCCCTAATTATACTCCCTCCATATCAAAATGTTTGTCACTTTTGACTTTTAAATAAACGTTTGACCATTCGTCTTATTCAAAAAAATTATGTAAATGTCATTTATTTTATTGTGACTTGTTTTATCACTAAATATATTTTAAGTATGATTTATTTTTTTACATATTTGTGCTAATTTTTTGAATAAGACGAATGGTCAACCGTTTTTTAAAAAGTCAAAAGTGACAAACATTTTGATACGGAGGGAGTACAAGCTACTAGAATAAATCGTGCCATGTTGGGCTCCTACGTTACCGTGTGTGTAGCTCTGTATATTTGCCTGCGTGCCGTGCTTGATGTATTAAATTGTGACTTCCTGTGGGACGCTTAGTCCCCTATGTTGTAATAATATAACTCGAAGGCAGTGTACCATTATTGTTAAATTGTGTATGCTAGCCATGATCTTCTGGGACTAGTACTGTATGCACAATTAGGATTCGGTCAATTAGATCGGATCCTGACATGCTACCACCCCCAATTGTGTGTGAGGGGGTAGCTTTGTATTTATAGAGCCTAGATGTGTTACCGAACAAATTACATGAGTGCTTATAAGGGTACCCCTGCTTTTGTTGTAGACCAAGTTACATCATGAGACATTGCCCCTCATTACTTCTTTATGCCTAGCAGAACTTGAAGTGGAGTCCATTCTATCCGGTGTCCAGAACTTGATATCGGTCTTCGCTGCTCAGCATGACCCTACCACACCCCTTGGACTTCAATTTGGATCTTCGCACGACTTGCATTTGAGGGCACTAGATAAAGAGGAAAATTAGTCAGAAGCTGAGTGTCATCAGGGTTACCCATACAATGAACTTGTGTGTGGGAGGTTTCCCTCGGGAGGTCGAGAGTTGCTCCCTGGGGGAGAGGAAGCACAACCTAGGATGGAGTGGGAACATGGAATTTTTTTGTGATTTTGGATCAAACTTGAGCTACAACATGCTCGGGAGCCCTAATTATGTACAACTAAGTTATTTCACCCATTTTTCCCTTGAAAGTATGCATGATCTTGGGGGCAAAGTGGTTATCCTATGCTTAGTTCTCCTGTTTACCCTTGGTCAGGTTGCTAAAGGAGGGGTCTGCTCATCCTTCCTCCTCGATTGCCTTGTTTTTGCTGCCTTGGTACCCGAGCACAAAACAACTATTTACTCTGTTAGTCTCTACTTTGCCTCTGACTGCTAGCAGAGCCTTCCTTTATCCCGTAATGACAATAGTGGGCTGCTTTTGGCAGGCGCGAAGCATCTTTAAATTTCGAGCTTCCTTTTGTCCTGGGTGGGAGACCCAAATTTCCTACCCAAGGCAATAATTGATGTGTGGGATGCCCAGGAGCCACTCCACGTGAGTCTTGGCCTAGAATTTCCACTAGGACGCATGGCACTTCAGAAAGGTCCCTCGTCGGATTTCGGCTCGAACTAGCCTCTAGGACGTATGGTGCTTCGGTCTGGGTTGGTTTTTTGGATTCATGGCGCTACACATAGGTCCCCCCGTGCAGAGCTTTGACACGAAGTGGTCTTCGGGTACATGGCGCTTTTGGTCTCCTCCAGGATACGTGGCGCTTCTGGTAGGTCCCCGTGCGAGGCTTCGGTCCGGATTGGTCTTCAAGATATATGGCGCTTTGGTAAGGTCCCTGTGTGGGGCTTTAGTCCAAAGAGGCCTCCGGAGCACGTTGTGGTTCGGAAAGTTCCTAATATGGGGCTTCGACCTGGAGCGCCTCCGGAACACGTGGGCATCTTGGACAATCTGTACAAAGTCTTGACGCCTGGGAGTGCTGTTTGCCACCTCTACAACACGGAAACAAAGAGACCTTTTAATGCCTTTTGACTCATGCATTCAAAGGACCGTCACATGGACATGTTGCTTCACCATCTGCTTGTCTGAGGCGGAGCCTACTGGCTCAACTACTACTCTCGTGACACCTTTTGCTTTATCTTTGATCCAATTGTCCGAAGGTCAATAACTCAACCGTATGAGGGACGACGAGAGGTATATCTAAGGTATTGCTATGATAGGAATGAGGCGAATGAGATGGGTATTCGGAACCTACGGACCAAAGTTTTTAGGTGATAAGGTAGGTAACTACTATAGGCCATATATGTAACATACCCAAAATCCACCCAATTTCAGCATAAAATTTTTCGCAAAAATCATTCTTGAGTCCCTAGAAACCTTCCCCAATTTTCTAAAATTTTTCCAAAACAATTCCTATTTTATTCCATTTTAGAAATCCCCCCTTTATTTTATCAAGGATTTTCATCCCATAAAATATCAACTTTTATTCCACCATTATCTTCCTCTCATTTTGCTGGATTTTTGGAGACCAGTTTCATATTTTTCTGAGTTTTCGACAATTTTCTATGAATTTCCAAAGCCTAAACTCATTTTCTGGAAATT
Source organism: Raddia distichophylla (assembly GCA_005191435.1). Taxonomy (NCBI): domain Eukaryota; kingdom Viridiplantae; phylum Streptophyta; class Magnoliopsida; order Poales; family Poaceae; genus Raddia; species Raddia distichophylla. Next base: position 353,164 of record SPJY01022556.1, read on the forward strand.
TAATTAGTCCTTTCCTTTTTCGCAAAATTCCTGGAATCCGCTTTTCCTTTTCGGATTACGCCATCGGCGTGTCTGCTCCCCCTCCACTCTAGTGCGCTAAGTGGCAACGGACGGCCAAGATTTGTCCGTTTAGATCCAACATCTCAGAGTCGGCCACGTCATCACCGAGTGTACCGCTTCGTTGGAAACAATCTGACAGCGCCCACTGATCCGCCCCAAAATCCAACGACGCCGATGTTTCCTCATTTCTCCGCCAGCGCCGCCACCCCTGAAACCCTCTGCTCCGCCACCTTCGCCGTGCCGCTCGCCGGTTTTGCTCGCCGCCATCAACTCCGATGTTTCCAGGCCTCATCATTGACCTCTACGGCATCGCCATGTCGCCGCAAAGCTAATTCGACACCTCTCCACCCTCAGTTCACCATGGATCACCGCCGATTGCTCGCCGCAGCTCGACGTCCCAGCGGATTTCCTTCCCGGTCACCATCGCTTACCCGTGCCTATAAATAGGCTGTCCCTGGCGCTTTGCATCTTCAAACCATCCCTCCACCACCCCTTCTCTCCCATCGATCACTGGAGCTCCCTCCTCTTCCGCCATCTCCAAGCGCCGCCGCCGCCTAGCATCGCCGCCCGATCATCTCCTTCGTTGCCGATCACCATCAACGCCTCCATCAAGCTTGCCGTGCCTAGAAGCATCTTTGTCGGCCACCACCTCGCCGCCGGTGGGCCCCTCCCCGCCGCTCCACCTTTTCTCTCTCTCTGACTCACTGCCATGTGGGCCCCCTCTGTCAACACCGCTCGCAAAGTCTCCTTTGCACATGGGCCGGCCCAGCTCCAGCCCAGTCAACCCATTTCTTTTTTCCCCTTTTTATTTCAAAATTTTAGATTTAGCTTTCTATTTTGCATAAAATACCAAATCTCTACCAAAAATTCTGTCAAAATTCCCAAAAATCTATAATACATCCTAGTATTTTATAAAAATATAAAACACCCCCTTTTACTTTTAAATTCTGAAAATAAAATGTTTCCCCTTCTCTTTCTATAGAAAAATGGTTTTAAAATTTCTTCCTGTTTTTCCAAAAATTCCAAAATACCAAATAAAATATTTCATCTCAATATTTCATTCAAAAATATATTTTCATGATTTCACCTTTTATCTCCAACAATTTCCATCTCGGAACTCCGATAACTTTGTTGTCGTCGACCCCGATCTCTGAAAATTAGTTGATCCACACCAGATATTTTTCTCACGTACACATGCATAAATTCTTGCTATCCGGAGATCTACCAAAATAATGCCGAAATTAACCCTCCTTTTTATTCTATCCGGAATAATGCCAAAATCCCCATCACCTCTTCTTTTTATAAGAAAATTTATCCGGAGATTATCAAATCATACAAACCATCACCATCCTAGCCAACCCTAACCTTTTTCTTTAAAATACCTTTTTAAAAATGATTTCATGCATTCATGCTCCATGCATCTTTGTTTTTATTAAAATTCCCTTCCTTCTTCCTTTCTCCAACGTGTAGAAAACGAAGTCATTGCCCCAAATCAGCCGAGCAGGAATATCAGGGCAATAGTGCAGATATTGAAGATCTAGCCGAAGTTCCCTAATATTGTATTATGCATTTATTTTCTAGTTAATTAATTTTTGTCCAATTGATTTAAAAGTATTTATGATTGCATATAGTCATAATCCCATTTAGATTATAGCTTCCCTGCTAGATCATAGGAAAACCCTAGGATTTTTAATCTAGACATAATAATGGCAAGGTCTCATATAAGCATATAGTATCATGATTGTTGTTTTTTAATCTAACCTTTGGTTGAGTTGAAAAGAGATTGAGTTGTTGAGGTTTTGGTCATGTTAAGTTTGGAGTGCTGTTGGTGTTGTTGGAAGTTTAGCGTGAACAAACAATGGGAATGTGAGACGCATGGTGGGTCGCTCTAGTCGAGGACTAGGGGACATTTGCTCGGGGGCCGGTGGTTGTTTGTTCATTACTCATAACTGAATTATGTCATGATAGAAAAGATATAAATTTCCGCCCAAACCATATTACTGATCATTTTATGGGTAAAGCTGGGCAGATTCTGCAGAGTCGTTAAAAATAAATCATCAATGGACCATACTTCTGGGATATGAGGTTGTATGGCAGGGGTGATGGCTATTCTAAATATTGACATAAATCAGGTTAGAGGTGTGGTTGTAAGGTTGTTGTTGGTCTGGTCTAGAGTCAGTGTTGAAAGTCTGGTTTTTATCAAAAATCTTATTTAAAAATGATTTAGAAAAGAATTGGCAAAATATAGGATTTTTATAAAACTATTTTAAAAATATGCATTAAGTCTATATTTAAATCTCCCTGTCATTTTCATTTAAACCCTTGCATGTAGTTGATAGGCTTGCATATGGAAACCTGTTAGGACGTAAGTGCTTACCCGTTGTTTTTGCGGGCTACTCTTCTTTTGGGTAGGTCCTTTCTTTTCAGCAGAAGACTTTTCATTTGAAGACTGGAAGATTTTGCTGTAGATTTTTAGTTTATCCTACACTTGAGCCATACCTGTGGTCTTCAAGTTTAAATTTTGGAGGTGTATTAAAAATTGTAAGCAATATTGTAAAATAACTCTAGTTATGCAATAAAGTTTGGCTGTTTGTACTATTTTAAAATGCAACTGAAATCCTGGACAGTTGTATTTTTGGGGATCTCCCGGGGTCCCCACAATATACAAGCACTAGGGCTGAGTCGGGGCAACTCAGGTAAGACAGTCTTAGGCCTTATTTGTTTGAGATGAAAATTACAGAAAAATTTAATTTGAAAAAAATGTGATCCCTCAAAAGACGTTTTTAAGAGTTCAAAAAATTATGAAAAATTATTTTATGAAGTATAAAAAATTTTTAAAAACACCACAGAAATGACTACAAAATATTACGTCATTTGTTTTATATACAAATAACAAATTTTCGTATAATTTAATTTAGTCTGGGTCTTTCGGACGCGGAGGTCGACCCTGAAAAATCAAGAATCTAATACAGATTATCCGCTGAATATGGTCGCGATCTAGAAATAGAGTCCAGACGTCGGTGACCGTAACGGTGCTGTTGTGGCAAGGATCTCCGTTCCTTGTCATATCTTGATCATACAGTGCAAAAGCTATCAATCACGGACTGGATGCGATGAAAGCGAGAACGTTTGCTTCACCGGCTACAGCCCGTCTGCCGGTGGGCCGCGGGGACCCCACGTCGCGATCGCCACCCGCTGACGCGTCGACGGCAGATCGACACGTACGTCTCACCGCGACAGCGACCGGCCCTGCGGCAATCACGGACGCTGATGCCGCTGCAGCCCCCCCGCGGCGGGCCCACGCTCCGGATCCCTCTTCCAGCGTGGCAGGCGCGACCGCGGGCCCCACTCCCCGGCAAGGTGGCCCTGTCTCGCATTCACCGCGTCCACTGGTACCAGTGACGGCGACCCCGATAATCACTCGGCGTATCAATTCAGTAGCACATTCAGACAGGTGGGCTTTCTATCCTGTCCATGAGCAGGAGTACACTCATGTGCCTGTCACTCTCTATCAGCTACCTTCACGAGAGCACTAGCTAGTCTTTTCTTCCACGAGCCTTTCTCCTAGCTAGGATAATGATCGCCGATTAGGCAGTGGTTAATGCCTGTTCCTGGTTTGGATTTGAAGAAAAAAAAAACCAGGGCGTATTCGCAACAGATAAAGCGAAGGGCAAAGATCACGCAGAGGATTCGAAAACGAAGGAATAAGAAGCCAAGAACAATGCAGGGATGGGTGGCGGTGGCAGATCACAGAACCACGCCAATCGTGATGATCCTGATTCCGGAACAACCAAGCCAAAACCTTGAGAGAAGCTAGCTCGGCAGGGAATGCAGGGCAGGGCGCCAACCTGAACGACGTCGGACGCAAGGAAGAAGAAGCTCGATGTCTCGAAGCACTGCGGAGTGATGGAGGTGTGGGGGGATTGTAAGATGCGTGAAGTCGTGAAGATGAAGACCAAGAAATATACACCGGCCGGCGGCCGGCCGGAGCTCGCCGACGCCGACGCCGGCTGCGGCTTGCGTCTGCCTCAGGCTCCCGATGGCTGAGCACGACGGCGACGGCGAAGGCCAGAGGGAAATGAGCCATGGCGCCATCAGGGGAGTCGCTTTGATGGTAGCAATCTGCGTTCCCTCCCCTCAATCCTCTGGTCTTCGAACAGAGCGCGGCACAGCGACTTTATATACTGTGCAACCTCTCTCGTGGCCCAAGATACGCTGTCAAATCATACCTGGGCCCACCAAGAAAGTGCTGTACAGCCTGTACTTGATGGAGCAGTATATTTCAAAAAAAAAGTCGGTGATATTTTTATCGGGAAGAAATTGACTTGCGCTGCCGCCGCTGTCAACGCAGGAATAGGGACCATATTTGTTGGTCCCCACGGGCCGACTGCCCCGCAGCGGCCACCACGAAGCCCAGCGCAGAAGATCCCGGGCCTGCACCCGCGCCGCGAGCGAGCCTGCGACGTCCGTCCGCTATGCTGCATGCACCGCTGGGTGGGCCCGACCGGCATGCGGGGCCCGAGGCCAGTAGGGGCAGGGCCGCACGGACAAGCCCACCTGCACGGTGTGGCCGGTCCCCGTACCGTAGCGGGTAGACTGTACAGGGTTGGCCCAGTGGACCAGGGGGCTAGGGGTTGGGATCGAGCTGAGCTTAAACCAGCCCGATCTAGGTCTAATATGTGCCTGGTTAGGAATTAACACACTGCCTAAGCTTCCTGTCCTTGCAGAAGCCAGCGCCACCAGCCGAAGCTTTATCATATGGCACTCTATTTCCTATTTTATTTCATTATTAGTTATGCCTTATTTTCTGTTTTATTTCACTTTTAGCCAAGGATGGATCTAAGGCCCGAGCAGGATGGGCAATTGCCTGAGCAACACTACCACCGCCTTGGGAGAAAAAACCGTGTGCTCTATGCCATTGTGCGAGCAGGTGGGCTGCTATTGCTGGGCGCCTACTGCCTGGGCCTGGGCTGCTAGGTGGGCAGCCAAATATTGACTAGTGCGCGCCCTTGGCCTGTTGGGATAATAAAAATATCAGTATACAACCGATGATCTCGTCATTACGGGGATTACCTAGTGAGTCGGTGACCAGTAAACCACGACAAAACGTCAAAAACCCAATCGCGCCGAGCCCTAATCGCCGTTGATCGCCACTAATTAGTATTTTTTCTTTTTAATAACAGTTCAATTTTTTCCCAAACAAATTACATTGTACTAGGAATTTTGAATAATAGTTCAATTGTTTACTAATTGTATCCGAGAAATAAAACTAGATTAAGATTTAATGTTTGAATTATGGCTAACTGTGAAATTTCTATAAGGTATTAGTCTTATATTAATTTGTTTTTCATTTCAATTGTTCGTATGTGCACCGAACCATAATTTCAATAAAATAAATATTTATCAAATTTTGTAATCGTCTACAATTGTTATCAAATTTCGTGAGCATATACAATTGTTTGGTATTTTTTGTTTCGTGCACCGTAGCTATGCCTCAGATCCTCTAAAATATTGGCTCCGCCACTGATATTAGCTACTCCATATATTCTTTCATTAAATGATTAGACGGCGGCTACGACGAGGGTAGAGGTAGAGGAGGTGTACACGGAAATCTTGGGATGGGATGCAGGGGATACAGCGGGGGGTGGGAGAAAAACAGAGGCAAAGAAATCCGAACCTTTTAACGATGCTACACATGGACAGGCAATTGCCATGGGGTTTTTAGGCTAGGACTGTCGAGCAGTACACGGCGGATGGCGAGATCAAACGGTCACGGCTCTGATCGGTAATCACGCGGCGTACGTCCTGTTCGAAGGGGCCCACGGAGTCCACGATCCCACTGATCATCGATAGATATCCCGTCGGTGCATGCATCTCCGGACGCAGCACGGCGTGGCGTGCTCGCCGCCGTCATCGGTGACGACGGCATTCTCGTCTCCACGGGCACAGCCGCCGCCGCTCGCGGCGCGCGGCTGCTTCTGCCTGGGGGGGTAGCTTGCCAACCTCGCGCGGTGCGTGGCCTCGCTTCCCGTGGAGATGATTACCGATGGGAGTCGGAGCACGTGTTTGCGTTGCGGTCGCACGTTGCGTGCGGGCCGCTCCTGGCCCTACACAGCCGCTCTCTCGCCTGTCTGTTTTCAACTTGGAAGGGAAATATCTAGATACACGCTGTTTAGCATAGGTCGATATGGAACGGCTGTCGTAATCTCGCTATCTACATACTACTCCGTCCCACAAAGAATGCCCTTTAAGATTGTTTTGGAGAAATTAAGAATAAGTGTATGTAGGTGGAAATCTATAGTAATTATAGTGGTGGGAAGAAAATCTAGGGGTATTTTATAGTGGTGGGTGGAGAATATAGGGATACTTTATAGTGGAGGGAGGAGAATCTAAGGTACTGTGCAGCTAGAAGAGCACTTTTTTTGGGACAAATTTGAATCCTAGAAGAGCATTCTTTCAGGGACGGAGGGAGTACTTCTGTCCGGTGATTCTCCTCAAACCACGCGCGTAATCAGAGTAGCGGAGCAAATAAATAAATAAATTGGATAAACTAAAATAAGCTAAATGTTCGGTTGAATTTTGCGAGATTATTGTTTTGATTTTAGAAATTGATACACTTTGTTTGTGTTATTTTTAGGCACTTTTCGAGGTCGTTTCATGCTATAGAAAATAAACTTAACTAAAATAAATTAGTTTTTTTTTTGGCAAGAAGCATAAACCAGTTGAAACATATTACAAGGCCCAACCACCGTGATGACTAGATATTCGCCAATCTCTCCCCCTTATGCTTGCTTTTCAAAAATACTTTCCGAACTGTGGATTGGCGCAACACTTTCCGAACTGCGGCTTGGCGCAACAGTCCGCTAGTGTAAACTAATGACCTTAATTAAGGTCAAAATTGGGTGGAACTATTTGAGTAATGAGCAGTGACAGGCTAATTGAGTTAATTAGCTATTGAGCTTTATCTAATTAGCTAGTGCTAGATATGTTTTGCGTATCACAAAAACTTGATGTTTTAGATATTGACATGGTTTCTGTAATGCACCTTTATCCACTAATTAGTATTACAATTTATTTATAAATCCACGAAGATGCGACATTATGAAAATACTTTTTGAGACGAACATATATGTGTGATTAGTTCTATTTTTCATTTTAATTGTTCATATGTGCACCGGACCATAATTTTAATAAAATAACTATTATCAAATTTTGTATGCGTGTGCAATTGTTATCAAATTTTGTGAGCATATGCAATTGTTTGGTATTTTTTGTTTTGTGCATCATAGCTATGCCCCGGATCCTCTAAAATATTAGCTCCGCCACTAATATTAGCTACTCCATTTATTCTTTCGATAAATGGTTAGACGGCTGCTGCGATGAGGGTGGAGGTAGAGGAGGCGTACGCAGAAATCTTGGGATGGGATGCAGGGGATACAGCGGGAGGTGGGAGAAAAACAGAGGGGCGAAGAAATTCAAACCTTTTAACGATGCTACACATGGACAGGCAATTGCCATGGAGTTTTTAGGCCAGTACTCTCGAGCAGGGCACGGCGGCTGGCGAGATCAGACGGTCACGGCTCTGATCGGCAATCACGCGGCGTACGTCCTGTTCGACGGGACCCACGGAGTCCATGATCCCACTGATCATCGATAGATATCCCGTCGGTGCATGCATCTCCGGACGCAGCACGCGTGACCCCCTGTTCCGTCCAATCGGTGCAGCAAGGCGTGGCGTGCTCGCCGCCGTCACCGGTGACGACGGCATTCTCGTCTCCATGGGCACAGCCGCCGCCGCGCGCGCGCGGCGCGCGGCGCGCGGCTGCTTCTGCTTGGGGGGATAGCTTGCCAACCTCGCGCAGTGCGTGGCCTCGCTTCCCGCGGAGATGATTAACCGATGGGAGTCGGAGCACGTGTTTGCGTTACGGTCGCACGTTGCGTGCGGGTCGCTCCTGGCCCTACACAGCCGCTCTCTCGCCTGTCTGCATGTTTTCAACTTGGAAGGAAAATATCTAGATACACACTGTTTAGCATAGGTCGATGGAACGGCTTTCGTGATCTCGCTATCAACCTACTTCTGTCCGGTAATTCTCCTTAAACCACGCGCGTAATCAGAGTAACGGAGCAAATAAATAAATAATTTGGATAAACTAAAATAAGCTAAATGTTCGGTTGAATTTTGCGAGATTATTGTTTTGATTTTAGAAATTGATACACTTTGTTTGTGTTATTTTTAGGCACTTTTCGAGGTCGTTTCATGCTATAGAAAATAAACTTAACTAAAATAAATTAGTTTTTTTTGGGCAAGAAGCATAAACCGGTTGAAACATATTGCAGTTTACAACTTATGCTATCAGTGTGTTTTAGTTCTTAAAATATCGAAACCAGTTTTAAAATATGCATATCCATGAGACGAGACCCAACCATCGTGATGACTAGATATTCGCCAATCTCTCCTCCCTTATGTTCGCTTTTCGAAAAAACTTTCCAAACTGCGGCTTGACGCAACACTTTCCGAACTGCGGCTTGGCGCATTAGTCCGCTAGTGTAAACTAATGACCTTAATTAAGGCTAAAATTGGGTAGAGCTATTTGAGTAATGAGCAGTGACAGGCTAATTGAGTTAATTAGCTATTGAGCTTTATCTAATTAGCTAGTGCTAGATATGTTTTGCGTATCACAAAAACTTGATGTTTTAGATATTGACATGGTTTCTGTAATGCACCTTTATCCACTAATTAGTATTACAATTTATTTATAAATCCACGAAGATGTGACATTGCGAAAATACTTTTTGAGATGAACATATATGTGTGATTAGTTCAAAGATTTCGTACATAAAGTTTTAAAATTGTGATTGTAGTACTAATTTGATTTGATTCGTGTGATAGCTAAAACCTCAATCTTTTTATTATACGGAGTACCTGATCCTTGTGAGTGCTACTTCTAGCCACGCATGTTTGGCTTCCGTCCAGACGGAGAGTCGATTCACCTCCCGTGCTCATGCCTGGTGGTTTTGTCTAGCTTTGATGATAATTCGCACCATGGAATCCACGATATCACGTTGTTCAAAAACAAATCCACGATAACATAAATGTTGTTTCATCCTTCACTACGGCTCACAAATACTCCCTCCGTTTTTTCTGTTTAACGCTTTTAACTTTTTGACACGCCATTGATCATTTGTCTTATTAAAAAATTTAGTGCAAATATGAAAAAATATAAGTCATGCTTAAAATATCTTTAATAATAAAACAAATTGTAACAAAATAAATAATATTTTTATAATTTTTTGAATAAGACGAATGGTGAAAGACATGCCCAAAAGTTAAAAGTGTCAAACAAAAAACGGAGGGACTATTATTTTTCTTTTGAAAGATTAGGCAATCCAGCATTCGCAACAAGCAGCCAATTTGTTCTAGAGCTCGCTCGCCGTCGGCACTCGGCAGCCGCACAACTCGATCTGTCCGGATGGACGAACGGATGAGCTTGGCCGGCGCTACTCCCCCCACGTTATCCACGGACCACGGTGCCACCGAACCTTATCGCGACGGATGGGGCCCACCTCCTCCTGTGGCGCGCATGGCGAGCGGCGGATCGGGCCGATCCGACGTGTCCGCCCGCGCCCGTGGTGGGCCCCCCTGGCCTCTGGTTTCAGCATCTTCCTGTGCGCGGGCCCATCTGCCACGGTGGACCTGCATTCCTGGTTCGGGATCTTCTGCGCGGGAGCAACAACTCTCCAGAAAAAAAAAGAGCTTCTATAATTACTACCGGACCGGACCGCTGAAATCAAACTGTCGTTATAATTTTGTAGGCTGCATTTGAACGGTGACTTGGCTTTTAGCGATTACAGATTCAAAATATGGGTTTTGTAAACCAACAAAGTCAATTTAAAGTAGTAAATGTTTTGATGTGCAAAAGCGAGAAGTAACTGGCCCTGTCATAACCAAAATCTAGTTTCGATGTTCTAGAGCCAGTGTTTAGAGGGCATCTCCAATGATGCCACTTCATCTAGTTATAAGTATTTTAAGTTAGTTTTTTTCTTATGCAAAGAAAATAAAAGAAGAGTGGTAGCTATTAATTTGTAGTCAGTCTATATTTGATTCTAATGCAATTATACACTATTACATATGAGTCTATATTTAATTTTATTGACCATGTTAAAGCTAGTACATTGTAAATATTGTCTATGAAATATCTATATATAACACGGAGATTACTTATAACACAAATCACAACAAAATAAATGATATTTACAAAAATAATTTGAATAAGACAAATGGTCAAATGCGTGTCAAAAAGTCAAAAGCGTCAAACAAAAAAAAACGAAGGTAGTATAAGCTATCTTCAATACCACTTGCCAGTCCTAGATTAAGAGTCATATCCACTGTTCATCTACTGTTTATATTTTTCCCTATTCATTCAAATCTGTTAGCACTAGAGAGCGACTGAACGAGCGACAGAAATAGGCTTTAGCTAGCCCTTTAGCCGTAGGCGTGGCAATCGTGTAGTAGATGGTTGAGTAGAGTAGAGTAAGTTGAGTAGGCAAGGCCAATGGCACTCACTCTGCTTGACTACCAGGACATGTCGACACGGACAAGCTGGGCACGGGGAGCTGCACGCACCCGCGACCCACGCACACCGTCGAGACACGGCGAGAGCTAAGCCTGACGTCTACGCGTCACCTCCTTTCCCTCGGCACCCAAATGATTGAGCCACATGCGGGTCCCACCTGTGGCGGGAGCTGATAGGGCAGTGGATTTGGTCGGAGCATAGAGAACATCAGATCAGACCACACTAATTTTATTGCCTGCATGCATGGCCTGATGGCCAGCGAGTAGCTCTTGACGGCATCGATCGGGAGCTCCTGCCCCTGCTCCGGCGGCGGCGGCGGATCGACCTCGCCGGCCGGTGCGGTGGTTCTCGATTCGTTCGTCGGCTCGTCGCCTCGTCGGTGCTCCAGGGAAAGCTAGCTAGCTCTGCGTCGTCGTCGATGGGCGACGTACGGCGATGGCTGGCTCACCTCTTGCCATGGTTTTCTACTTTTCTTATTTTCCGGAGTTCTTGATCTATCTTGCCGCGTTTTTCATACGGGACTCCCGTTGTTGTTTTCTCTCCACTCTCTAGCGTTTCACACCTCCTGCGTAGGCGCATAGATGAATGGTACGCTGGCTCTCCATTCTCCAATCCTTTCGGATGATTGGCAGCAATGCTGCATGCTACGGTGGCGGCTACTGCAGCTCACTGGGTAGCGAGCTGCATCGGCCAGATTCTCTCGACCCTCTCCCTTGCTTTCCTCTCCTAGACATCGCTTCTCTCTCTCTCTCTCTCTCTCCCATCCGTTTTCTAATTCTTCGCATTCCTGAGCAATATTTTATTGCAAAAATGTTTACTTCTCGTTTCTAAAAGAAGTTTTATTCCCTTCTATAAATGTTTGTCATCTGCCAACCCCGGGCCTTAAAAAGATTTCATATATTGCACCCTACGGCCCTGCCATGTAAGTATATTTGTTATTTGCGTTGTTATACTCTGTCCACATTGATATGTATGATCAAAGCGGCTAAAATACTCTGGTCAAACACGATAACTGCCTAATTTTTTTTAAAGCAAAAAGATAGAACTGCCGTTTTTTTAAAATAAGAAGGTTATATAATATGGTAGATGGAAGAAGAAAGAATATACATGCCAAGAGCCCCATTCTAAACAATAACTCTACAATATTACGTCGTTAAATTTGGCACCAGGTGATCCCATAAGCGGAGATCATCCTTAATGCAACGAACATTGTACGTGGACGATTTAATAAAACGCAAGATCCTAGAGTTGTGCTCGAGCCAAATATTTTAGAGTACTCTCAAGAGAATTGGTTCCCTCGTGCTGCTTAGATGATAATGTTTTGGAGACGTCGTCCGGCCACTAGGCCAATAGGCTGTGACATCCTCTATTTTGTCGTATGTCATTTGTATTTTCGAAAACCTAAAAATAAATTAAAAGGGAATTGTTATATACAAAACCCTAGCTTAAATTACTTTTAATTAGGATTAAAGCCAAAACCCTAGGAAACCTTTTAAGAAAATTCTGGAAAAATTCCAATAATTCTTTGATGCCATGCATTAGCCACCCTCCAAATTTCAAATCCAAATCCAAAGCCCAAGGCTAGCCTGTGTTTCCGCAGTGCGACGCCGTTCTGCCGAGAGCTCGTCGGCCCAATGAAATGACGAGCAAACGTGCTAGACCCAAGCCCAAACTTGGTGGAGACTTATTTGAGGCCTAAACCTTCTTAGATCCAAAATCCCAAGCCCAAATTCGTTTATTTGCAAAAATACCAAAAATAGGGGAGTTCTAAACCTATTAGGAGTAGAATTAGAGCCCAATTCAAGTTCTACATATTGGAGGCCTGCCTATGGTCGACCAGAGCAGTATATAAACACCCCAAGACCCTCCCCTCAAAACCCCAACTCGAGATCCACCCCAGAGCAACCCTAGCCGTCGCAAAACCCTAGCCCGAGGTGAGTTTTAGGGTATATCTCCCTGTTCTCACCGCAAACCATGTTGTAGATCACACCGTTGCGTAGATCTCGTCGAAACGGTCCAGATGAGTACCTATTTCATCGAAATCGGTGCAAAAACGAGGAAGATCTAGCTCGCTGGAGTTTCGGTGCGCCGCCGCCGCGCCGCCTCGCCGCCGGCACCTCGGCAGCAGCGCCCCGCCCCGCTTTCCCCGCCGACCAGTGGCAGCGCGCCACCTGGCCGCACCCCGCCGCCAGCCTCGCGCCGCCCGCGCGCGACCGCGCCTGCACCCCCGCGCCGCCACGCGTCGCGCCACGGTTGGTCACGCCGCTGCCCCGTCGCACGCCGCCGCGTGTCGCAGCCGCGCCGTCTCCCGCTCGCGCCGCGCCGCCCAACCAGGAGCCGCCGCGTGTCCCGCCCGCTGCGCCTCCGCGCGCGCCGAGCCAGCCCGGTTCGTTGGTTCACCGGTTTTCTCTGATTTAACCGGTTTAATCTTTTCAGCCTTTTCTGTTTTATTCTAAACTTCCAGGAATTGTTCCGGGAGCATCCGAACTCCAAATTAGGTGATTCCAGAGCCATTATTTTTCATAAATCCCCTAGAATTTTATATATTTTATTGAGCTATATGTTCTGTTGATTGTTTTGCTGTTTCTTGCATATATGCATATACGTGTAGATGTCCGTGTCCGCGGCTGTTCGGGAGGATTTCCAGGAGCCGATCGGAGGAGGATTCCCAAGACCCGGAGTACTACCAAGGCAAGATAGTTGCATCTTGCTCTCCCAATTTACAAAACTCA
>SPJY01022556.1:370071-390556 GCA_005191435.1 Raddia distichophylla
GCCCGTGTGGCAGGGAGCGATCCGGAAGGAGTCTTCTGGCCGAAGGCTTCCCCTGCTGCGAAGGACAGGCGCATTCAATGCGACGTTACGCGCGGGTAGACAGAGGAGATGATTACCGCTACAGTGACCTCTACGGGTCTGATCACCTGTCACTGTGGCGCAGAAGAATTGACCGGCAGAGAGAGAGTTCGCCATCATCAGGCTGGTCGCCCGCGTTAGGTGGCGCGAGCTGGGGCCCACCCGTCCTGTCACCGGCGTGTTCAGACGGGTCAGAGGCCACTTGCGGAGAACGCGAGGGCGGCGCCGTGCGGTGCAGAAGCAGCACGTTTTCGTCTCTCCTGTCCCGTCCTTTTTGTCTTATCGACTGTACTGAGAATACTGTACTGCCTACCCCCTCGGCTCTCTCTGCCAGTTCGAGGCTTGTATAAAAGGGGAGGAGAGAGATCGAGGAGGGGGGTTCCGAAGGCTTACACGGCACTCTGTAATCCCATTTCCTTACAACCAACACAGAAAAGAGCTAAGGCTCGGCAGGAGTACGACTATTACCCGCGAGGGGGTCCGAACCTGGGTAAACCCCGTGTGTTGCTCTTTGCCGCGTCCCACGCTCAATCGAACCGAGCTCGGCTGATCGACTAGCTACACAAAAATCTGACCGGGGTGTGATCCGCAGTGGTTGAGCGGTGAGCACGCCGTCAGTACCCTCTTAGGCTAACAAGGAATATGGATATCATGCCTAGATATTAATAACTGACCACTTAGTAGGACATATCTACTTTCTACCCATCAATTAGCATATTAGAAACTAGCATGCAACTAGTGGTAGAACATAATAAAAACAGTGCAAGTAAATAGAGTTCAATATGATTTACTCAAATTAGGGGAATAATAAATGCCTTGTTGCTGGTCGTCGAGAGGAAGAGCTTTTGGAGCGAGCTCGGACTCCTCTGGAACGTCAGGCCCTATCGTTCGGTAGCAAGAGCATCAAACAAAATCCAACTAAAATACCCAACAAACACAAACACAGAACATAATGCAGGGTCCATCAAGTTTATTAGCTAATGCAATTTTTTTTACAAAGTAATCACTCAGATCCGAGTTCGAATGGGTGAGATATGCCTATTTGAAGTTAGGGTGCTAATGTGCTAAGGCTGCTCGGGGAAGATCAAAACTGCTCGGAAATAAGCTTCCTTGCACGGGAAGGGAGTTCTTCTACCCGGGAAGGGTTTAACTTGGTCGGATAGGGCATACCTTAGCTACCAAGAGTAGGTTCTTTATCGAGCTTCACTGGTCTGGCTCGGGTACGTCACTCAACATGTATGTCTCTCGGTGCGGGCTATATTTGCGGCATAAGCACTGGTCGGCTTTGGATAACATAGACCCTGGGTATCCACACAGCGGGCCTAAAATACCACGCGACAGGAGATGGACCTAGTCGGGTGGATAAGGACATGTATCACTTGGACTCTAAAAGGCTTGCCCGGCAAGGAAAGACATAAAGATAGAACTCTATCCCTAATAGTGATGATACAATTGTAATCCCGGATAACTATGTATCTGGCTTGAGGATAGAAATATGAATCCTACCTCGTAACCGACCAGGACTCTATCTTGTAACCCTGCCCCCTACTTTATAAGGCGGGCAGGGAGCCCCTGGTTCTGCATCTTCACGATCATCTGCATCTTCATCTTCACACCCATCCATGGAGAGACATCTCCCTCCACATGATCATCAGATCACCATTATAATCTCAGAGCACAGGACTAGGGTATTACCTCCACCGCGAGGGCCTGAACCTGTATAAAAAAGACCCCCTGTCTTGTGCTACCATTGAGTTTGGACTTGTGCATCACCCCATATATAATCATTGCCGACGATAACCCCCGGTTAGCTACCCGTCGACAACGGCTGTGGTCGCCTTCAACATTAAAGTTGTATATAATTTCTTAGCGCGCAACTTTCGTGTAGAACACTTTTCGATCCGAGCTACGGTTGATTTTATAGAAATTATTTATTGAGCTACTGTTTCTCAAAACGTACTGAAAACGTGTAGTTTGGACCTGCTGTACTAATGCTTTGGCTGAAAGATGAACCTAGGAATGAGGCTTAGACGATGCAAAATATGGACAAGAAGTGTTCTAATATTCTTACCAAGCATGGAATGACTTGCTTAGAAAGAGACATCGAGCGGATGGAGAGATCGAAGAGGAAGGGGCTTGACTGTGACCTTCTCATCCCTTGCTTGCAGCTATACTGCTCCTCTCCTTGCTGCTGCCTTATCCTTGCTTCGAGAGGTGTCTCTTGATGTTGCTCTACTCCTCCAGGTGATGAAGAAGCTCCCAATGTATTCCCCTAGGCTTGGGGAGGCAAGAAATGGTAACAAGACAAAGAACGAGCTGAGTTCTTGCTGCTGCAAGCTTAAAACAAGGAGGGTGACGAAAAGGAAGTAGAACTCACCAAATCCTTCGTGTATGCGAATGCCGTCGAAGGTGTGGGGAGGTCTGGTGCTGGAGAGCTTAGATCTTGACATGCACAAGCTCTCTCCAAGTATTTAGGTGGATTTGGGAGTGCAGAGGTGGAGTAACTACTGCTGTCCTTCTCGATTCGAGGAGCATGAAGAAGGGGCAGAAATAGGGCTGTAGAAAGGTGGGAGATGGCTGGTTGGGCCTCTAAATAAGACTACCTTATATGCGTGACAAGTGGGGTCCACCTGTAAATGAGAGGTTTTGGGTATGGGAAGTGGTGAGAAAGTGAGGGTGTTGCAACTGCATGAGTTTCTTCTCCACTTGGCCTCACTCGACGTCGTCGTCTGCCACTCGGCTGTGGAGAGCAGATGATCGGGGGCGCGTGGCTTTCTGTCTAAAACACCGCCCATGTCAACCATGGAAGAGAGGGTTCATCGGGTCCTGGTTCGGGACAAAAAAATTAAGGAGACAAATGGGTCTCGAGTCGTTTGGACAGTTTCTAGCTCAAAAGGTTGTTTGGTGACAGTTCGCTCGACGGGAAGTCGGGCGACCAGGACACGTGGCTGCTCGGTGAGCAGTCAGGCGACCAGGTAGTTTCCAAGAGTTTGGTTCAAATGTACTGTGTTCCCAACATATAACATGATGGTTGTATGCAACTTAATGAAAAGATTTTTGTAGAACCATAATGAAACCAAATGGATGAGATGAGGGTATGCAAGACTAATTGGAGCAGCCGGGCTGTGTTAATACCCAAATTTGGCAAGAAAATCGGATATTATAAATAAACAATTATCATCGGAGTTACTGGGCTGCATCAGAATATGGGCTTAATTGTTAAAAGATAGAGGTCTGTAAAAGAGGATTCCGATAGTTGCAAGACACCGGGAGAATTACGAAGCTTCGATCAGAAGTTGTCCACAACGGCTTAGTTGCGATAATTTAGGTTTTGTCGGTATCGGTTTTGTAACAGTATAAATAGGGTCCTAGGTTTCGTGTAAACGATATACGACATACACAAAACACAACTGTTCTTCTTGAATCCGATCGACTGCGTCGAAAGGCTTCAACTCGTAGGTAGAGCTATCTCGATGGAATAATCGATTCTCTTCTTGTAACCCGTATGCATGGTTGTATCGCTTTGATCTCATGTATACAAAGCATGTTAGACTGTGTCGGTTTTTACCGATCTTTAACATGTTCTCGCATGTTACACTGTCTCGTTCAATCGATCTGTAATATGTATTTACCCTACAATGCCGATTGTCAATTATCTTATATGTTTTTCCTGAATCCGATGTATGCAACTGTCTCGTTCGATCGATCTTGCGTTATTTGTTTTGGGAATTTGCATGTTTGCATTATTTGCTTATCAGCATTGTATTTATCTATATTAGTTCTAAAACTTTTAATCGGTTCACAAGTCTATATCTGGATTTAGATCTAAATACTGTCTTGGCTTGACCAATCTATTTAATCTTTTCTTGGTTTAATCTGATAAATTTATATAAAGATTTATGACTAATTTTACTTATAAAATAACAAACAGAGATGAAAAGATGCATGTTTAAACGTTCATTTACATTTATTGCTCTATCGGACCTTAAGCCGATAGAACTTAATCGGTTTCTTTAAAGCCGATTCGTAAAACCTGATCTGGTTGTTTCTTAAAGCCGATTAGGGCCATGTCGCTGTTATTCCTTGTCAATATATAGGTCAAATTGACTGGCACGTTTGGTTCTTGGTTGCGACGCAAGCCCAGACTTGACGCTTCCGCATGTGTGTTCGCGAAGATCCAACTTTTCGTGTCAACACACTTTTTGGCACGCCCGGTGAACCCGAAGAATCAGAATTGATGAGATGAGTCGCACTGATGCTGAGGCGGCGGTAGAGGTACTTAAGCTTGCTGCTGAAGCTGTGACTTATGTTGAGCTGATCCCTGATTAGAAAAAAGAGATCGAGGATAGGCTCGCTGAAATTCATGTGGAAAACAAGAAAAGGATGTTGACAGGCTATCGGAAAACTCGCAGTGGTCAGATCACGAAAACTTCTATTGGAGATCCGTTGCTTACTGGAGATTTTTCTGAAGTCATAAGGGATCAGGTCAACAGTTCAGTTTACCGATCAATGCTAGATCAATCATCGGTTTTTGGGCGGATTGTGCAAGAGGGGACTAGTGCTGCTTTGCATAATATTATCACTGGGCAGACCCCTCCAAGGAATCAGAATAACCCACCAGAGATGAATTTGGGAAACCGATATCCGCCTTACGCCCAGATCGGAAGTACCCAGGCAGGAACTTCTCAAGCTGAAGCTTTTTAGCCAAATCCTTCATTGGCAGCTTTTAACCCGAATCCAGTTTTCAATCCTGCGCTAGGGGGAATCAATCCAAACCTGATTCAAGCAATACCGAATAATCAGGCTATGATCCCGGTATCAGATCCGATCTATCAGCCGATTAACTCTGGGACAAATGAGAATCTAGAAGAGATGACAAGAAACCTGGTGTACAACATGACAAAACAGTGTGGGTTCAACACTCCTAAGATTGCTCCACACTACACCATGCCGTACCCATCGGCGTTTAATGAAACAGAGTTTCCTCATAAATACCGAGTCCCAGATTTTGCAAATGCTAAGTTCAGTGGAAGTGATAATACCTCTACACGTGAGCACATTGCTAGATTCCTTGCGTAATGTGGAGAAGCTACTTCAAAAGATACACTTAAATGCCGATTGTTCCCTCTATCGCTATCGGATCGGCATTTAACTGGTTTACCTCACTCCCTCCGAACAATATTACGTCCTGGCCAGATCTGGAGAAGAAGTTCCACGAATATTTTTACAATAGAGAGAACGAAGCTAGGGTTACCGATATCATGATGATCAAACAAAAGTTTAGAGAATCGGTTAATGACTATCTGCGTCGATTCAGGGAGGTGCGAAACCGATGCTATAGCCTTTCACTGCCTGACAATGAATTAGCAGAACTGGCCTTCAAGGGCTTATTAGGTGGGCAATCAAGAATTTGCTGATATTTCTCATCTAGCCCACAAGATCGCGCTATACGAAAGCCGATTCTCTGATAATTCTTATCCAGGTCATAAGGAGTATCGGAATAATAACAATAACAAAGGTAAAGACAAAGCTATCAATGTTGTTGACACTAAGGAAGTAGAAGATTTTGATAATTCCGATACCGAAGAGGTTGGTGCTTATGTTGCTGAATGGATAAGCAATAAAAAAGAATTCGAGCTTGGGTGGATAAAGCCGAAGAATTCTGAGAAGAGCAAGTATTGCTTTGACACATCCAAGTGTGATCGAATTTTCGATCATCTATTACAAGAGAAACAAATTCGGCTTAAGCAGGGGCATGTGATTCCTCCACTCGAAGAACTTAAGGAGCGAAAATATTGTAAGTGGCATAATTCCTATTCACACGCCACTAATGAGTGCAATGTTTTCAAGCAACTTGTGCAAAAGGAGATTGAAAGTGGGCAGTTCCATATCAAGGCAAAAGTTCGCAATATATACAGAGCCTTTTCCTGTCGGCTTTGTTGGAATGGTTGATGATGCCAAAAGAAAAGCCGATGACTCTGGAGATTTCAATCGGTTTAAGGTGCTCGTTGACTCTAAAAGGATTATACTGAAAGAAAGGCCAGAATTGAAATTCCGAGCAGCAAGGCGACGAGGTGGTGAAAGGATTGGCGAGTGGCGCGAAGTGAAGCGCGGGGGAGATTGTAATCCGATTACAAAGCAATGGCCAAAGACAACTTTTAATCAGCTGTTATAAAAGTATGATCGAATGGCCAAGAATACACCCCGTAGGAGCATCAGATCAAATACTCCTGAGCCTATTCAAGAATGCTCAAGGAATCGAGATTGGGAGATGGAACATTGGGAATGTCCATTTTTTTGATATTGCTGGGAACAGAGGATGTCATTGCCTACCCTTGAGAATTGCCCTATGAATCATGCGTTTGTTCCGCCAGTAAAGAGAACATCGGTGAAAGATCGTTTGGTGTTTCCTGATAAGAAGGCCGAAGAAATCCCGATGAAGGATAATACCGATGTGCATCGGCCTTCCAAAGTGCCATTGCCGCGATGGTGTCCAAGTGAAATTATTAAATCTCAGAAACGTCGCTTGCAGCGGATGAGAAATACTGAGGGTAAAGAGATGGAGGCTGAGAAGTTCAGGGACGCTCTGTTGGAGCTAGTAATGCCGATGAAACTAGCCAGGGGCAAACAGGAGTGGAGGCCTAAGCTGAGATCGGCTGTTATTATTGATGCTAACACCGATTCTGATGAAGTTTCGATTGCTACCAACATGGTTTGCATATTACCTTGGGAGTTCATGTGTGATTATGAAGAAGCTGCTGCAGAACTGGTGGTTGGAGCTGAAGATGCTATATTCAAGAAACCTGAGAATTCCCGATTACACTTGAAGCCATTGTTCATCATGGGTTATGTGAACAGAAAGCCGATTTCAAAGATGATGGTGGATAGTGGAGCCACTGTGAATTTAATGCCGTATTCTATCTGTCGGAAAATTGGGAAATCTACAGAGGATTTGGTGAAGATCAATATGGTATTAAGTGATTTTAATGGGAATTCGACAGAAGTAAAAGGAATTCTAGTGGTAGAGCTCACAGTGGGAAGCGAAACAATCCCAACAACTTTCTTTGTGATTGAAGGAAAGGGGAGTTATAATGTGTTGTTAGGAAGGGATTGGATACACGCCAATTGCTGCATTCCATCGACGCTGCATCAGATTTTGATCCAGTGGATTGGCGAGCAAATAGGGGGGAATCTTTAACTGCAGAAACCGATTGTGCTGAAATTTATGATAATTTAGAGGCATTATCGGGAAAACCTTTGGAAGAGTGTGACTTCATCAGTTTCAGTAGATCTGGTTTAAGCCGGCGACGCTAGAAGCACAATCAGTAACTCAAGGACACGAGGGTTTTTTATGTGAACCGCGGCTGTAGAGGAAATCGAATATAAGATGGGCCAGGACTTTATATCGGCTGATGAGCTTGAAAAAGTCGATATTGGAACGGATGGTAAAGAAAGGCCCACTTACATCGGTAAATAGTGGCCGCGGGAATACAAAGATCGGCTTATCCAAATTCTTAAAGAGCGGGTTGATTGCCTTGCTTGGGAATATGATGAGATGTCTGGTCTAAGCCGATCCATAGTTGAACATAAAATTAAAATGAAACCGGGGTTTCGGCCGGTGAAACAAGCACCAAGGAGAATTAGTTGAAAAATTTATGATCAAGTGAAGGCTGAAATTCAAAGGTTGTTAGATGCAAAGTTTATTTGGCCATACAAATATGCCGATTGGATTTCTAATATTGTACCAGTGGGGAAAAGAGATTCTGATAAAATTCGGGTGTGCATCGATTTTCGGGATTTGAACAAAGCAACATATAAAGATGAATATCCGATGCCGATTGCCGATCGACTGATTGATGCTGCATCTGGCAATCGGATTATCAATTTCTTAGATGGTAATGCCGGTTATAATCAGATTTTTATGGCTGAAGAAGATGTGAACAAGACTGCATTTAGATGTCCTGAATCTATCGGCTTATTCGAGTGGGTTGTTATGACTTTTGGGCTGATTAGTGCTGGGGCTACTTACCAAAGAGGGATGAACTTGATTTGCCATGATTTAATCGGTAAATTAGTCGAAATTTATATTGACGACGTGGTAATCATGTCTCAAGAAGAAAAACAACACTTGGCTGATATTGTGACCGTGTTGGATCGGTTTCGAAAATATGGCATGAGGATGAATCCAAAGAAGTGTGCTTTTGGAGTATCGACCGGCAAGTTCTTGGGATTTATGGTATATGAGAGAGGGATTGAAGTGCATCCTGAGGGTGAAAGCAATTTTGAACACCATACCGTCAGAATCGAAGGTTCGTCTACAAGAGTAGATTGGTAAGATTAATTACTTGAGACGATTTATTTCAAATTTATCGGAAAGAATTATCCCCTTTTCTCCATTGCTTAAGTTGAAAAATTCCGATAAGTTTGCTTGGGGACCAGAACAGCAGAAAGCATTTGATAATATTAAGGAGCACTTGATCAATCTGCCTGTTCTAGTTGCCCCGAAAGAGAATTTGCTGTTCTGGTTGCCCCGAAAGAGAATTTGCCGTTCAAATTGTATCCATCGGTATCGGAAAAGACAATAGGGGCAGTTCTGGTCCAGGAGATAGACGGAAAGGAACATGCGATTTTTTATCTGAGAAGGAAATTGTTGGATCCAGAAACCCGATACACGGTGGTGGAGAGGTATTGCCTTTGTTTGTACTTTGCTTACACTAAGTTGAGGAATTATTTGTTGGGTGCTGAATGCAAAGTGGTTTACCAAACCGATGTGGTCAAGTACATGCTTAATGCTCCGAGTATCAAAGGACGCCTTGGAAATGGGCATATACTCTCATCGAGTTTGATTTAACGTATGAGTCTCTAAAAGCCGTCAAGGGGCAGGTATTAGCCGATTTCATTACACACCATCAGGACATTAATCTGTCAATTCTTTTGCTGTGAGTGATGTTCTTTTATGGATCGGCTTGTGAGAAGGGATGTGGAATCGGTATTTTTATAGTATCCCCTGGTGGTGTTTCTTACCGATTCAGTATTAGGTGGATTTTGGATTGACCAACAACCAAGTAGAATACGAAGCTTTAATTCAAGGGTTGGAGTGGTTAATTCAAACTGGGGCTGTTGCCGTAGAAGTTTGTGGAGATTCACAGTTGGTAGTTTTCCAGATGATCGGTAAATATGAGTGTCATAGTGAACTTCTTTGGGAGTATTTGGAAAGGGCTTCAGATTTGATGAAACATTTCAGTATATTCACAATTCAGCATGTTCCGAGAGAACAAAATTGTGAGGCCAATGAGTTAGCTCAAGAAGCATTAGGATACAAATTACCGTTTATGGAGTTGGAGATAGTTCCAAGTGAGAATTCGATACCGATGGGATGGCAGGCAGAAATTATCGGTTATCTTAAGGACCCCCAGGGGAAAACCGATAGAAAGCTTAAGAGGAAAGCTCAAAGGTATGTATTGATCAATGACAAGCTATATTATTGGAGTTTTGACAGGCTATTACTTAAATGCTTGAATGAGGAAGACGCCAAAGTTGCAATCGAAGAAGTACATGAAGGACTTTGTGGGACACATCAATCAGCATATAAGATGAGATAGATGTTGAAGCGTGTAGGGTTTTTCTGGCCGACAATGGTTGAGGATTGTTTCAAATATTATAAAGGCTGCAAAGACTGTCAGAAATTTGGAAACGTCCAGCATGCGCCTGCATCTATTTTGCATCCGATTGTGAAGCCGTGGCCATTTCGAGGATGGGGAATTGATATGATCAGAGAAATATTTTCTTCATCGTCCAAGGGGCATCAATATATATTAGTGGCTACAGATTATTTTACTAAATGGATTGTAGCTGTACCATTGAAGAAAGTGACAGCCACTGAGGCAATCGAGTTTATCAAAGAACATATAATTTATCGATTTGGGATTCCTCAAACGATCACCACAAATCAAGGCGTTTCAAGATTATGCTCGAAGCTTAGGAATCACGATGATTAACTCTTCACCGTATTATGGTCAAGCCAACGGCCAAGCGGAATCCTCTAATAAAAGTGCAATAAAGCTGATTAAGAGAAAAATCGATGAAAGGTTGCAGGGTTGGCATAACACTTTGGCAAATGCACTGTGGGCGTATCGGATTGCTAAACATAGGGTTACCAAAGTGTCACCTTTTGAGTTAGTTTATGGTCAGGAGACTGTTTTACCAGTTGAAGCTATCGTCGGATCTACGAGGATTGAAGAACAAAACAATGTAAAATCCGACGATTATAAAAATCTGATGGTAGATAAGCTTGATGATATGGTGGCAATTCTATTGAAGGCTTTGGAACATATTGAACGCGACAAGCAAAGAGTTGCCAGACACTATAATAAGAAGGTTGTGACGAAAACTTTTGATGTGGGAGATCTTGTGTGGAAAATATTTTTACCGATTGGTTCAGGAGATCCTAAGTTCGGGAAGTGGTCTCCAAATTGGGAAGCGCCGTTTAAAATCAATTGGATTATTCCTGGAAACGCATATATTTTGGAGACACTTGAAGGACAGGTTTTCGAAAAAGCGATTAATGCTAAATATTTGAAGAAGTATTATCCAAGTGTTTGGATTGGAGCTTAAAGAAAGATGTTTAAAAAGCCGATTCTGAAAAGACCGCCTATAGTTCAAAAAGTCGATAAACACTTGGATCGAATCGATGTTGGTATTTCGCTCAACACGTTGCTGTTGAGTATAAGCCGATTCAGATGAATTGCTTATAGATGGAAATGTCGATGAAAGCAAAGGAATTTGCCTAAAGGGAATAAAGTTATTACAAAGGCACGAAGGCCTTGAGTGTTTTACGCCCAAGGAACGAGCGGAAGTGTTTATCGGCAAATTTACCGATCCATCCATAGAACATTGTTTTAAAAAATTGGCTCGGAGGCCATTCATTCACAAAACTCAAAAATGGCTGAGGCGGCATCAGCGATTGTGTCACGGATCTGATTGACGATGGCGGTGTCTCCTTCGGTTGATCCGGGCACGATCGGAATCTTTTTCTTCGCCTCTAACACTGCCAAGCCGCAAGCCTTCACTATTGCATGTTACTCTTTGAAAGCCGATTTGGACTCTTTATAGCTGGTGCGGGCGGTCGCTTCGGCTTTCTTCGCTTTCTCCAGCTCTTGTTCCAAGGATTTGACTCTGAAAATTGCTTTGGAGGCAGCGGTTTTTGCCGATTCAATCTCCTGCTTCAGCCTGAGGAGATTATTGTTTTGGGCGTTGGCATCGGATGAGCGCTTTGAGTTCTGCTTCGGCATCTTTTAGGCCTTCCTTCTGATGAAGCCGATCCAATGCAGCCTAGAAATCGGCTTTCTTCTCCCCAAGAGGCAGCAGCTTTTGGATGGCCGATACCACTTGCTCTAGGAGAATCTCTTGGACGGAGTTTGCTATCTCCCGTACGGCAGATGGATTGGCCAGAAATTCCGATTCGTTGCCGACCAGCTCCCACATTGTTTAAGTTTTTCGAGGGTATCTCGGAGAAGTCGATTGGCCTTGGGTGCCTCAGCAGTGGGTGGCTCAGCAGCGGCGACGGGAGCTGGTGGAGTCTTTATCGGACAAGAAAAGATCTCTAGATCGTCGTCGTCAAGCCAGTCCATGCTCGAAGGGTCGAAATTCAACTCATCGGTTTTTGCTTTGTCATATGTGATCACTGCGTAGATTCTACTATTACCCTAACTGGGCTGCGAGGTTGAAACATATACTGGAGAAAAGAAATTTTTAAGGTAACAAGGGATAGGAATATAAGAATTTTGCAAAAACTTTTCTGATTACATCTTGGGGGTTGAAGGCCAATGGCGTTTGCGATGCTGGCGGTGGAGCAGGTGTGCTATCCTTTTTCTTTTGGGGAGGAGTGTCCTGAAGTTAAAATTCCGATAAGAAGAAAAGCCGAAGTAAAGTTGTGAAAGATTTGAGGAAAAATCAAGTGCTTACTGTGTCACATACTGACTCGGTGCTATCAGATGTACGCACATTTTGCGGTTTTGGCCTCTTGGTTGCCAGTTTCTTTTTCTGGCCAGCATCACCGTCGGATCTTCCTGTTGATCAAAAATGAGTAAGCAATTGGGTTTGAAAGGGATTAGCCGTAATAAACCGATTGTACCTCTCTTCTTTGGTTGCTGCTGGGAAGATCCTTGGGTAAATGCCGATGCGGACTTGGCAGTGGGGTAAAGGCGTCCAGTTTCTTTGCCGACCAGCTTGGATAGTGGGCGTTTGTCACCGCTCTGTGGAAAAATGATGCAAGGTTAGTTATGGGAAAAGGTAAAATAAGATTCTGTTCGTTCATCATCTGAATCCGATGAAGAAGGACCTGAATCAGATAGGTTTTCCTCTTCATTGTTGCCAGAGCTATCATCTTCCTCCTCAGAATTTTCAGAATCGGTATTTCCTTTATTTTTTCCGATTCTGATGAAGATTCTTCTATACCGGCAATCTTCGGCCAGTTGGGTTTGCAAGTTTCTTTCTTAGCAGTGAATTTTTCGATCAAGGCGGCAGCTTCACGTTCAGTGGCATAGATGTTCTTGGCGATAGAATTCCACCAAGTTTTGTACTTTGGAGAGGTTGCAGCCCATATCAGAGTGTTGGTGATTCTTACGCTCTTAGAAATTAATCCGCAAGCGGACGAATATCGCTTGTAGTTTTCACCTAGGAGTATTCCAAGGTATCGAATCCACAGGGAACGAGGGAGAAAGATAATTCTAATATCTATATTATTGAGATACCAAACAGCTAGCTAAGGGGGTAAATATGATACGATAAATAGACCGGTGACACACACACAAAGTAGAGTGCTAAAATAATTAGGCAGACAGTTGGGAGGACAACGAGACGAGTTTAATAAGTTCGTAAATGTTGTGTGATTCAGTTTATTGAGAGAGCTTGGGCAATAACGATCAGTGGTTCACTTAATATTCGTCGTCGGAGCTCGGACATTCACTACCACCCGCTATCCTGAATTGGAATCCCGAATGGTTATGATCGTTCCGATAGGGCTCTACTGATCCAAAGCCGGACGCTGTGGGTTACGCACGAGATAATTAATATCTACAGATGGATAGGGCTGTCACCACCTACCACCTACCACATATACGTGGGTCCGGGTGCAAACCGAGTTAGTCCAAGTCTCAGACACCACGTCTGCAACTATTTCTAATCAACCTTCCTCGTATCCTAGGAAGATGATCTAGGTTCAATACTTCGGCTCTTTCAGTATATGAGTGAGAACCTAAACTGATTCCAGACGAATACAAGCTACCGTTAGATATGCTCGATCTCAAATAAAGCTCAGCACATAATAAAATGAATGAAGTGATCGCACTAATTAAATAAATAATTACGAAAGGGTACAAGAGCTATTACCCAAATTCCCGAAGACACTTCCGGAACTCCGAGGCTTCAGCTCGACTCAACTCTAACTCCCAACTAATCTACTCTAACTAAAGAGCAACTCTAAGTGAAGTGGATGAAGTAAAGTGTGGTGTGTTCTTCATAAAAGTGAGGTGAGGGGGTCCTTTTATACTGTTCCGGAGCCAATGAGAGGGTGCCACGGCATGGGACACTTGTCATCTTGCCACCCTCCAAAGGGGGAATCCAAAGGGCATCTCGAGGGGATCGGTCGGCCTAGGTGGGTCGGTCAACCCACCCTTTTCGTCATCTGGCTACCAATTTTCTCTAGGATGCTTCTTTAACGGTGTAGATCATTTCCTAGAGACGGTTTTGTTAGTTGACTCTGGCAAGTAATGGTTCCTCTAGAATCCTATGCTCCATTTGTGAAGGAAGTACTGCCATCGGATCAAACTAACTTGAACGGACGGCAGGGATCTCTTCATTGGATGCTTATTAGCCACATGGCCAAATTTGGGGTCAGTTGGAGGAAAAGTCTGGGCCGGCTGGCCTAGGGTGGGTCGGCAGGTCCAGGTTTTTCTCCGGGTCGGATCCGGTTTTCTCCAGTTTGACCCTGAGGACAAATACTCACCAAAACTTGTGGAAATTTATTAGTTTAAAATAAAAAGTTAGTATAAACCATGATTTTCTTCCAAATGACTGGAATATCAGCGTATGATTTTGGACTTTATTGGACGCTAACAATGCGTTCTATCGGCATCTCAAATTCAATGTGAGCAGCGGCTAAAATGCCATATGCCGACTGAGAGTTCAAATCTTCTCTGGCATTTAGCTGACGGTATATGAACAGATCGGGAACCATTTGCCCTAAATTAAACTGCCGGGCAAATACTGCAGGATGGTAAAACTCATACGAGGGTTTTCTGATATGAGTTCTTGTGCTAAGAATGGCAAAGAAGATACCTGGAGAGATGAACTTTTTAAATACCGATGAGACTTCGCCACTTATGCTGGCAGAGAAGCGAAAAAAGGAGGGAACTGCGTATCTGCCCAAATCGGTATATGGATTGAACTGCTCTGGGACATATTCCAATTCAGATATGGTGAAGAATGTAGCCAGGGAGTTGGAGAAATCCTCTTGATTCAGGCGCCCCTTATTGCAATTAACAGAGGTCATTTCTTCGTATGATCTGCAAGGGCGTTTATTGCTATCGGTTTCTTCTTCTTCGTTCGGAAACTCTATATCAAAATCAAGTTCCCCTATAGAGTTGTATATGTGAAGTTCTAGGAACAAACAAATGAACCAGAAGGGGCCACCTAAATTTTTGACTAAATGATTGGCTCTTTTAGAGCAGAGACCTTCTCTAATTTCATGCATCATCCGATATGTGGCTCCCAGCAGATATTTTTCGATTGCTAATTTCTGCCCTGCTACCAATGCTTCAGCAACTCCTTGATAAACTTTACTGGGACTCAGAGATTGACCACAGAAGAAAAATCTATCTAGCCACATATTCAGAAAAGCAATGTGTTCCTCGTCCTCGACATCACCTGTTTTCTTATGGGTATAGATATAACGCTGCCAGCCAAAGTTCTTTTCAGGGACTAGTTTGAGAGTGGTAGGAAGGTCAACACTACAGAAAACGTCAGCAGTTTCGATTGCCAAAACATCATTCGACGGCCATAAATGACCCGTCGACACAGTACGCTCTGTCTCGACGGCCGTAACAAGGCCGTCGATAAAGAGCACCATGGCTGCTTAGTCTCGACGGCCAACTAAAAAACCGTCGAACCCTGAAAGCTAGCCGTTAAGTAATTAGTAATTATTTTGTGCGATTGATTGTTGATTGATTATTATTTCGTAAATGTTATTTATTACCTTTTTTAGTTAGGTAATATATTAGGCTTACTAATATTTTGTCCGTATTAGTATTTTTCGATTGTGACCTAGTCGTACGTCACTCATTCGAAAACGGCACAACTCGTATGGAACACGAACAGTGATTGGTTTTGTTTTCATACGAGATGTGATAAGCGTTTCCGAATTGTCCAGTGGACTACCATCTGTGGGCGTCCCAGTGGACAGCCCACAAATGATCGTTCGAGCGAAATTCATTGCGACACTGGTGAGTTCGAGACGTGAATTTTGATGGCATAATCCTAAGAGGTTCTCCTATGCATAACATAAGTGCCCGGTGGTTTTAATAACCCTCCTGGGCCATCGTTGCAATGGAGAACCCTTAGGGTTATGATGCCGAAATTTCGTCTCGAACCCATCGGTGTCACAATGAATTTCGCTCGAACGGTCATTCGTGGGTGGGTTTAGAAGCTTTACTAAGCCTGTCATGAAACCCCCCTTGAAATGACGCATGCCTACCATAGATGGAAGAACAAAGAAGTTGGATGTACGATGGATGGCAACCCAACGGACAACACACGGATGAATGGTACGAAAAGACCGATGAATTCATCACTCATGCTTTCTAGCATGCGTCAGACCTTACCTTTAAGGTGACATGTCCTTGTGCTGAGTGTGAAAATTGTCGGAAGAGAACCTGTGACCAGATGGAGCTCAATCTATATAAAAACATGGTTACAAAGCCGCGTACCATCGGTGGGTATATCATGGGGAGAGTCGCCGTGCTGCGTGCGCACCACCCCTAACCGTACCCGATGAAGGTTTTGATGAAAACGATCAGGTGAATGAGTTGATAGAAGACTTTGGTCATAATTTCGAGGAGGAGGAGGCACCCACGTCTGTGTTCGATTTCATGGGGCTTGTTGAGTCTGCCAAACAACCGTTGCACGATGGAACCACAGTAGCATTGATGTCTGTTGTGGCCCGGATGATGGCTATAAATGCAAGTAAAATTTCTCGATTAATTGTTTTAACGAACTCATTTCGTTGTGGTCCGATGTTCTTCCTCAAGGTCATAAGATGCCACCTACTTGGTATGAGTGCAAGAAACTTATAAGTGGATTAGGAATGCCATATGAGAAAATACACTACTATCCCAATCATTGTATGTTGTATTATAAGGATGATGCTGATAAGTGTGCTTGCGATAAATGTGGAGAGTCAAGATACGTGGAGATAGACAACGCCGAAGGAAATAAGAGACAGACAAATACGGCAAGAAAAGTGCTTCGTTACATCCCATTGACAAAACGTCTCCAACGATGTTTCTTAACTGAAGAAACGGCGCAGCAGATGAGGTGGCACAAAGAGGGTAAAAGGACAAAAGCTGATGTCATGGTTCATCCATCGGATAGGGAAGCGTGGAAACATTTTGATCAGAGGCATCCTGTATTTGCATTGGAACCAAGAAATGTACGTTTTGCGATCGCGACAGATGGATTCATGCCGTTCAATATGAATACCGCGTCGTATTCTTACTGGCCAGTTTTCATCATGCCTCTAAACCTTCCACCATCTATTCTACTTAAAGAAGAGTTTATGTTTCTATCTCTTATCGTACCTATTCCGAAAAATCCTGGAAAAAATCTAAACTTTTTCTTGAGGCCCTTGGTTGAAGAGCTTGAAGAGTTATGGGATAGTGGTGCAATTACATATGATAGGAAAACAAATTCAAATTTCCGCATGAGGGCCGCATTTTTGTGGTCTATTTACGACTTTCCCGCATATGGACTGTTTTCTGGATGGAGCACGCATGGGCGACTAAGCTGTCCTGCATGTATGGATGATTCAAATGCTTTTTAGTTGCCACATGGGGGAAAGACAAGTTTCTTTGATTATCACCGTGCTTTTCTCAAACCAAGTCATCCGTTTAGGAAGCAAAAAAGTGCCTTTCGGAAAAACACCGTAAAGATAAGACAAAAGCGTGGTCATTTAACCGTTGCTGCTATAAAGGCGTGGCAGGCCAGATTGGTTGAAGGAAGGAATAGTGTGTACGAGGATTACGGGGAGTCACACCATTGGACGCATAAGTGCAGTTTGTATTATCTTCCATATGCTGATGATTTGCTTTTGCCACATAATTTTGATGTCATGCACCAAGAGATGAATGTGGCCTAGGCGATTTTTGGTACTAACTTTGACATAGCTAATAAAAGAAAAGATAATGCCAAAGCACGTCTCGATTGCAGTGAAATATGCAATCGACCATCTATGAATATGATAGATGGTTGGGCTAAGAAGCCGAAAGCACCGTACTGTTTAACAGTCGCACAAAGAAGAGAATGTATGGAGTGGTTCGAAAGGAAGATTAGATTTCCCATGGGTATGCGTCGAATATTGGTCGTGGCGTCAATGTTGTTCAAAGAAAGATAAATGGAATGAAAAACCATGACTATCTTATCTTCATAAGAGATCTCATGCTAGTTGTGTTTTGTGGCTACGTACCTGAAGAAGTCTGGATAGCTCTTAAGATTTGAGTTTCTTCTATAGGAAATTATGTGTTAAAGATATACAAAAGAAAGAAATGGCCAAACTTGAAGATGATATAGTTATACTTGTCTGCAAGCTTGAAAAAATTTATGTGCCTGGGTTTTTCAATCCAATGGAGCATCTACTAGTGCATTTACCGTATGAAGCTAAATTGGAAGGACCCGTCCAGTATAGGTGGATGTATCCCATCGAGCGATGACTAAAAGGGGTTCGTTCCAACGTGAAAAACAAGGCTCGCGTGGAGGGTTACTACATGCAGGAGATTACCAACTTTTGCAACAAATATTTGGCGAGAGAGCACAATGTTAACATACAAGTACCACGGTACAACACGGTTTGCACTGATGTCCAATCTGAACTAAAGTTGTTCCTTGGAAAAGGTAATCCTGTGGGGGAGAAATACAAGGCGAGAGTTAGTACAAGAAGAAAGGATTGTGGCACTACTATATGTGTTCGATAATATGGAGAAAATAGTAGACATGCAAAAACAATTCATCCGAACTGATCTAGACTAGCAGTAATGATCCCAATCCGGAGGAGAGAACAAAACTAATGAAGGAGGGTGCTAGAGATGGCCGCCCAAACTTTTTAGTTTGGTTCTAGAAACATGTAAGTATTCCTTAGTATCATGCAAGTATTTAATATAATTTGTTACAATTTATAACATCAGTTATCTTTTCTAACGCAGTGCACCACCCGTGCGAGCGTACATAATGATCTTCGTATCATGTCGTGTGGACCAAGACAAAGTGTAAAGGTGCATGGAACTTACGTTGTCAATGGGTTTCGATTTCGGTCTGCGTCTCACGAACGGTCAAAACCTAATTTGAAGACAACAAATAGTTATGTGCTATGCTACGGGGACGATGGCATGGAGTATCATGGCATCATCGAGGAGATAATTGAATTAGTCTTCGAGAGAAGTAAAGAATTATCGATTGAATTATTTCGTTGCGATTGGTTCGATCCTATCAATGGGGTTAGACGTCGACCTCAATTAGGAATGATGGAAGTGAAACACACATCGAGGTTAAAAGGGTATGATCCTTTTATCCTACCTAACCAAGCAGAACAAGTATATTACCTACCTTATCCATGCAGTAAACAAATAGAAGGTAGTACTAAACGAGATGAGAAAGACTTGAAGTCTTGGTGGGTTGTATACAAAGTTCGAAGACCTAGAAGGTTAACCACTCCAACGTCCGATGACTATCATCATCCAATACAAGAACAACGTACGAACGGCAATTTCGTGATTGATATTGGTTATGGGCTAGATAATCTAACAACCATAATTGATGATGATGTCGATGAAGAAGTTAACCCACCCAATGACACGGGCGACATCGAGGAACCTATGAACGAATTTCTCGATGTCGATGACACATACTTCTAACTTGAGGTTATTAATAATGCATATTTTTATTTACTTAATAATTTATTATTCTTCGCTAACATTACTTTATCTACAGGATGGCACGACAACAGTTCAGGAAGAGCACCTCTGAGGAGGAGGGCGACGACTGTGAGGGTACACCGGGTTCTGTCCGTGAGGGCGGACACTACTCCGATGAGGAGCTGGCCGTCACTGAGGAGTCTAGGGCCGGCGAGGCGGACACTCCGGGCTCTAGCCAGGGAGGGGCTAGTTAGGCATCAAAGAAGAAGAGGGGGCCCAACAAGATGCCCATGGCGCCAAGAAATCCGACCGATCGGATTCTTATCGAGATTTATGGGGATATGTATATTCTTTTAACTGTGAACTATCTTATTATCAACGCAAAATACTAACTCAGTTATTTCTATTCTTTGTAGCAACATGTCCTGTGTCCATCCCAGAAAGGACCACACTCAGCCAGGTCCCGTGTTTGGGATACTGATCAGACAGTATTACCCTGGGATGGTCGGAGAGGAGGGGGCATCCCATCTGGCTTACTCCTGGGATGATTACAAGGTCACCGAGCACGGTGACAGCACCGCCGCCGAGGAGATTAAGCGGGAGTTTTGGGTGAGTTTGAACACATCACTGTTTTGTCATTTGTCGAAAGGGTATTTGCTGACATTACTATCACACTTGTTTGTAGCTTAGGTACCGTCCTCGTGCAGGGTTGGAGGAGGCCGACTTTGACCCGGTGATAGACAGAAGTGCCAAGCAGAAGGTGCAGGATCTGATGTCTGGGGCCCGAGTCTCGGCGATCGAGGACTTCTACAGGTAATCACTTAGACAATTTCTATTTTTGTATATATTTCTAACGCACAATAAATTTTAATTTTGACAGGAGAGAGCACGGTGAGAGGGTCGGCAGCTCTTTTGCTCGGACGAAGTACCTCACAGCGCCGCAGTATCTCACCGTTCGGCCAGATTGGGCCTCGAACGTCCCGGATGCCTGGGAGGCCCTGGCCAACCAATGAGCTAGTCAGGAGTTCCGTGACAGGTCTGAGACGGCAAAAAAGAACCGCGCGATGAAAGGCAGCAGGACTACCGTCGGCAAGATGTCCTTCGCCCAGCTTAGGAAGAAAATGGTAATCTTCTTTATTCCCTATTAGGAGCTTTGTTTTCGAACTCAAAATCATAATTTCTTTACTTTGTTCTGCAGGCCATTGCCACCGGGCAGCTGCCTCCTTGGC
>SPJY01022556.1:399878-412378 GCA_005191435.1 Raddia distichophylla
ACTCCGAGGACGTCGAGGTGTGTGTGTATGGTTTTCTTTCATCATTCTTAATTTTTTTTGCTATCCTCACGCTGATTATTGTTTTGTCAGTACATTGAGCCCCCCCTAAGGAGTTCCCACCGGAGGAGGACGAGGATCTCCTCGATGACGACTTGCTGGACGACGGCGAAGAGCCGTCAGATGGTGACGACGAGGATGACGGTCACGAGGACGACGACGTCTCCTATGACGGCGACGAGGACGACGACGGCTCGGCGGACGGCGACGATGCCTCAGATGACGATGATGATTAGCAGTTTAGGGTTATTTAATATTTTCAAAATGTAATTAACTGATGGACTTGGAAAATTCTCCTATGAATGGAATTTATTTTAATTTTCCCTGCGTTTTCTATGTACATTTTAAGTCTGTTAGTTTGTTTCAGATTAATGCTGAGTTACGTTTAAAAAACCCAAGGAATTATGAAAACAAATACTTTGCAGACTCTAATATCTATTCAAAACCACACAAAAATAACAACAAATCAATACAGCATTTGGCCTATACAAAACTTACAAATTTTAATTTAATTTAATTTAATTTAATATGAAACAAACAATATTAAGGGTAAGTGGGCCCTGGACCCTTCATGTGTGCCGCTGACCTTAGGCCACGGACCCAATTTTTTTTGCATCATTGCATTAAATTTTTGAATAAGACGAATGGTCAAAGACTTGTCAAAACGGAGGGGTGAATTTTTTTTGCATCATTGCATTAAATTTTTGAATAAGACGAATGGTCAAAGACTTGTCAAAACGGAGGGGTGAATTTTTTTTGCATCATTGCATTAAATTTTTGAATAAGACGAATGGTCAAAGACTTGTCAAAACGGAGGGGTGAATTTTTTTTGCATCATTGCATTAAATTTTTGAATAAGACGAATGGTCAAAGACTTGTCAAAACGGAGGGGTGAATTTTTTTTGCATCATTGCATTAAATTTTTGAATAAGACGAATGGTCAAAGACTTGTCAAAACGGAGGGGTGAATTTTTTTTGCATCATTGCATTAAATTTTTGAATAAGACGAATGGTCAAAGACTTGTCAAAACGGAGGGGTGAATTTTTTTTGCATCATTGCATTAAATTTTTGAATAAGACGAATGGTCAAAGACTTGTCAAAACGGAGGGGTGAATTTTTTTTGCATCATTGCATTAAATTTTTGAATAAGACGAATGGTCAAAGACTTGTCAAAACGGAGGGGTGAATTTTTTT
This sequence comes from Raddia distichophylla, assembly GCA_005191435.1. Classification (NCBI taxonomy): domain Eukaryota; kingdom Viridiplantae; phylum Streptophyta; class Magnoliopsida; order Poales; family Poaceae; genus Raddia; species Raddia distichophylla. Next base: position 401,131 of record SPJY01022556.1, read on the forward strand.
TCCATGAATCCGTGGAGAACGAAATTGACACGGTTTAATATTTCATGTAGTGCGTCAGACCAGTCGGTTGTACGAGAACAACGACACGATGCAGTTTTCTAAGTGTGCCCGACCGGTCTGTTGTAGTTTGGAATTGACAATGCCTCCTTTCATATAGTGCGCCAGACCAGTCCGTTGTAGGAGGACATCGACACGATGTAGTTTTCTAAGTGTGCCCGACCGGTCTGTTGTAGTTTGGAATTGACAATGACCTCCACTCCGACAGTTTTGAAGTACACCATCGACGCCGCCACTCGCTGGCGGCCTCGGGTTCTGGTGGGCCGTGTGTCGCACAATGATCTTTCATAGCACTGCGACATGGGTTTATTATCCAAAGCTTTCCTATTTCGAACAAATACTAGTAAATGTAAATGATTTATTTAAAATAACTTGAGATCTCCAACATTAGTTCACAACTTTTGTTTAATACCTAGGCATCATGTTACAACTGAGGGCAATATAACTTTTCTTTTCGCACAATTTTATGTCTCTGTACATACATATGTTTTTACCATCTCATAACAATATTTCCATTTTAGGGAATATGATTCTGTTTTGTATTTCAACATGTTAACTTGAAGATCATTGTGGTTCATACCATGGGTGTGCTTCATAAATAATTATTAAATTACATATTTTTTACTTACTTTTATTGTATAAATTCACAAGGTGTCGTTTTATAACGAGCGCCAGACCTATCCGTTGTAAAAGGACATTCACATGATGTCGTTTCATATAGTGCACCGGACCAGTACATCCTCATGGAACAAAAATGGTTATTCCTACTTCTTAGTTTAGTTATTACTTGTTTTTAGCTTGGTTAATCAATTATTTGTAGCATGGTTACAAAATGTTCTGTCCAAAGACCATGAAAAATTTACAATTATAAACATTTCCGATTGTGCATCGGACTCTTTTAATTAACTACAACTTGTTACAAGCTTGGAACAACACAATTCTCACAATCCCGGAATTTATGAAATATCATGTCAATTACAAATTTCCAAAGAACTGGGAGGAGCTAGCACTCCCAAGACTTCATGAAAGGAGCGCAAAAACAGGCAAGTTAAATGACTTCGAGTTATGTCACGAACTGATATAACCTGACATCGACCCATGTGACCCGTTAATACACAGATATCCTACAATGAAAACATATAGTTGAATAAATGATATTTTTTAGAGGTTTGTAATCTAGTATCTGCTTTCAAGTACAAAACATAAATCCCATTTCAACATATTGCAACAACTGGTACAGAGGCTTCCAAACACCAGTCCTCAAAATGAATTTGCTGGGATCCCCAGTGAGAGCGCCCGTGAGTCCCCTGCTCCCCCGCCCGAGAGCGCCCGTGCTAGGGTTCCTCCCTGCCGGCGGCGGCGGCGGCGCAAGTGGCTGGCTGCCCGCCGCCGGCAGGAGCTCCGCGCTCCTACCATCGGCGCATCCTCCTCCTTTAAAGCCAGCTAGGTGGTGAACTGCCCCCCTCTTCCTCCCTCTTCTCCCTCCAGATCTAGACTTTGCAAGTGCTGAGGAGGCCGGCGGCGGCGCCGTCGGTGGCAGCCGGAGGGCGTGGGTGGTGGGGGAGGAGTCCTCTCCTCCACCTCCACCTCTACCTCTCCTGCCCTCTTTCTTCTGCTCGGGGCATGGCCCTCGATGGCGGTGCATTTGGCGGAGGCGGCTGCCGGCGGGCTAGAGGAGCCGGCTGCCCCGACGTCTGGCCGGGCGGCAGTCCTGGGGCACGGGGCACTGGGTGGCGGGGGCCTCCCCCTTCTCCGCTGCCCTTGTTCCCCCCTCCTCTCGTGCTAGCAGGTCCGATCCGGTGTGGTGGTGGAGGTGGATTAGGGGTTTGTATCCCCTTTTCCCCTTTTTTTCTTTTCCCTTTTTGGCCAGATCTGATGGAGTACTTGGAGGCGTGCGGCGTGCGGTGTCGGCCGGCGGCTGGTGGAGGTCGGCGCGGGGGGGCGACGTCTTCGCCCCTGTCTGGCCCTCCTTCGGCTCTGTTGGCTGCTCCGCCCTGGATGGCCACTCAGGGCCTGTCTTCGACGCCCTCCCCGCTTGCCTCTGTGTCTTCCTCAGGGACGGCTTGAGAGGGACCTACTTACAACTTTCCCCTGATCTCGCTGCCGATCCTGTGGAGTTTGCCTGGCCGGAGTCCGGCGGCGAGCGATGTGTCTGTTTTGGCAGACTCCGGCATGGGGGCAACAGTGTGGCGCGGGCCTGTTGCTCATGGATTTGTGGTCCACCAAGTTCGACTCGCTTGTCTCGCGTCTTTGTCGAGAGCTGGTCGTGGGGCGGCTCCACCTTGGTGATTTGCGGGGTTCTCCCCGCTTTGGTGCGTTGATCTGGGGGACGGCGTGTCTGTCGTCGTTGGTGATGTGCTCCCCTTATCTTAAGCTCCGCCCGGCAGCGATGGGCGGAGGAAGTCGGTGGCGGAAGTGGCCAAGGACGATTGCGTGGTGTCGATCGGTTCGGTCAGGCCACAATGCTCCGGTCTGGCCTTGTTGTGCTTCGTCGGAGTGCCGGTGGCTTGGATGTTTCAAGTATTGGGGGTTTGCATCCCGTTGTAAGGTTCTGTGCATTTGGGGTGCGCACTCGGGCGTTTGTACTGGTTCTTTTCCACCTTTGTGTGTCTTGAACTTTGTAAGATTCCCGCTGATGAATGAATGCTTGGTGCATTTTCTAAAAAAAAAAATGAATTTGCTCTCAATCTACAACCTGACATGGAAGAAGAAAGAGAGGTGTGTCCTGGAATTAGATTTGCTGATCAATGTACTGAATCGAAATCACAAGCTGCATCTAACAAATGGGGGAGGCTCGCATAAAATGTTAACAATTTTTCGTGCTAATTGTTCTTACAATTAGTGAATGTCGTGTTTGGATCGTGTCTTAGCGTCATACAGAAAACTAGACGATTTACGAAGAATGCTTAATTTGAACAAACAAAATATGGCCTGGTAAGATCATGCAAGGCAACGCCTTAACCTGGTCGCCATAGACGGGAATTTACGACAGTTTACGGGGGCCGGTGGCGGAGTCGGCGTTCGTCGGAGGCGAGGGGGGGTGCACCTTCCCGTGGCCATGATAGCTAGGCGCGCGGTGCTGGATCTTGAGACAGAGGCGGCTGATCCACGAAAACCATCTATTTTGAGGTGCCGCCCGCTTTGAGGCGACCTGGACGGGGACCGTCGAGCCATTGTGGAGTTACTTGGCGATGGCGAGCCGTCTAGGGAGGGCGCGGCGAGATCTATGAGTTCTGACACAGTGATACGACGATTTTGCCCCTAGTTAATTAGATGCGAAATGACCTGGTTATCCTCTCCACTTGTGTACCTCCACTGGTACTTAAGTACCTTTTCCTGTGTACCTTCCATCGTGGAGCGTTAGATTTGAGGGAATGGATGGCCTGTGTCATCCGCAAACACAGTAGAAGTAAGTGCTGCTAAATTCCCCGCACTTCTCCGGTCGTGGGCTCTTATATTTATATTTATATCATTTCATTAGACCCCAATCATGCACACAAACATGCAAACAGGAGAACACTTTGACCATCACACAATAGACACAGAATATAATCATCACATATATATTTTTCTCAAATTTTTTCATTCCACATATATCGGTGTTGCATGTGCCATTCTAAGTTTACAATTGACAAAACTTTCCTCCCTCGTAGAAGTTAACAGGCCAGAGTAACTTCAAACTGCTTGCTCTTCTCATGAGACCAATATTTCTTTGTCACAATAAAAATCTTAAGACAAGCCGCAAATTGTTGAAGTCATGATCAATTGAACATGCATTTTTCTCCATCACCGAGTATTAGCTATCAGCTAGCAGAAACAATTGAACATGCATTTTTCTCCATTATTCCCTTCATCACATACTATGTGCATGTATGGTTTGTTGTCAAATAAATTCCTGACATTTCACTTCAAATAGTATTAGTATATTCCTTAGTATTATCAACAATAGTGGACTAAAATCTGAACAAATAATTCAGTTCTAAAGTACTGAAGTCTGAACAAATAAACTTATTTTTCCTAGTATTATGATATTATCAACACTAGTATTAGAGGCTATGATTCCCTGTACTGCAAATTTGCTAATATCTGCTTCCAAAACAGAACAACCGTAGCCGGAACGTTCCTGTCCCAGCCATGGTTCGTATAAGCACATTCACTGATAAAAGCAGCATGTGTCCTACTTAAGATCAATTTATCCACATAACCAGTGACACAATGGCGTGTCTATTTACTTGGTTCCATGGAAACCTTCAAGCACTTGTGGTTACAAATTCCACTATGAAAGTAAGCGCGCCCATGGCGCACTACTCCTTGTCGCTACCAGCTGTTTCTCCGTACAAAATAGATGCATTGTTTTGGTTAGGACATGGTTAGGACAGAAAGAGGTCTCAAGCACATATATAGAATATTTGTTCCAATGTAAAAAAAAAAAGCTAGCATTTGTTCCAGTACCATGAATAAGCATTGTTTTGGAAAGTGACACTTTTGATAACAGTTTATTCTCCACAGATGAACAGTATATAGTAATAGCACAGATTTACGATACTATTATAATTTATAATCTGCTGCGGTACCTGCCACTCGATGCTCCCACAGTTGGTACGGTCTTTTGTTGGATGAGCATATTCTGTGGTGTTCGAAGTAGTTTACTCCCAACGACGGAATGTACTTTGCAAATTATCGATCTAAAACAAAAGGCACATGCGAGAGGAGGACATTGCGGGCGACTAGGGTTTCCCCCTAGCCGCCGACGCCGCATCCGCCACTGCCGCCACCGGCCTGCCTCCCCTCCCCACCGCTGCCGCCGCCCTCCTTCACGCCGGCCACCACAGCGCCGCCCTCCTCCACTCCGACCTCCTCCGTGCTGCCCAGTCCCCTCTGCGCCTCCTCCGCGCCGCTTCCCCCCAGATCCGCGCCGCCGCCGCTATCCTCCGCGCCCGCCGCCGCCGCCCTCCTCCGCGCCGGCCGCCGCCGCCCACGCGCCGCCTCCACCCTCCTCCGCGCCGGCCGCCGCCGCCCACCTCCGCGCCGGCCGCCGCCTCTGTGCCTCCTCCACATCACCCCCGCCAACACCTGCGCCGCCACCGTTCATATCTCCGTGCCGCCCGACTGCCATTCGGCCGCCGTCCGGTCTCCTCCATGCAGTCGTCCGGTCTCCTCGCCGCCCGGCCGCCTGCACTCCGCCCTCTACCCAGTTTTGCGTTGCCTCCACGGGCATGCGCGCCGTCCAGATCCTCGCCGCCGTCCGGTCTCCTCCGTGCTGCCCGACTGCCGTTTGGTTGCCATTCGGTCACCTCCGTACCGCAAGGCGACCTCTACTTCGCCCTCTGCCCGGCTCCGCGTCGCCCCCACGGGACCCGCGCCGACCAAATCTTCTCGGCCGCCTTCGCACTGCCCTCCGCCCAGTTCCGTGTCGTCGCCATGGCCCCGCGCGCAGCCCAGCCTCCTCTGCGCCCAGGCCGTCGATCATCGCTTATCGCCGGTGTTGTAGACGTTGCAGGCATCCCCTTTTGGCAGGCACGCCACCCCGGCCGGTGTCACCCCCCAGCGCCGCCCCTCACTGGCGTGTCACCCGACCGCCTCCTACCTTTGTCCACCCTCTTCCATCCCCTGCTGGTATGGGCCACTCCCCCATCCCCGTCACCGACGCGGAGCGTTGGAACCCTCCCCGTCCAAGCTCTTCCCTCTTGTCGGCCGACGCTGGGTTGCGGAAGTCCAACGCCAAGGTAGCTGCCTACAATGCTTCCTCTTCGGGCGCGTGTAGCCAACACTCTCCGCGCGTCATGGCACCCTTGCTTCCCCCACCGACCGACACTTATGGCTCCCTGGTGACGGCCCGCCCAGCCGCGGCTAGGCTACGCTCTATTGCCGTCGCTCCTCCTCGCTTTGACGAGCCACCCTCTTCACAATGGCAGCTCGTCAGACCGAGGCGTCGGTGGCGTGCTCTACCCACTCCCATTCCATCCTCCACCCGAGTTAATTCCGGTGCCAATGCCCGTCTCCTCCGCCTGCGCGGCTCCCTTAAAGGGCGTTGCCTTCGATGTTTCGCCAACGACCACCGTGCCTCCTCATGTCGTGACCCTGTGAGGTGCTTCTCCTGCTACGCTCGGGCCACACAGCATCTTCTTGTAGCAGGCGCTTGGCAAACCTTCCTCACCGCCGCGCCAAGCCGCCTCATAACCGCCCTCCTGCTAATGTCCCCCATATCGTCTTCCTTCCCCTCCGCCGCCATGGCCTCATCGCTATGCTCCCCATTGCACCCCTGCGCCCTTCATCCATCCGCATCTCTGTCGAGGCCTCGTCAGCCATGCACCTCGATGCGGATGAGCTCCACCGACGGGGGGTCTTGTCACCATCGCCGGAGGGCCACACCCTAGCACCGCTTTCGTGGCTCAGCGGCTCTGCATCTACATGGGCATCCCGTTGTATGACACCCGGGTGACCCACCTCGTGCACCTGCGATTTCTTGTGAGATTCACACTACCGGAGCAGCCCGACTTGCGGCTCGTCGGTCATTCAACTCCAGTGGCCATCACTTCGCCATCTCGAGGTTCACCGGCGATATCCACACCGAGGGGAGGCCGGCCGCCGTGCGGTACAGGGTCCTCGTCTTCATTGAGGGCTCCCCCTCCACGCGTGGTCCTCCAACGTCATCGATCGCATCTTCGCCGGAGCTGGCTGCCTCGACATCGTTGACGACACCACCCGCTTCCGCCTGGACACCTCCACGTTCTGTGTTTGGGTGTGGACTCGCGACCCGGCTGCCATCCCCCTCGAGGTGGAGCTCGAGATTGTTGAGCCTTCCCCCTGCTCGGCTCACAGGCGCGCCTAGGCGAAGACCTCCGCGAGCTTCCGTCCATCGTCTCCTCCATTTGGATACAGCTGAGGATTTCTCCGCCATTATGGCTCGCGTCCGCGGTGGTGCTCCAGTCGCCGCCCCCACCTCTGGAGGTTGGGCTACCCCGACACTGTCCCCCCTCCGACCGTGGTCGAGCCGCCCACTGCATGTTTGTCCCTGATTGTGCCTCGCCAGCGGAGCAACGACGATGGTGACGGTGGCGGGGATGCTTCTCCGGCACGCATCGTCGCTCCCCCCTGTCGTCGCAGGCATGGCAAATCTCCAATGGTGGCAACCTCAGACTCGTCCTCGGCCCCAGGCTTTCGGGAGCCCACTTGCTTTCCGTCCCGCCGTCGTCGCCAAGCCTCGCAGTGCCACTCCCGCGTGTATTTGCGTTCTTCTCATCGCTCTCCCTCGAGCTCAAGCACCCCTGCTCATCGGGGCACGTCGCATTCGCGGTCCCGCACGCGCTCGTCCCGTCGTCGCTTCATCTCCAACGCCGTCTCGCAGGCTCCGCGACCAACACACCTGTTGTGCGTCCCTCCCAGACCACTAATAGCGATAACCGTGGCTCCTCCGCCTCCTCCCAGCCTAGCGGCGCCGCATTCTCTGGTGGCGATTCCAATGTCGCCCGCTCCGGTGAGCCTTGTCGACTCATCCCCCTCGGCGCTGTCGGTGCCGTGGCCACGCAGGAGGGGGATGTGGTTGCTGCAGATGTGGCAGCGCTGACCACCAGTGTGGCCTCACTCACCAAGACAATAGACCCTACCCAACTGTTGAACTCCCTTGTGCGGCCAGTCGCCTACCAGGGGTGCGATTCAACCTCGCCTGCCCTTCAGCTTCCTGCACGCGAAACTATGTGCCGATTAACGCCGCAGCCCGCAAGCCTCGCAGCGCCAAGGCCTATCCAAGGCCTTGCCTCTGCCCACGCCGCTGTTTCGGCCTACAAGAGCACCTCGCCCGTCACTGCTACACTGGGCCTCACGCCTAGTTCTTGCGCGCTAGGCACTGTTGTTGGCACGTTGGACCCACTCTGCCTTGACACACTCTACTTTGTTTCCCCTGAGGTGATCCGGTTTGACCCTATGTCCCTAGAGGCTGAGTTGGCACCGCTCACCCTGGCTCAGTCTCTCCTCTCTATGGCCATTGGGGTTACCCCCACCCCATCGATCCCCTCGCCTCCACTTAGACGCTCGCACACTAAGCACACCACCCCTATTCGCCGTAGTTCCAGATTGGCTTCGGGGAGGCCGTCGTTTGCTGGTGGTGGGTCCTCCTCTGTTCCCGCCATTCGAAGGGTGCAGGGCCTCCTTGCCCGCAAATTGGGCATCCCTCACTCCTCGTTCGTGGATGACCTCGCTGCTCAGCTGCAGTCCCTGTTCGCCACCGGCCTTCTTGATGACAACACACTCGCCACCGTGGCTGACGTGTGTGGACTTGCTCGCCCTGAACTGCACCTTTCCGCCGTCGGTCCGGATGCGGGTGAGGAGTGCGTGGCTGCCTCTTAGCCTCGCTCCCCTGACCCCCGCTCTCCAGTGTCTACTCTTCGCGATGATTAGTACACCCTTTGGCTTTTTCCACCCGCGTGTGGGCTTGCATCATCCCTGCCACCTGCGTGTGGCCGTAGTTTTAGTGTTTCATCCACCTGCGAGTGGTAGGTCGGGCTTGTGCCCCCTTTGCCTCCTGCGTGTGGCATTTACCTTTTCTTCCTTGCTTGAACCGTCTGCGGGCGGTGCGTCCCAGGTTAGTCCCCCCTGCGTGGGTTTCGGTTGACCTGTCTAGCGGAACTGCCTACGCGCGGTCCACCCTGGCTCCACCTAGGTGTTTTCGACAACCCGGCTTGGGTAACTCATTCTAGTGCTCGTCTCTGTTCCGCCCAATGAAGATCCTCAACTGGAACGCTCGTGGACTCAACTCCGCTGCTAAGTGGGACGTCGTGGCCGCGCTAGTCCAAGACCATTCCCCCTCCATCCTAGTGATCCAAGAATCCAAACTTCCCAATCCCTGCAACCAAACCCTAATGGAGATCTGCGGTTATAGGCTAAGAGGCTGCCTGCAACTCCCTTCTACGGGCTCCAGGGGTGGGATCCTCCTATTCTGGGACGACTCCCTTCTCCAACTCTCCGACCCGCTCATCCTACAACACTCCGTTTCCGTGAAGGTCACTCACTTAGATGGCCAATCAAGCTGGGCCATAACCACTGTTTACGGCCCGACGAGTGACTCTGAGAAGGAATCTTTTCTTCAGGAAGTTGAAACCATCGGCAACTTCTTTGCTTCCCCATGGCTAATCCTCGGTGACTTCAATATGATCTACAAAGCAAATGATAAGAACAACCTAAACCTCAACCGCCGACTCATGACTCGTTTCAGACAAACCCTCGACAACTCCAACCTAAAAGAGATCCACCTCTCTGGACGTCGTTTCACCTGGAGCAACGAGCAATCCCAGCCAACCCTCGTGAGACTTGATAGCGCATTCTGCAACCCCGACTGGGAAATGATCTTCCCATCATGCTCACTACTACCGCTCTCATCTACTGCCTCGGACCACTGCCCCCTCCTACTTACCGCCGAGTGGACGCCTCGCCCACCTAGATGCTTTCGATTCGAATCCTTCTGGACAAAGATGCTAGGCCTCTCGGAGGTTTTTCAGCAAGCCTGTGGAGAAAACAACAACAACAACAACAACAACAATAACAACAACAACATGCCCACCCACTCCCTCCTTCATTTCAAGCTGAAGCTCTCTTGCACGGCCTCCGCCCTGCACACCTAGAGCCGTACACACATCAGAAACACCAGGCTCCAGTTGGCGGTCGCCTATGAGGTTATCCATCTTTTTGACGTGGCCATGGAATCTCGGTCGTTATCTCAAGGTGAGTTTGACCTGCGCCGCTCGCTAAAGAATCATATCCTTGAGCTGAGTGTCATCGACAAAATAATGTGGAAGCAGCGATCCCGTCTCTGTTGGCTCAAGCTGGGAGACGCTAACACGCGTTACTTCCACCTCAGGGCGAACAGCCGGTGCCGGAAGAATCACATTCAGTCCTTGCAAAGCCCCTCAGGAACTCACACTGAATTCGCAGACAAGGCCGACGTCCTGCATTCTCACTTCAGCTCCATTTTTGGGGAGGACTCAACCCAAAATTTGGTTTCAACGAGCAGATCCCTCAACTGGAACTTCCTAGGCTTGCCTACTTTGGATCTCTCCTCTCTTGAGGACCCCCTCTCGCTCGACGAGCTCAAGCAGGTGATTTTCTCCCTTCCGAATGAGAAGGCCACCGGCCCGGATGGCTTCACATGGGAATTCTACAAGACTTGCTAGGACCACATATCTTTCGACCTGCTTGGAACGCTGCAATTCCTCTTTGGCCTTGATGCTCCCGGCTTCCAATCCCTAAACTGTGCTCACATCATTCTTCTACCGAAGAAAGACGGCCCAGCGCGTCCCTCAGACTACCGCCCCATCAGTCTTATCCATAGTTTGAGGAAGCTCTTTACCAAAATCCTCTCTTCGAGGCTGGCTCCATTCATGGATGGGGTCATCTCACCCTGCCAAAGCACGTTCATCAAGAAACGACACATACAAGATAACTTCCTATTGGTCCAGGGTCGCGCCAAAACTCTTCACCGCTCTGGCACGCCAGCCCTATTCCTTAAACTGGACCTCGAAAAAGCCTTTGACTCGGTCTCCTGGGCCTACCTCCTCGACAATCTTCGTGCGCGCGGCTTTGACCCCCCGTTGGCGAGACTGGATTTCGCTGACCCTCGCATCCACTTCCTCAAGGATCCTCCTCAGCGGGTGTCCCACTGATATCATCCACCATACCAAAGGCCTGCGACAAGGGGACTCACTCTCCCCCTCCTCTTCGACCTTGCCATTGAACTGTTGGTGGCCCTTCTCCAACGGGCCAATGACGAAGGTGCTCTCTCGCCAATCCGCGGCCTCCAAGACAACTGTCGAGTCTCACTATTCGCTAACGATGCCGCCATCTTCTTAAAGTCGACCCAGGCTGATGTTTCCACCTTGGCATGCATCCTTCAGGCGTTCGGCAACATCTTCGGCCTTCGAACAAACTTTTCTAAGTCCCAGGTTGTCCCCATCAGATGCAACAGTCTAGACCTCGACACCATCCTGCATGACTTCTCAGCCGAAAGGGCGTCCTTCCCCATTAAATATATGGGCATCCCACTTTCCATCAGAAGGCTACGACATGTTCACTTCTAGCCCCTCGTCGACAAAATCGAAATCGGCTGGCAGGTTGGAGGGGTCGTCTCATGTCTAAAGGAGCGAGGCTTACCCTGCTCAAAGCGGTTCTCTCGGCCCTGCCGACCTATGTTCTCTCCGTC
>SPJY01022556.1:414878-459562 GCA_005191435.1 Raddia distichophylla
TCTCGGCGGCATTGCTGCGCATCGCCGTCCGCCGGAGGTGTTAGATTCCATCCTGCGCCATCGGCACGATGTTCATCGTTAAGCCGATCATCGGATTATCTTCCAAGTTATCGGTAAAGCGCTCATCGCTTCGCCGGTGGCTTGTCTGCTCTATCAGCTCGACATCTCATCGTTAAGCCGATCATCGGTTTATTTCCAAGCTATCTGTAAATCGTCATTGTTTCGCCGGTATCTTGCCTATCTGAAACATTGCCGATTGCAAAAGGTCAAATCGGCTGGCACGTCCTCGCAAAGCCCGATCCCCTGAGTTCGGCTTTAGTTGGTGCCGGGAAACCACTTTTCCGCGTCAACAGTCGCCCTCTAGACCTTGGGTGGGCTCACTAGACTCTCCCACAGAGGCTGATGCAGCTCTCCTTCGTGTCGGATGCTCAGTTACGCTTCGGAATGGGTCCTTACTATCCTTCTGAGAGGACAGTTGGCTTGCTGGGTCGTCACCAAAGGAACTAGCGCCGTGGCTCTTCCTAGCTTCCACAAGAAAAAGGCGAAGTGTCATGGAGGCGCTTGAGAACAACAACTGGCTTATCGACCTAAGGCGCAATATGGATCCCTCCCTCGTGATTGAACTTGTCCAACTTCTCCTCCGCCTCACTCAGACGTCGTTAACGCCACTCGAAGATGACATGATCACATGGCGTTTTTTCAAAGACGGTCGCTTCTCCGTGAAAACTGTCTACAACATGCAGTTCATTGGCCGTCGTGAGCTCTTCCCGCAGCGCAGGGTCTGGTGGATATGGGCCCCATTCAAATGCAAGTTCTTTGTCTGGTTGCTTCTGGCCAGGAGGATGTGGACAGCCGATGCATTATTACGAAGGCAACTGCCCAACGCTTGCTTCTGCCCTCTCTGCCTGAGGAACCTAGAAACTCCAGAGCACATCTTCCTAGAATGCAGCTTCAGCTCCTTCATTTGGATGCGCCTTGCCGTTTCGCTTCGACTTTCCTCGCTGGACCCGTCACACTGGCAATGAAAATCCGACCTACCGCTTTGGTGGGAAATTGATGTCGTCCAGGATGCCAACCCAAAAGCGACCCTCTCCATTGTCATCGGCGCCATTTGGCATCTCTGGCTCGAGCGGAATAACCGTGTTTTTCGCTCGTCTGAACGACCACCGAACATTGTCTTTCGGCAACTTCTAGATGACCTGCGGCTGTGGGCAACCACAGAAGCGCATTTTGTAATCTCTTAATTCTTTGTGCGTTCTCTGGGGAGAGGACTTGAAAACCCTCAACTCTGTAAACCTCTTCTCTTTTGATCAATAGATGACAGCTCTCCTGCCCTTTGCTAAAAAAAAACAAAAGGCCAAAGAACTGTAAGAATAACGCGGATACATGTATGCCGACGGTGTAGTATGTTTCTCAAGGTACGAGAGAGATAAGAAGCACAAATACAGTGGAGCTTATTATCAAAGAATAGCAGAAGGACAGAGATATATGCATGACAATGACATATGCCTACGGGCTACGGTAAAAAAAGTATACTGCGATTTGCGAGAGACACCAAAATACAGTGGGAATTGCACCAACTAAGCTAGCAAATACCGCCAATTCTAAGTAATCAAAGTTCTTAGGGGAGAAGTATTTCAAGCGCCCGATACTAAAAATATAGGAGACTAATTAAAAAGGAGGTCACCGTACTGAACATCGGCATATCATGAAGAACTTTGGCCCAAACAATTCTAGCAAGGGATCAATCGAATTAGTAGCATAAATATAGAGAAAAAAACAAAAACATTTAAAGAGCATAAACGCCATACCAAACTAAATTTTTATGGCGTTTATAACTGCCTTGGTATATTTTATGATAAAGCTTAGCTCTCCCGTGTTCCCCTCTCCAAGAGCTCCCCCAACCCTAGCTCGCCTCCCAACAGCGGCGGTGGCCATGGTGGCCTCGGCCTGCCGGCTCCGTTGCTGCCAATGGGCTCCTCAGGAGTTCCCCCCGTTGGCTCCGCCTCCATTAGGGTGGAGTGTGAGGCAGATCCCCCATTCCTCCTCTTCCTCTTTCCTTCTTCTTCTTCTTCTTTTGTACGTGGCGTCTCGCGGCCTAGCGGCGTCAGATGGATCTGTCGTGTGCGTGCTGTGGAAATGCGTGGTGGCCCTATCCAGGCCGTCCTTGTGGTGGTGCAGCAAGGGTGGCGGTGCGACGCCCTTCTCGCGCCGTTCGGGTGGCGACAGCGACCAGATCTGGCTGATTTGTGTCTAGATCCGGCCGTGGGCGGTGCGCCAGGCCTTGATGCCGGTGTGGTGCCTGGCTTCTTCCATGACACGACTGCAGTGCTCGCGACGCTTGTGGCTACGCTTCAGTGTTGATAACGTAGTTGTGCTTCGGTGCTGCCGGTGCTGGCCTGCCCAGTGGCAGCGGCCGTCGGCCTGTTTTGCGCTGGCCCCCTTAGCGGGTCTCCTTCCTCAGCTCTGCTCCTCGAGTCATCGCGTCGCCTCGCACGATCGCCGCTGGTTTCATGGTGGTTGCCATCCCGCTCCACCCCCGCCTCTCCTTCATGGAGAGCAGCGGCACAGGCTGTGTGGCCCCTCTCTTCCTATCCCCTGCCGACTCTCCTCTGGTCGGGGAGAGGTTTGGCGGTCCAGTTGGGAGTTCCTCTTCCCCCACGCCATTGATAGAGAGGTGGCACTGGTCTGGCTCCCCCCTCGCCCCTCATTCTTCCTTGAGTGGCGTTGGTCGACATCGGTTACTGGATCAGTTTGCGGGTTCGGGACCCAGGTCAGTGCCGGTGCTCGGTGGTGTCGTGGTGCCTTTTGTACCTGGCGTGAGCGTCATGGGGGCTTGCTGTGGCGGTTTGGTTGGTGGCTCATCGTCGCCTGCGTACTTTACTTTTTCCTTGAGTGGCCCCGGAAGGCATGCTGGGTGAAAACCCTGCATAATCGGGGCGGCGATGGCGACACCGTTTAGGTGCTGCTCCCCTTGCTAGATGCATCGTCGTGTGCATTCCCCTTCAAGCCGAAGCCTCAGGGTGCAAATTCGGTCCACGTGAACAGGTGATGGTGGTACGCCCAACGTTGTTCCCTTGTTGAAGGCATCGTTTTCGAGGCTTCGGTAGGCTTGACTCAGTGGAGGTGGTGTCTTAGGTGGCATCTCTTGGTGGTTGCGTCTGCGTCTTCCCTTTGTTTGTCATGTGGAGCAGGTGCCCTTTGGTGGCTTGATGCGGCCACTCATCCTGACTGGTGGTGAAGGTGGTCTTCTTCCGTGCATCCCGCTCGACAGTGGCAGTTCTCGTTCGCGCATCCCGTGCGATGGTGGAGGGAGTCTTCGTTCATGCATCTTGTTTGGCGGTGGCGGTGGCGGTCCTGTCGTGTTGGGTTGCCTGCTCTATTGTTGACAGCGTTGTGTTGTGTATAGCCATGCATTCCTTATGTTGTTGGCGATGCTGGTCGCTCCCCCCTCCCCCTCTCCCTCTTCCCTCCCCTCTTTTGTTTCTCTTCTCTTTTGTACAGTTCTCTCCTTCTTAATGAAACGATATAGCATTTTCCCATTAGCTCAAAAAAATAATCGCCTTGCTATAATATAACCCGGCATTATAAATACCAGAAACTAAGTGCCTAGAAAACAATAAACACCGGCTTGGACTATTTTTTATGGCATTTAGATTATAAGCTAGAAAAATTAAACGTCAAAAAATCCACTTTATCTTATAGTTCATGCGGTCCGGCTCAACACATAGCGCAGGCCGACTCTCAACACTTGGGTTGATCCGTCTTGAGGATTAGAGGGAGAGAAGGTTAATTTAGGGCTTTGATTAAATCCCTACATGCTTTGTTCTTGTTAGTTTTGGAGTCATTTGAAATTTGTCAAAATTTGGATTTGAGGAACACATTGTGATGAAAGGGTTAAAATTAATCAGACTCCTGCTCACCCTCCTTCTCGTAAGTCTATCCGGTCGTTCATACATAAAGAGGGATTTTGAGTTTTGTTACACAAAGAGTTATGAGTTTCTTACACATAAGGGTTTCGTTCTCCCACTAGGGATGCCTGCCGTCGACTACACATGTCAAGCTTCGCAGAACCGCCATGGTGCTCCGCAGCGACTACACATGTCAAGCTTCGCAGAACCGCCATGGTGCTCCGGAGTTGGGCCAGACAACATGTGGGCAACCTGAGGTTAATATTCACTATTGTATAACACCCCCTCTATACCGGCTCATCATTGTCGGTTTGCTTATAAATGGCAGTGATAGCCGGTTAGTAAGCTCTAGGGACTAAAAAATCATTGAGGACTTAAGAACCGGCAATGAAGCATGACTACTAGTTTTAGCCCTTGCCACCAAACTCACAATGCATAACGTCTCATCTTCTAACTGGACGCTGGCTTCCAACTTGAGGAAACCAATCCTAAAATTTTAACTACCCTAGTTGTAGAAGCAGAGGGTCTAGGACCTCCAGCGTCAGGGAGGTCAAAAAAGGGGTCCGGCTAGATCCACCAGATTAGAGGGGATTGATCAGAGCCTTCCCTTCATACCCTCTTGTATGTAGCATATTCAAACGGTGCAAACAGGTCTAATGATAGGTGAATTCAAGAGGCGGAGGGTGTTGTGTGCGGCGAAGGTTGGGATGCGGCAACTGGTAGTGGAGCGAAGCAACAAAGAGGACGAGGAGACATGATTAGGGTTCTAAAATCCGACGGGCATGCATGTGCCGTGTGAGATAAGTGGACCGTGAGATGGTGCAGAGAGCCAGTAGGGAGGTGTAATAAGAGGCGTTTTATTAGTAGATATCGGTCTAGGTGGAAAAAAAAAATCAAACTCTCTGAATTCTAAGTCTCAACGATTTTTTTACAAAAAGATCACCCTTAATCCTTTGGCATCCAATTTTTGGCCAATTATAACTAGGAAAATATTCGGTGTAAAAGATTTCTCGGTGCATAAGTGTAAAAACTCATCATAATCCCTTAGATCCAATTTAGATAGTCCAGATGAATTGAGGTGGAACTCCTCTCTCCCACTTATGCAGTTGTGCGCAAATTAAACTGATAGTTGTTTTTCATGTTTCCATGTTTTACCTGAACCATCGAGATGAGATCTAAGGGCCAAGATCAATTTTTTGCACTTGTGCACTGAGAAATCTTCTGCACCAAATATTTTCCCATTATAACTGATTAACTTTTATCATTCAATATTTAATTTGAAATTACCGGCCTACAATCGTTGTAAAAAAAGATTATCCGTCAGACCGGTGCTACCATATGCCCTCCCCTGGTACAATTCACAAACTGATTTAAGCTGGGGCAATGGCAAAAAAAAATTTGAGAACTTCTATTAAGTTGGTAACATGAATTTAAACTTAGGTAAGAACTTGGAATTCTTGAATGTTAATCGAAGTATCGTATAAAAAGTTGTACATAAGGGCATACGACATGTGTATGAATACCATATATATACATGTATATATAGTTTTCAGTAAGAGAAGTGAAACTTCATCCAAACAACTCCAAATTAAAATTCAGCTCGAAGGATCTTACTCTTTGTTTAGGTCTATGGGGGCTTCATTTAGAAAATAAAAGTAGTTATAGCTGGGCTAAGAATTTTGCCACTATTTCGGGTCAGGTCGCCAGGCCGGCTAAGTCGGAGGCCGCCTTACCTCACCAGAGCCCACGACCGTGTCAAATGAGATGCCAATTGTGAACCAAATTGGCAACCTGAGCTCTATAGATATTTTTTTTAGAATAATGTAAAATCCAGATGATTAGATAGTGTTACAAGTAGGGGTGGAAACGAGTTGAGCCCGAGTGAGTCAGCCATTGGCTCGGCTTGCTCGTTAGTTACCGAGCCAAGCCCAAGCCGAGCTGAGTAAGGGGTCCGAGCTAGAAAGCAGGCTCGGCTCGGTAGTGGCTCGCGGGAAAACATTGGTCTCCCAACCTTACAAGCCATTAACCATTGCAAAATATAAGTTAGCATTGTACATATAAGTATCAAATTGACTTGTGTATGCATATGTGGGTTTTGATCTATTTTACGGGCCCTTTTGGCAATAGGATATGTCATATTTTAATGGTTAAGAGATGGAATAAATAGCATTAGCATGTAAATGAGCCAAAACGAGTCGAGTCTAAGCGAGCCAGCCTGTGGCTCGGCTCGCTAATGGACACGAGCTGGAAATGGGGCTTAGCTCGTGCTCATTTAGAAACAAACCGAGCACGAGCCGAGCTTTTACCGAGCTGAGGCCAAGCAGCTCGAGCTAAAGTTCCAGCCCTAGTTGCAAGTTAGACCGAAGTGGCATATATCTAATTAAGTTCCTATTCTTTTGAGCTAATTTGAACAGTTGAACGACTTAAATGACTGAATTTCGAGAGCTTCTCAAGGTAGTCTCAAAATTTAGATCCATTTCGCTTGACTTGCTTTTTAAAGTGGTAGAACCTGCCTTCAAAACAACGAAAAAACAGACTCAAATAAATTAAAGCATGTCTTTTCAAAATGTATATAAGCCGTTAAGTTGTTAAGTCGTTAAGCTAAAAAGAACAGGACCTAAACCTAAAAAGACTATTACAACATAGTATCATATGTAGAACCATCACCCACTAGATTAATTGCTCTCGCCAGAGTGGAACATTTGTAGCATGTGTTTCACAACGCTTGCCCCAGTGATATCATATTACGAATTTTATGCAATGACTGGCATGTTTTTCCTTAACCAAAATAATTTATAAATATCCCAAACCAGCTCCTCTACCTAGCTCTATTGGTTTACACGTTGAAATTCAAGTGATGAGTTGGAATTAAATGGCCCAACCCACCAACTTTCTTAAAAAGTGTTGCGATCCTATCATCTCATGGCTTGCCAACGATCTAGCTCCCCTCGAGACCAACATCTAGTCTCAGGCCTAGGTCCCCACATCTATTGGCCTAACTAGAAGCACAACCTAGGTCCTGGCCCAACTCAGTCAAAAAGAGTAGCCTGGTGGAAGAGGGGTGTCTCCACCTTTTAAGTTGTGCTCCCCCATTACTAATAACCGATGTGGGACTAAACCCAACAATCAAACTCATCACACATCGGATCGTCTGTCCTACACCGTGCGATTTCCTAGAGATGTTCTGAGTTATCAACCATGGCTCTGATACCACTTGTTAGAATTTACGCCGATACAAGATCATGAACGACCCCAGAAAAAACAATGTTTGGTAACGCCGTT
Organism: Raddia distichophylla; assembly: GCA_005191435.1. Classification (NCBI taxonomy): domain Eukaryota; kingdom Viridiplantae; phylum Streptophyta; class Magnoliopsida; order Poales; family Poaceae; genus Raddia; species Raddia distichophylla. The sequence continues at coordinate 422,072 of SPJY01022556.1, forward strand.
CGATTTTTGCCTACCTCTGTGGGCTTTGACTATGGGCGCTCCTCCCCGATCCATAATACCGCAGCACACCGGCTGATTAGATCACGACCACGTACCGACCGCTGACCTACTCTTGCCTATGCTACTATTATAAAGTCGTCGACTTGATTACATCAAAGCTGCCTCCGTTTATATAATGGAGGCCTAGTTACAGTCCGACTCCAACTCTAAACCAACCATGTCTATTACAACAAAGAGTCCATGTAACCTACTTATATACATATTCAAAAAAAAAAAACCCTAACACCTCCCAATTTCAGTTTTCTTTTGATTCTATTTCACCTAGCCATTCCTTTTTGACTTTGTAAATACAGGTAGACTTACACGACATACATATGTTGACCACTTTGCAACGCAGTAAAGAATTTAATGCGCGTAGTTTTAACAAATTCAATCACTACAATTGTCTCAAAAGAGTAACTTAGAATAAAAAATAGAAAAGCAAGATGATGAACTTGTTCAATTCAACTCATAGCTAGAACTCAACCTTTGATGACCTCAAACAAGTGATATAGTCCTTGATAGCATTTTATCACTCCAGGCAGTTCTTTTCAGATGACGGCACTGACAAAAAGGACATAGATAAGTTTCCATGCTATTTTCACATATTACATAACAAGAAATTACAGAGAAACTACCCAGCAATCAACAGGAACAGGATTGGCCAAGCAAATGGGCATTGCAATGTGCATCCACCGGGAGAGGTTAGTCTAGTCACCTACTAATTATGCCCTAACATCTTAAGCCAGCCAGTACCAAGTTGTGCACAGAAGTGCTTGCAACTGAGGACTCAGGCCACAAGGTGTTCTTCGACAATTAACGTGAAATCATTACTGAGCAACAATTGCAGGAACTAAATACTCATCACTACCTGCTCACAGAGAAAAAAGAAGTGAAAGTTCTAGAAAAGTGATTAGAGGCTTTGATTTTTCTGATAGCTGTGTCTTCTCTCTTCTGCAGTCGGAAGGGGGAAACAGCTAGCTAGCTGCGTCAAGCAGTTATCCACAGCAGCAGCAGCCATTAGCACAGCGCAACCGCGCTATCTGAGGTCGCCTGCATCATCATGTACATTCCTGATTGATCAGTCAGTTCTTGCGTCGACGCCACCAGCTCTAACCGCTCCAGCAATGAAGTGAGAGCCTCACGCATCCATTCATACCGGCAAAGTTGATAGGCTTCAGAAGGGGAGACCTGTTCAGTTATCATCAACGGTGTAACAGTTGTCAGGTTGCTTTCTGAGTTTCTCAGTTCTGAAATATAGAACTTGGCATTGGCATGGCATTGGTGAGGCTTCAATGGTGGACAGGGGCTCACCCATCGCCGGCCGTGGGTTGCCTGCTCCGGCCATGACTCGAGCTCCTCGGTGACATTCATGGCGAATATGTAACCCTTGCATGCTCCCCTGGGGCTGGTGCTGCTCTGGCTGCTCTTGCTCTTGAACACCCAGTGACCCAATGAAGACCTCTGGTGCAGCAAATTTGTCAGTGAACAGGTGCATTCAGAGAAGCAGCTCATTCTAAACTGCAAGTGTCACATCTTGCCATTGCCCTATAGAACAACTAGCACAACACAACCAGTGTTCCAGCACTAGGAAGCAGGAGTACTACCAAGTAGCAAGTACTAACAACGGCATAATGATATAAATGCATGAACAGCAGGGCTAATTAGACTGGTGTAGGAACAGCAGGGAAAGTAGGAAACACGCCACATGCATAGTGGTTGGGGTCATGTATGAATTATGCACCAAGATAAAAATATTAGCCTATTTGACTCGGATCTGAAGAGAATTATTTCTGACAAGGAAATAATAATGGAAGGAGATGGGCAAAATTAATAATGGTACATTTCATAAAAAGATCTTCCCAACTAGAAAATCACAATGATTCCAGAACATCGCCGCAATAAAACAGGGGCTAATGATATGTTCATCTCCAACTCATTGTGCTCTACAATATTCATTTGGTTGGTTAGTGAAGGTTAGTTTTATCTCCATGTGTGGGTTGCAAACTGCCAACCGATGCTACTATGCTATGCTAGAGAAGCTCCTGCTGTTACTGCCTATACAAATCGTCAGCTTTCCCTATCAGGCATTGTCACCATCAACCTATGGCGTTGTCCTTGGGGCATTGTGCACCTATTTGATTGTGATTGGAGATGTAAACCGCAACCTAATTTACCATTGTTGAGCTTTCACGTGACATCGCAATTAGACAATATCCTTCAAATTGCGGCCCTTAATCACAGTAAAAAAATGCCAGACCGCAACAAACAGACGATCCCGCGATTAGATATATCGCCACAGAAAGTTTTGTTTGTGCACTCACCACAACAGTGAAAAAAAAACCATCACTGCGTAGGTTATCATCGTTTCCTAGCACGCAAGAACTAAAATCTACCCGTAACAGCATTGGAGCCCAGGGGCTGAAGCTGCAGATGAGAGAGAATCGATCGCCCAAAGAGTGCCATTGAGTAGAGGAATAAGGAATTTTGGTTTTACGTTGATGACGCCCTTGACGCCGGCCTCCTCCATGGCCTCGCGGGAGGCCGCCTCGTACACGTCCTCGTCGTCCTCCCACCCGCCCTTGAAAGAAGCAGCAATGCATTGATGCGTTCAGTTCAGTGCCACTCGAGGAGGAATCGAGTTCAGGTGAATTCTAGGTGGGAGGAGGGCCATGCTACCTTGGGGAAGACCATGTCGGCGCGGTTGGGCGTGGATATCATGAGCACCTCCACTCGCCCCGGGTCGCCGCCGCCGCCGAGGCTGCTGCACGGGTTGCCCTCCTCGTCTTTCTTCACCCGGTACGGCACGCACCTGCTCATCCATCGTACACGCCACGGCATGGCAGCAATCCACAGATCGAAACGGAACATCAGCAACAAGAAAGAAACGGGCGCGGAGCATTGGCGTCAAGGTGATGGGGAGCGAAAGAATTTTGGAGGCACGATCTGCTCAGTACGGACCCTGCGACCAGGCGGTACTCGCTGTCGTAGCGCTGCCTGAGGCGGCCCTTCCTGGCGAGCACCACGTCGTTCTCGTTCTCCGCCGGCGACGACATTGCCGGAGCGCTTCAGGAACGAGCCCGGAGCCCCGAAGTCGCGGCGCCAAGAGGAAAGAAGGAAGGGGAAGATGACAAGGAAGGAAAGCAAACAAAGCAGGGGATCACCTGCGCCTTGTAGTATATAAATAGGAAGCGGAACAGGACATGGACGGAGGAGGAGGAGGAGGAGGAGGAGGAGGAAAGTGCTGCCTCTGCCGTGAGGGTGGCGAGGCGACGACGCCACGGCCTTATCGCGAAGGGAGGAGGGAGGAGAAGGGGGGCGAGAGAGAAACAGGGGACTATTGGTGTGCAGAGAGCAGATGAAGCTTCGCGCCGTGTGCCTATAAATGGCGCGCGCGCTCTTCGTTTCCCGCCCGATTTATGGGCGACAGGAAGAGGTGAGTCTCGTCTCTGCCCTGTGGCTTAGGAAATTTATCCCATGCCACTCAATTCGTACGCCTAACTCTATCTGCAATTACTTTTGTCGACTTTCACCCGAATACCACCGGGCGTGCGAATTGATTTTCTGTATGCCATTTTGACCATTTTTTTCATTTTAGCCCCTCTCCCTCTCTGGCCGCCTACATCGCCGCCTACTTCGCCTCCATCGCCACCCGGCGCCCACTTTGGCCACGGCCTCCTCCCCGACTGCCGCACCTACACCACCGCCGTCTCCCGCCTCCGCCCTGCCTGCCCGTTCCGCTTCCTCATCCCGTACTGCCAGTCGATTCTGCTCAGACCCGAGAACGTCGACCGCCTGGACGCCGCTCCCGCTGGTCTTCCCCTGCAAAGGCGGGAGACGGCAACGGTCGAAGAGGAGGTCGCGGCTGGAGTGGGCGGCGACAGAGGCAGACTAGGCGGCCAGGAGAGGGAGAGGGGCTAAAATGAAAAGAAAAATAGCAAGAGAGGGGCTAGAATGGAAAAGAAATAGTCAGGCATAGAGGAAATCAATTCGTCCGCCCGGTGGAATTCGGGTGAAGGTCGACGAAAATAATGGCATACAAAGCTAGGCGTGTGAATTGAGTGGCATGGGGGTAAATTTCCCGGCTTTGGTCACCCGCAAAGGGAAAAATTGGGTTAATAATATCGTATAATTCAAAATTTGAAAAGTATGTCACAGCTCTAGAAAATATAGGATGTGTACGTCCTTTCGCCACGGGAGATGGCGAAAGCCGGTGGCTTCTTCCGCCACACGGCACGGCGGAAGCAGTGTTGAGCCGCCACGTGTCCAGACCACTCCTCCTAGCACGCGGCCGCGCCGATCGTCTGGTACGGCCCTGAAAATGAGGTTAATTAAACAAGCTAAAAACGAGATTAAACATTAAATCATTTTCCCTCTCAAATAGTTGCTTGGTCTCTGCTTTTAATTTGCACTGTAATTGTTTTAGACAATGTTTTAACATTTTATGTAAATCTTAATAAGAGATACCCCAACCTTATTTTTAGGAGTATTATATTTATTTTAGTCATTTACGCGAAAATGTATTTATGGGATTGATAAATTTTCTAAAATTAAACGTGATTGATAAAATTAAACATGATTGATAAAAGTTTTCTAAAATTTGAACAAGTTGCGCCCCACTCTGTTGTTCAGTACGTGGTATTGTTTGATTAATTTGTTCACTCTATTAATTTAAGTAAGAAAAATAAAAGCAAGTAAACAATCCTAAAATTAGAAACTGTGATTAGTTCGTTGTGTCGGAGCAAGTAAACGATCTATGGTTTTAGAGAACCAGAAATTAAATAATAAAACATTATGATTACATGATACAAGTAATGATACGCATGATGCATAAACAATATACCATAGTAGTGTATCATAACTAAACCTACATGCCTTAAAAGATTTAAAAATATAGTTGTGTTACACGATAATCATACTACTGGGTGCAGCGGGGGTATTTTCCCTTCGCAAACGCGTTAGGTCCTGCTTCCCTGGCTCTAGCAGCCCTCTCGCGCTATCGTATGGTCTGCCTCACGCTCATTGAATTGCCGTTGCCGGTCAGCCTCGCGCTGTGCCTAAAACTCTTCTCTCGCACGCTTGTTTCTTTCTTCCGTGAGGGCGTTTGCCACCGTTCCTCGGCCCTGGCCCTGCGCCCCGCCGCCACCCAGTGCATCTGCCACTCCTGTTCGGAAGTCTGCTCCACGTCCAAATATTACATAAACTCGCACAATGAAGGCTAATAAGATTAAGATTAGCATTTGCGTGCATATGTTTGTTAGGGAAGAAATAATTAAGAAGTGACTTATAGGATACTTTGCCTTCCTTTCCATCTCATTTGTTCGGTCGTACACATAGTTTGCGCACATCCAATACTTTCTCCTGTAAGTGTAGGACATGTCTTGGGACTTGCTTATAATGCAAAGAGTTCCACATAGATACATGGGCGGCTGAACACCTTTTGGGACATATTCGAAGAGAGACTTCCTTGTTGGCGATGGGAGCTCCATGTCATTCTCTTGATGCTGAGAGGTTGTTTGTGAAGTGAAGTGGTTAGAATGCTCTTGTTGGTTGTGCTGTTCGGAGTGAGACTGGGTGGATTTAAATAGGTGAGACTGGCAAAGATGCTCGAATTGAATAAGGCATACGCAAGGCACAATTCGAGAAGATTTAATATGTCACTGCAGAACTTTGCAGTGATAGGTCACCTAAACAGAGACTGCTGTACCACACAGCATGGCCTGTTTTACAGGCAGGCTAGTCACATCCCACATAAATATGTCGTGCACAAACGTATTAATTGCCGACATATGCTTTGTAGTGATGGGTCATGTCAGTGGCCCCTAACTGAGTTATTATTGTTGAGAGATTCGCAATGGTAGGTAACAAGTTAATAGTAAATGTATCCGTGTTACAGTAGACTAGTACATTTGTGACATATCATATCGGATACATTATACATGAGTTTAAAACGTCTGGATTGGATAATAACATATGCAAGGGCACCATCGAGTGTAACACAAATAATTTGGTTCGAAGTCAATATTGATGTAATTGTATTCCTTACAATGTATCCTTCATCGGCGACGCACTTCAGCATTAGGCGTGTCGGGGTAGTAGCAGCCACATAAGTATGTGAAGTTTGTACACGGGGGTTCACTTTGTACTGTGGGTCGAGAACCAATTTTCTTCGCTGCACCGCCATCTGTAGTGACCTCTGAACAGTCGCTAGTCGATCATCTAATTCGTGTATCCTCGTGTGTAGGTGCTCTATGTACGTTGAAGCAGCCATCGGGAATGGACCGTCAATCCATTTCGTGAAGCCGTAGTCCTGCACCTGCGAGGAATTGAATCCCAATACATTGGTGTTAAACATATTAGGGAATGTTAAATAAATGTTATACGCACCTCAAACATGGCACATCGGTAAAACTTACAGCCTGTGAACCCATCTGCAACAAGGTCAAATGTCTACACAATGATATCTATATGGTGGTGGCACTTAGGCCATCCTTGATAGCACTTAGGATCACGTGTCATGGTAGGATTTGTGTTGTAGTAAATCCTATGCACGAACGACAATTGAGAATAGGGTGCATGTGCGATACCTCCCCTTTAAAAATGTACTGTCCACGCAAAGCACTGGCCGGCAATGTCTAAATGCTTCTATGCATGGACCAAATGACCTTCAGCATAGAATCCATCTGCCAGCTGCACGAGCCGCTGGTCAATTCCTCATTCAGTGTCTGGTTTGGTCAATATTATCTGTCACAGTAGACGGGGAGCCCAGTTATACTAGTCTTTCAATCCACAATATCATCATTAGTGCCTTTTGTTTTGCCCGCCAAGTAAGGTGATATGTGATTACCATCTCCGCAATTATGGTGTTTGGTGCGAGTTTGATGTCTGACTCGACTATGCTATCGAGTGTCTGGGATATGTACCTGGCATCCATGACCTTATTCATGTTTAGGACACCCTCCATGTTACAAGTGTGCGGTTCATACCTAAGATAATAAAGTATTGATAATTCATACTGTAAGATAATAAAGTATTGATAATGAGTCGATCTATTAGCCCGTACACGGTACGAGCACTCCCCATCTTTTTTACACCCAACCACATAGACATATGGTCCAGACGGTAGCACTTTGTGCTCACGATGGGTGATGATGCCGAAATTGGAAATGAAGTGTTGTGCCTCCTGCTTACTCCCGAAACTTTGTCCTACTTGTATACCGTTATGCTGATATCCCCAACTACAAATCTAGGCGAAATCAGCCATAACGTAGTTCGCTGCTTGTACTTGGCGAAAGTACGCGACCGCGGGCCCTAGATCATCCTCACCATCATTTGCACCTTCTCCCGTCACATCGACCTCATCATCTTGCATGACTGCTACATCAATCTCCTCAGCTATGACAACCGTATTATGTGCTCCAACGCGCTCCTCTACTTCCACGGTTTGGCCTCTCCATGAGCCCCAATCTCTACCGTGTTACTGGGAACATATGTACTAGCCTTTACTACCATTGATGATATTTCGCTTGTGCCTCCCTCCTCTCGTAGTACCATTACAGCGTACACACCAATCTCGAACGCTTTCTCAACAGACTTTGCAACATACAAGTCCCAGGAACTTTGGTTTCGAAGATCCCACAGGTTGCACACTACATGTGAAGTGTTCGGGATGTAACGGGGCCGAACCTCCTGTAGGCGCACTTTGAAGTTTCGTCGATCTATACCAAGTGTTCTGGGTACAACTCCTATTAAGTCTTTAGGTCATATAAGAAGATCTATTACAGCTTGTGTGTACATGCAACTGTGCATGCTAACAAAAGTACCTTACACTTTTGTTGTGGCATCTCCATATAAAATATGCAGCGTTGTACCGATAAAGATCTGTTCATGTGTCATTTAAAAAAATTGTCACTTATGTATATATGCATTTTAATTAATACGAAAGTATGCCACATTGTCACTCATCTATATATGCATTAAAAAATTATTTGCATTAAAATTGTCGAACGCTTCCACCACACTCAATTATTTGCATTAAAATTAATTTAGTTAATAATGTAATATTTTATGTAAATTGTAAAAAGATACATGCGCTCATATATTTAAGAATATTATATTTCTTTTAACCATTTACGAAAAAATGTATTCTAGGTCAGAATTAGAGAAACTAGATTAAACGAAAAAACGAGATTAAACGTGATGTTTTTATTTTCTGTGTAACGTTATTTATAAACTAACCTATGCAAACCTTAGCATACAAAACGAAGATATGGTCCTTGTGGGGTTGCCAATTGGATCGCACATGATTTTTTGGAGATTATTTTCATAATTTTATTTCAATATAATATTTTCTTTATCTTATTGCCTAAAAAAACCTCTCTATTATAATGTGTATTCTTGTAAAATCTCCTAACATACGAGTTAATATCACGTGCAGATTTGTCCTTAGTAGTTTCTTACCACTATTACAAATTATTGTTTAATTTGTTACTATTCTATGCATATTTTACATGACTAGTGACGAGATTACCATTTTACCTAGTTTCTACATCTCAATAATAAGCACTAACACAACACACATATTTTTTTGCTCATGTGCATGCCTACAGTATAAAAAACTATTTACCTAACTGGCTTTTGTTCTTGTGCATGCCTGTGCAACAACAACCTACTTTTTAAATGAACTACTAAACACTCTCGATGGACAACATTTTGGAAGTTTATTAAACTACGACCGACCTTTATTAATATAACAAATTAATTAATATCTATGATACGAGTTAATGAAACGTTTGCGCTCGCATTAGTACACCGTATCTTCGTTTCAATTTTTTAATTGAACTTACTTTAAATATTACATTCACAATCTGCGTTAATATTTTCTTAGCACGGCTAGAAATTAGTCAGTACTATAGTCATAACATGTACAATATAATGCTACATTTTACTACTGTATAAATCTACATTAATCTATATTTTATTATATTGTCTTATACAAGTCTACGGACGATAGTTTATTAAAATGCATAACTAGTGATAATATGTCGAACAAACAGTCTACTCAAGAGGTACCAATACCTGCGCATTGAAACACATGAAATAATGAATGAAAGTTTTAAAACTCAAATATCATCAACATATTACATTGCCTCCAGACTAGTTTAAAGCAAAAAAAAAACAGAGCACCTCGATGAAGACAATGAGAAAACGCAAGCAACACAAGCATAGCTGAGCACCGGACAGTAAAAATGCACAAGCGTAGCTGAGCACCGGGCAGCAACAATGTTGTGCAGAGGACTCCGGACCACTCCTCGTTTTATAGCCGAACGTGTGTATTAAATTATCATAAGCATACAAATTATTAGTCATTAATTACTTATTTACTAATTAAACGCAGGCTTAACACATCACTGGCAGACATGAAATGACAACCCACCAGCAAAGATTTCGTCTTTTCCCGCATGTAGCTACTCCACCATACATTCATTCAGGCACGCACTCCAACGCATAGGAACACACTCCAACACAAAGGGGAATCCGAGGGAGGGAATCCGATGCGCGGGCGCAGGTGCGCCAAGCCGAGGCATGCGCAGGGGCAACCACGTGGCGGCCCGAGGTGGCTTCCGCTACTAGGCGTGGCAGAAGCGGCGTTTCCACCGCCTGGGGTAGCAAAATCCACCTGGGGTGGCGGATGCCCCGTTTTCTCAGTGTCGCGTGACGGAAGCCCCGTTTCCACTGTATGATTGTCTAAATCGTGCTCATATCCATAAAATGGGAAAGATGCCACATACTTTTGCAATTCAAAATTACATGTATATTATTTAATCAATTTCCCCGCAGAGAGACGCTTATTTTTTTTTGGGCTTTGCTATTTCACGGGCGTCTAAAAATGTACTCAGTTCTTTTTTGTTTGACGCTTTTGACTTTTGAACACACCTTTGACTAGGGATCTAGATTGTTATAACCAGTTACACGAGGGATCTCCCCTATTTATAGTGGAGGCCACGGATACGAGCAACTCTGACGCGACATGCCCCTGTCTATTACAGCTTAGACTCCACGTAACCTAATATACACGTATTCAACACAAACTCTAACAAATATCTTACTTCCCTTTATATATGTTGGAGGAATGCTAAAAAATTCATCATCGTTTACGATGATTCCGATGGAGTAGTGCCTGCACCTTGTCTTCACTGTACGTTGGTCGTGGGCCACCTCCTCCTTCCCCGGTGCGCCGTGCTATCTTCTTCTTCCTCCACACTGACCTCCTCCTTCCTCCATACCGGCGAAGACAGGTGGATCGGCACAGAACAATGAAGTTAGGATGTGCGGGGCCAATGTAGTGGTTGGAGGATGTGTTGTGGAGCAGCGAGGTGGTGGTGATTCCGCCAGCCACAGGTGGCGACTGTGGCGACGACGACGGCGGAGGGGGAGCTATGCAAACGTGGATAAGAGGAGGCGGATGGTGACAAAGGAGGAGTAGGGGGGCAATTAGGTTGCGGAGATGGATGACATAAGGTGCTCTGTTTGGTCCTTAAACAAACGAAGCGCCGGTAGCTATCTTTATCTTGTGGGTTATGAGGTTGTTACTCTGATACAACTACAGAGATGATTTCAAGATCTAACCATCACACACTGATAATAGACTTACATATGGTTCGAACTTAGAACCGAGCCTGTGATAACGATTTTTACAGATTGGTTAAAAACCCGTTGGTAGTTTATTGAGAAGCTTTTAACCGCCTACGATGGTAGTTGTGTAGTGGCGTGAAGTGAAGCTGCGTCGATTAGGTGCACTCACACATGGAGACTATTTTGATGGTACGTGCCATACCCCAAATAAAAGGAAACATAAAACCAGCCTACGTCAATATGTAGAGATGAATGATTAGTGTAAGATATATGAGTCCACGATATAGCCCTCAAACAAACTATTTGATTGTCTCAATTGCATCACCTTGTTTCTGGCTTATTTTATTAGCTTTTCATATGAAATTTGGCAGTAGAATTGAAAACGATGTTATAGTTAATAAGAATGAGCACGGTGACCCGTGCAATTGCACGCCTAAATTGTCTCAATACTTTATTTTCACATCAACTCTTATTCCTAAAATTTTTAATTTGAAATTTATGCATTTTTCTCTAGCGGATAAGAACTCTTTCTTTTAATTTAATATGAACTTTTATTTTTATTATTTTTGTTTTAAATTTCTATATTGTTTTGTTTTAGCTGATATAAATTATTTTTTAGTCTGGCATGGACTTTTTTATCTCTTTAAATTCCAAATTTCATTATTTTGTTGTTCATATGAATTTTTAATTTTAATGTAATCCTTATTTTAATCTAACTCAATTTAATACGGGCCCACACAAGATCTTTCTTTTTCTTTATCATTAATGTGGGAATTTTTAATATTTTAAGATAAATAGGGTAGCTCTATTGGATCTATTTTAATTATATAACAAAGGTTTTATATTTTATTTTATCTGATATGGACTCTATATTCCATCTAACTTAGATGCTTATTTTTGTTATTTTAAATTTTGAATATCTAACATATTTTTTAAGGTAAGTTATTTATTTTCAATTAATATAATTTCTATTATTGTGCATGATTTAGATTTTTTATTTAAACGGACAAGGGCTCTTTTTTCTGACATGTTTTATTTTGAAGTTACATAATTTTAACATTACATCTATCTGTCATGGACATTTCTTTCAATATGGCATGAACTCTTATTTCTATTTTTCTATTTCAAATTTAATTTTTAAATAATATGTGGTGTGGCCTAACATAGACTCTTATTTCTATTTTTATTATGAATTATGTGATTTTATTTTAAATTTCATATGATATAGGCTCTTATGTTAATCTGACATGGACTCTTATTGTATTGTTTTTAATTACAAATTTATAATATATCTCCTTTTTATCTAAACTTTTATAGAATGGCCCTCAGTTGATTTGCACTACTATAATGTAGTCGCACTATAATCAATGGCGTAGATATTTCTTTTTCTAGGAATTTTAGTAGTTTAGGATTAATGTGAGAATTTCTAGTATTTTAGGGTTTACTGGTGGTTCCATTAGACCCTATCATTTTTATATATCTAATAAATATGGATTATTATTACACAAGTAATAATGACATATATGGAATTAATCTTTCTTATTGTACCTGGTTTGAATTATTTCTTCAATATTATGAATTTATAATAGCTATTCTTTTAAATAAACTGTTCTAATTTTTTTCTTTTAATCTAAAATTTTATTTTTTGATTTAGGCTAAAATTTCTCCTATTAATATGGGTAATGTATTGTTATATTTGATATGAACTCTTTTCTTATCTATAGCTAATGATAGGCACACTTTATTGTCATTTTTATTAGAAGTCTCGTATTTATATTTTTTATATTAAATTTAAATTTAATTTTTTACTTTTTAATAAAATATTTTCAATTATTTCACATTGAATTTTTATTATTTTCATGTTTTTCGTGTAGTTTATATGGACAATTATTTTCAATCCAAACATGGACTCTCTTATTTCAATGTATGTGGTATTTTTTTTTATTGCATATAACATGAACACTTTATTTTAATTTGACATGGAATCTTATTTCTATTATGTATATTTATTTTTTTAATTGTATCTAACATGGAAGCTTTCTTTTTTTTATTGTATCTAACATGGAAGCTTTCTTTTAATCTCACATGAACTTTTATTTGTAATATTTTTATTCCTAATGTATGGAATTTTATTTAAAATTTTATCCGACAGCGACTCTTTTTTCAATTTGACATGAACTCATAATTTTATATTTTTAATTATGAATTTAGAAGATATTTTGTTTTACTCTAGGTCATTATAATCCTGCCCCACTATATGGATGATGGAGATCTTTTTTTCTATGATTTACATGGGGTTTTTCTTATAATATATTCAATTTAAGCCTTTATAATTTGGTCCCACCATAATCAATGGTGGAGATATTTTCTTTTTACCTAATTTATATTGTAATCTACCCATTGATAGATTCAATCAAAGCCATTATAATCTGGACCATCGTAATATATGGTGGAGTTGTTTTCTTTTTCTCTAATTTGCATGGGAATTTCTCTTATTAACATGGTACCTCCATTATTCCAAATTTATGTACCCTACGACTGCAACAGGTTATCCCCACCACTTCATCGACGAGCTCCTCCATTGTATCTGCCATGAGCTAGATGAATGCCATCATAAGTCTCAATCCATATTTTAACAAATTAATGTTAATTCCAACTTTCGCTAGCTTGTTTGGTTGGACTTAGGTGTAACGGAAGAAATAAAGGAGAAAGGGCACAAAGGCGAGTTAGGGAGGAGCACGATATGCGTTGTCCGTGTGTTTGCCCACACTTATGGTGCCTGCCATGACACGATACATAGTCATATGCTATATGGATGGAAAGATCTCGAAGTATATTTTCTAGCATTTCAAATCATGCCTCATTTTGACTTCCAAGATAAAAGTTACGGCCGCTTTAGTGAAAATTGCACAACCAGTTGACACCTATACGAGAACAGGAGCAAATCTTTTAATTGCAAACCGAGCTAGCCTCTTAGTTATCCAAGAGAACTCTTCATGAAGCTTTCTTTCACACCTAAACTTGAAATGGTTGTTCCTAGTGTCCTATGTAGTCCAACTATTAGGATTTTGATCAATTCATTCAATTATATGCTAATGTAGCAAAATTACGAGATGTTCCTTTAACCTTTGTTCTTGTGGGTTCTCTTGGATTCAAAAGAAGGTTCCCTTTAGGTTCTTCCAAATTTGTGCTCTAAGGTTCTAGCCGTTTTAGGTGGATTAGTCTCAAATTGTGGTTATGCGATTGTTTGGACAGTGATTGGAGCTCTTGCAGCTTTAACCATCTTACCGATCGAACGTACGAGTCGCATCTAACCTTAACAAGTTAAAGCTATTTGACTGCTCGCAGCTAGCTAGTTACCCTCAATCTATCCTTCGCTGTGAAGATTGGGCACCCCATTTTGGAAAATTGATATGTGTTGAAGAAGTGATTAGATCCTAGCACAAAATAGTGTGTGTGTGTGTCTATATCTACACCCACAACATTTATTAGAAAAGCCTTTCATCGGTAAAGTCTGCTGGAGGAAGAACATTTATATAACTTTGTCATAGGCTCTTTAAAAATCTAGTTTCAAATCGACCGCATTAAGATTTTTTCTACGCATCTCATGCAAACATAAACAACAACCGCACCTTGCATAATATTTTGTCCAGCCATAATATGTTACAACATCTTAAGATGGTGTTTAGTCAATGACACATAACTGTGACTTCCTGCTCTCTTACATAATTAACCCAATTATTTGCCAACATATCATACACTTTGTAAAAAAAAAAAGTTTCACATTTTTGTGAGCTAGCTGTGACGCTGAATTTTATTGCTAAGACGTCGTTACAGGCAAATTAGTCTCACAGTGTAACAGGAAATCCTACATAAACACATGGACTCCTAGCTCTAACAACTTTTACTACCTCCGGTCATAAAAACAAGTCGCCGTTGACTTTTGGACACGTTTTCAACCATTCGTCTTATCAAAAAAATTCGTATAAACATACATAAATTTAAGCTATGGTTAAAATATCTTTAATGATAAAACAAATCACAACAAATATATGATAACTTACATAGTTTTTTAAATAAGACGAATGCTGAAAGTCGTGTCCAAAATTTAACGGCAACTTGTTTTTACGGCCGGAGAGAGTAGTATTCAAGAGGATGATTGTGAAAAGGGAGCTAGAGAGCTACAAGGAGAAGTGATCAACACCACTAAATGATTAGTTAAAAAAATATCAAAAGGCCACGTACGTAGTTGCAATTTTTTTTGCCCTGATCACGTGGAGAGAACATCGTTCGCTCAGCTCTTGCGTCAATTTGGCCTGTGGGCTCCTCTCCGTCTCCTTAAGCATTGCCCAAATAGGCCTCAAGTATTATTGTCGGTTGCGAAGATTTTGCCTAAACACGATGTAATTAATTAAGTTTAGAGAAATTCTAGGGAACAGGATTCCATCCGGACGGGATCCGAACGGGATCACTCCCTGCGCGCTACGTGTCTCCCCCGTCCCCGCACGCGCCTTAGAGGAGGAGGAAGGAGGAAGAAGGAGCAAACCTTGTTGTCGCCGCCGTCGACCTCGCCGTCGCCGTCTGCCGTTCAGGTTAGGGTTCAGGGTGGGTTCGGGTTTCGATTTAAGCCGGGAATTGGCGGCGGCACTAGTGGTAGGGTTCGTCAGGACGGCGGCAGAGGCGCCACTGGAGCCGAGGGAGGGGTGAAGGCGGTCGGCTGGCGGTGGAGAGGGGACCGCACCTCACCACCTCAGGTTAGAGTGGACGGCGACAGTGCGGCAGCGGGAGGCTGGGTCGGCGGAGCGGCCGGCCGGGGCGAAGAAAGGAGGCGGCGGGGGCGGCGGAGGTGCGTGGAGCACCGTCGGGGGCGGCAGAGGGGCGGAGAAAGGAGGCGGCGTATTGCTCGAGAGGAGGGGAGGGATCCCGTCGGGGTCCTTGGGACGGGATCCTGTTGGGTAGTCCCTCCCTTATCTGTTGGGTATCCTATGAAATTTATTTAAAATAATAGCATTAAGACCAAATGATCAGAGTCGAGCGTACGTACAACAAATCTGACAAGCATTGCTCCCTATTGCTGTCGATGCATGAGGGCATGTACATCTCAGCTATCTATAAGCTGTCTATTAGAAGTGCCACATCACATTTTTGAAGCCGTTGCTTCAGCTAGCGACGTCGCTACGCACAAAAGCAATACAACATGCAGCACAGCCAATACAGCATGGGTACTAGCTAGGCTGTACCGCATGCAGCCAATACAACATACGCAACATGCCCATTTTATATTTTAGTTTTTGCTATATCTTTTTATTAGTGTTTCTGATTAATGAACCGATTTCAAAAATGGGTTCCTGATATTTTTCGAACAAAACTAGATCACACTTGCCATATAAATTTTTTTAAAAAATAAATTTTTATTTTTAATTTTTTGATAATCTATTGTTTGTTTTTAATTTTTGAAATTTTCATTTTAAAGTTATAGCCATTCGATAACCACAGTTTTTAAACTCCATGCAACTATTTTAAATGACTATAGACAGTTAAAGGAATCCAAATCCTCTGCCGTTCCTTCACAAAAGGACACTGTTTATAGAGTTGTCTATAGATGATATGAGAATGTTTTAGAGACAACAGTTATCACTAGCATTATACATGCCCCGAATGAAATGCCAGATCGATCAAGGGTATGAAATCCACGTCGATACGACATTAACTTGACGTCAGGAACTAACCTTCTACTGTCTTTACGTTACATTACATGTACGCGGTATAGAATATGCTTAATTATTTCATGTCGACACGGCATTAACCTGAGATGAATTAATGAATCTTCAACTGTCAGTACGTAGTACGTACGTAGGGGATGCATAATTATCGGAGAAAATATTCGGTGCAGAAGGTTTTTCGGCACAAGCGCTAATTATTCTGTGTCGACGCGCGGCAACGCACGGAGAAGATCGATCGATGCTTTAATTCGCGACAGTATATGAGTGCCATCCGCAGTCGCGTGGTCCGTGTCAACGCATGACATGCGTCTACCTGGCACTTTGTTGTAGTCCAACATTTCGATATCTTGTAGTCGTTGTAGGCCGACATGCCGCAATCAATCAACTAGCTAGTCGCCGTAGCTAGCATGCATCTCAACAACCACCGCATACCTGCAGAAAATTAATACCTTGAATGTCATTGGTTTTGAATTGCAGTATCGTAAAATCATCGTAACTTTGTATGCCATTATAATTAGTTTTATTATTAGTTAACTACGTTAGAAGCTAACATAAGGTCCAGATTACCCGTCGTTTAATGTGTCTATGACAATCGGATCCACCTCTTAGCCTCTTCACTTCTTTTTATCGTACTTCCATTTTATTTTCCTCATGAGTCAATCAAATTTTGGTGAAAAAAATTAAAGGGTTAGAACTTATAAGTTTGGCTGAATTCCAAAATTTTGAAAATTGGCCAGAATTTAAAATTTCTAGAATATCATAAAACTTCATATTCTCAAATTTAAAATGCAGTTTGATTTCATTTTTTTTGTAAATTTGGTTTTATTTCAAATTAATTTTTTGGATAGGTTTAAAATTTTTCAAATCCGGTCTGATTTCCAAATTTGAAAACTTGGCTAGATTTCTTTTTTATATTTGGTCTCATTTCATTATTTTTCAGATTTCATTTTTAAATTTGTCAAGGTTTTAAATTATCAATTTGTCTAGAATTCACATTTTTGAATTAGACCAGATTTGGAAAAAAAAAACAATTTGGCATATTTTAAAATTTTGGAATTTGGTTATATTATAAATTTTCAAATTCGATAGGATTTTGAACTTCTAAATTTTGTTTGAATTTTGTTTCTTTAGGGGATTAGGAAACATGAGCAAAAAGGTCAATTTGTAGGCTGCAAACGGTTTGGCCGATAGAATTTGGTCAACAATGGCATAAAAGACAAAAAAAAGTGATTGAAATGGCATATATAAGGGACATATGATTTTAAAAGAGATAATTCCTTTTTTGCCATCGCCTAACTTCACGATTCCTTATTTGCCGATGAAAAAGTTTGGCTTCCTTATCTGCCATCCGGTTAAAGTTCTATACCTTATTTGCCACTCCGTTAGATTTTCTGTTAACTGCTGTGAACTGCCTCATTTCCAGCATAATGGTTTTGAACAGACACAACACACTGCTCATAAATAATTACCGTGTATATATATACCATTGGCAGAACAAAGGCTAGCTAAATTATGAAATTTTATCACTTCAACAATATTGAATATTGGCTGTTAAGCAAAAAAAAATGCATAATCATATGAGGATTATTTAGTAATCAAGATTCCATCTCATTGAATTCCAAAGCCAAGCTAACACATATATCTTTGATTTGCTGGAAGGAAGTTGCTAGAAGACATGAAGCGTGTTACTGTGGCTTTAGCTGTATGAAGCTAAGATATTGGGTCCTAGGCTCCTAGCTTTGCATCATTACCTCAATTTCTTTTACTTCTCAGAAGCAACTAGCAAGTGCTTTGAGTTCAAACTTCACATAAAAAAACTTGGAAAACAAAAAATCGACCTAGGATATCAGGAACAGAAATATGCTTTATCATCAGGGAATTCATGAAATAAAAATAAAAGGTTAATCACCATAGATTTAGGGCCACATGACAACAATGAAAGTGGCAGTAAACCATTGGCTGTGGAGTCAAATTCATCTTGCAACATACTGACTTCAGCGGTTCCAATGTTTCCCCTGGGTACTTCGGAAGTAGAACAGACTGCAAAAAGATAATTAATTAAATTTGAAGGCAATCATCTCTTGCTATTTTGGGGAGATATTTGCAGATATATGCTACTAGTAAATGGTAGTATTAACAAATTCACAGTATACTGCAAGATAAGTATATTGCAGAGTGCAGTTGATGAAGTGTATATGCTCACAATCACGAGTACTATTCTTTCAACAAATGGTTAACAGAAAATGAGGCAGTACATAACAATTAACAGAAAACCTAACGGAGTGGCAAATAAGGCATAGAACTTTAACTGGATGGCAGATAAGGAAGCGATACTTTTTCAGTGGCAAATAAGGAATCGCGAAGTTCGGCGATGGCAAAAAAGGAATTAACTCATTTTACAATGACACATAAACTAGGAGCTAGGATTCTCACATTCACTCGATGCTTGTAGTGGTTGCAGCCTGGTCTGGCCTCTTTGTACCTGGGTGGGACGTGGAATCGAGAGACGAGAGAAAATTAAAGAGACTGAGAGACTCATGACTCATTCGAGGCTTGCACTCGTGATTCTTCCATATAAGTCCAGAGACAGGATGACGCCGGCAACTACCAAAGAGGCCCGATGGTCATTGATGGAAGGGCAATGGGCCTAAGGGGTATCTGTTGGGGATAAAATCACGGTCCATTGCCATGGCTCACTTCCTGACAGCCCAATCGAACAGCTTCCTAGGGCCTAGCTCCCTAGAGGGCTCTATCTGGCCCATGTGCATCTTGCCGAACAGCCTCCAGGTTGGCGTGATGCGTAACGGCCAAGGATTCGTGTTTGAGTCTGACTCGAACAAGAGTTCTGTATGGCTACGTGAAGACCCGGACGTGGTTTCCCGGATTGGAGCAGATTGTTGAGACCCATGTGGAGGGTACCCCGGTTTGATGACGAATATATGTGACAAGATGGAATTTGAAGTGTTTTGAAGAATGTTAAATGATGCATTTGTGGAAATTGCCATGGAATTGGAACCGGACAATTGTGCTGAGCTTGGGCTAGGTAATAGTTTTGATCGGACGTGGTCCGGTGGATTTTAAGCTGACACGTGGTGTGCTAGGGCTTCCTAATTGTGATGTCATGAAGGGATTATTGTGTTGGTAATTTTGTGATGGACTAACCTTGCAGGTGAGGTAAGGTGTGTTGGTTTCGTGTGTGTTCACCTCAGTGATGCAGGTATCTGCGGGTACGTGGCTGACGCTTCGCGGAGACAGCTGGAGGCTGGTGCGTCCGAAGGCGTGCAAGCGACCGGGTTCGATGACCTGGTGGTCACATGAGGTGGTGTACTCGAGAAGCTTAGCCATGGCAAGAAATCCGAGGCAGCGGGAGGCTGTGGCGTCGGTAACCTGGTGGCGAAGCTGGTTCTGACCGGTGGGCCCAGGCGTGGGCTGGCGACCGAAGATGCTGCGAAGATATTTTTCGGAGAAATATATGTGGAGAATATTCTCACTCGGGAATGTGTCTTGTAGTGTGTGTGTTGTACACCACTCATCCTCAAATGATGGTCGGCTAGCTACACGGAAATCTGACTAGGGGTGTGATCCGCAGTGGTTGAGCGGTGAACACGCCGTCAGATACTATTTGATCCGTATCCGATCCGGTTCCATCCCTAGTTGGTGGCTCGTTTGTTAGAAATATGAACATTTGCAATTTGAAAATAATATCTGCTAGGAGGTGTTTGTGGTTGCGTGGCAGCTAGGGCCAATAGCAAGGTTTTCACGGTGCTCCCAGTCGCCCCCCTCCCCTCCCCATCCGTTGTTTGGGTGGCTCGGTGGCTCCGCCAACGCGTCCAACCATGTTATTTTCAGGCGCTATTGTTGCTCCTTGCCGTCCTCCTACTAGGCCCCCTCCTCTTGCGGGCGCTAGGTGGCGTTAGGGCGACCAAGCGGGCGGTGGTCACGGCGGTCTTCTTGCAGGGGCTATGTGGTGGTGGTCGGTGGCTTCATTCTTCAAGGCTCCGTTCTAGCTTCTCTTGTAGTGCGGATCATGGTCGAGGGTGCGCTAGGCAAAAGCTTTGCTTAGCTTACGCTTCAGCCGATGGTGGTGACACCTTCAGACGCCGTTCCACCCCTTGGTGACACCGTTGTAGGTGCTCCTTCATCCTTTGGTAAAACCTAGTGACAGTTGACAGCCACGGCCTCGCTATCGCTCCCTTGTTGAAGGTGTCTTGGTTAGGGATGCAAATGGGTTGGCCCTAGGGCCACCTTTGACTCTCCCTAGTTCATTTATTTGTACTAAATAGATTAGGAATCAAATTTTTAATACAACAAATAAACTAGAGAGGGCCAAAGGTGACCCTAGGCTCGGCCCATTTGCATCCCTAGACTTGGTGGTCCTCCCATGTTGTTGATTGTTCTCTCTAGAGCATCTTTTGGTTAACCAAGTCGTTGTGTCTGTGGTTGCCTTGGGTGGACCGTGTTGGTAGCATTGCATTGCACTGCAGTTGTCGTTGTTTTGGTGTTAGTGCTCGCGGGTCGTGTGCCGTGTTGGTGTCCAACACTATACCAGTGTTGATCTCTGGGTGGCAATGTTAAGCTGTGGTGAGTTTCGGTCTTGGCTGGTTGGCAGTTTTTTGCTGCAGTGTGGTTCAACGCCTTGTGCCATGATTCTTTTTTTAATGCATTTTACTCTTTCTTAAATAAATTTGCAAAAATTTCACCTTTAATAAAATAAGCGCGCATCACATGGAATACGTATATGAAAGTCACACTCACATACTCACATGTTCGCATTACGCTGACCACATCTTACTTTCTTATCCTTCGTGGCTCAGTGTGACCCTTCCATTTCTTTTCTTCTCTTTGTTTTTTTTTAGGGGAGGGGGGAGGCAATTTCTGCTTTGCTTCGTTTAAAGTTTGTAACTATCAAATTCAAGTTTAATTGTAACCATTCAATCTCTGTTCTCCCACATAATTTTAGGCATTTAACCTCTAGGCCGGGGCAGCGTGGGTGACAGGAGGAGCTAGATAGGAGGTACTCCAGTACTCTATGGCCCATGCATGGTCGCATGGAGAAACCGTATATTGCAAATGTGCAATTGCCACACGACACACGTGGATAAATACACCGAAAGTTAAAATCTTAAATTTATTACGAGACAAATACAATTTTGTAGGCGGCTGAATTGGCTGGTGGGAGACTTGAGTTGTAGAAGGACGAAAATGTTATAATTACGCAGGATGGAAACCGGGTATGCTTGAAGCCAGACTTGATCATGTGAAGCACAACCCGGCCCAAACAAGCCCGGTAAGGCCCGGCCCGACCGGTGCATCGGGTCAGGCTCGAATCTCAATCTGGAGCCTAACCGTCGGGGCAGACCGGGCTCAAGTTTTGCGCAATTTAAGACGTGGCCGGGTCAGGCCGTCGTGCTTCAAGTCGGGCTCGGACCTGGTCCCATGGGACCGGGCTTTTCCAAGCCCGGTTTGAAGCCCGGTCCGTCCTGACATTTGAACGGGTCTACTTGAAGCCCCGTCTAAACCACCTATTTAAGCTGCTTTTGAATTTTGTGTAGTATGGATTATACAAAATTCGTCGAATATGGATCGGAAGGACGTGGAAGATTGCTTGGGTAAAAAAAGTAGTGGGAAAGAGATACTACCTCCGGTCACAAAAAAGTCGTCGTTGACTTTTAGATACGCCTTTGACCATTCGTCTTATTCAAAAATTTAGTTTAAATATATAAAAATATAAGTTATACTTAAAATATATTTAATAATAAACCAAATTATTACAAAATAAATAATATTTATATAACTTTTTTGAGTAAGACGAATGGTTAAAAACGTGTTCAAAAGTCAACGGCGACTTCTTTTTTTGACCGAAGGAAGTATATGACTACAGTACGTAGACTAGTATATATGCAGTACTGAAAGGTGCAGGCAAATCAGTCTGAGTTCAAATCAAATCAAATCGATTTATCGACGGCGTGGGCCAATCGAACCAGGACTGAATTAGCTCCGGTTTTGGGCATGGAAATTACTCCACACAACAAACATTTCCGTGCACCAGTACTTGAGAAACATCTCTCGTGCATGCCTTTTCGAGAACCAATCGGTAATCAGCAGCACCCAGGTGACCCAGATCATCCACCACATGCACACAGTATTTTGGGCGTGCAATTCGCAATGAACGAGTCGAATTAAAGATCAAGATCATGCATGTGGTGTCTCACGTAGAGGGAGGTGCAAAATCAGGGCGAAATTGGAACGAAAATAATCGGATTTCACTTCAAAAGAGCATATAAATAATCGGTGGCAAAACTGATTTTTAAAAAAAAAGTCTTAAGACACGTTTTAAGATAGGGAAACACTTGTAGCCGGACGTCCGGCGCTCCGGACTCGCGACGCGCAAGCGCATGCGCATGCATCGCCATGCAACGGACGCGCGAGCCGCGTGCGCATGCATCGCCATGCAAATGGGACCAGCGCGTGAGGGAGAGATGGGAGAGCTGCATGCACATGCAAGTGGGGCCCACGGGTAGTTTTATTTTTTTGGCGTCCATAATTTTTGACTGGGTGCTTCAATCCACAAACTGTTTGCGCCAACATGTTCCTCTTATTTTTTCGAACAAAACAAGATATAAGTTGTCATATAACTCCTCAAACTTACCTGGTGAAACTTGGGTTTCGCCTACTGAAACTTGGATTTCGCCTAGTAAAACTTGGGTTTCTTACTCGTAAAACTTTACCGAACTGTCAAGTTTCATCAGGTTTCATTCAAGTTTCATCAAGTTTCACCAAGTTTCATCAGGTCAATTCAAGTTTCATCAAGTTTCAACAGGTTTCACCCAAGTTTCATCAGGTTATATCGAAGTTTCATCAGGTTTCATCAGAACATGACCAAGTTTCATCAGAACACGGCCAAGTTTCGTTAGTATAGATGTAAGTTTCATAAGTGTCTTCTACTAGTTCGCATCAAAAAATTGAAAAAGTAAAAAAATTTAAAAATTCAAAAAGTATTTAAAATGGGTTGCACTCTCTATTTTAGAAGAATTATGAAATTTATTTCACGCAGTTTGAACACTGTTTGAATTTTATACAAAAATCGAAAGTTTAATCGGAAGTTTAATTGATCGATCGACTAGATAGCTCGCTGCCTGGAACGAGTGCTTGCGGACGTGGGGCGCATGCAGTGCGTAGAATCGCAGCGGTGACACGGATCCGACGGCGCGGGCTGGTTCGGACGGAGCGCCAGGCGTCGGACGTCCGACGCCTGGCGTTGCCCTTTAAGATAGCCTAGTAAAAATATCTTTTTTTTTACTAGGGCTCAAGCTCCTCACTCGATAGAGTTACGTACTCTCCAAAACACATTTTCTTAGATAACAGAATTACTTTCAGATAAAGACAATTCAATTATTTTACACGAGATAGTGCCGAACAAATACAAAGTCTTTTATCATGGAAATTGGTAAAAGGAAAACTCATAGCTACTACTCCTAGGAGCTATTTGGTTGCCATCTAACCTTGACACAAATTGTCACAAC
This sequence comes from Raddia distichophylla, assembly GCA_005191435.1. Taxonomy (NCBI): domain Eukaryota; kingdom Viridiplantae; phylum Streptophyta; class Magnoliopsida; order Poales; family Poaceae; genus Raddia; species Raddia distichophylla. The sequence goes on from SPJY01022556.1 coordinate 445,992, forward strand.
TAAAGTTAGTCAGGTTTAATCATAGCAGATAGCTATTTGATTCATAGCCACAAATTGGCAAGATTTCTCTTCCACCAAACAGATCCCACATGTCTTTGGTTATAAAAAGTATGGCAAGATTCTCTTTCCTTGCCAAAATGTAGCTAACAAATTGACGAGGGGTCTGTTTGATTTGAGTACTAAGGTTGTCACACTTTGCCAAACTAACTTGCCATATATGCGTAAGCTTAGTTCATCAATTTGTTAGCCACACTTTGGCAAGAAGAGGTTGTTTGGTTCACAGCCTAAGCTTGTCGCACCTAAGGTTAGGCATGTTGCAATGGGTTAGGTAAGTGTTTGGTTCGGATACTAAAGCATAGGCGCGCCACAAAAGTTAGTCATCTCCGTAGCCACTCGCCACAGGAAAATCCGCCACATGTGCGGCGCTCAAATCCATGTCCACACATTGTGGTGGCCACGCAAGAGCAAAGAAAAGCAACATCGATGGTGGTGATCATAGGCTGTGGCTCCAGCGGCGGCAGCCATGGGCTCCAACGGAGGCTCTAGCAGCGTTGGCCATGGGCTTGGCGAAGTCTCCAACGGCAGCGGCCATGGGCGGCGGTGGCAACTAAGGGAGGCAACTCCAGCGGCGCCGACCATAGGCTCCAAATCTAGCGGCGGCAACCATGGTAAGCGGCTCCAACAACGACAGCGATGGGCTTTGACGGAGGCTCCAGTGGCGGCGGCCATGGGCTCCGGCTTCGAAGGTGCCGGCTATAGACTATTCTCAAGTGGAGACGGCAACAGCCATGGGAGGCAGCTCCTACAGCGCCAGCCATGGGCTCCAAATCTAGTGGCGACAACCATGGGAGGCGACCCTGGTGGCGGCGTGGTGACAGATGGCAAGGTGTGCGGCACTGGGGAAAAGGGAGAGTTCAGTGTGTGGGTGAGATGGGGAAGAAGGCGAGCTGACCGGGGAAGAAGGTACGAGGAAGTGGAAGATGTGTCACTAGATTTTGAGATAGCAACCAAACACTTGATTTAAGATTGAGTTAATTTCTTTTTTGCCATCGCCGAACTTCGCGATTCCTTATTTGCCACTGAAAAGGTTTGGCTTCCTTATCTGCCATCCAGTTAAAGTTCTATGCCTTATTTGCCACTCCGTTAGGTTTTCTGTTAACTGCTGTGAACTGCCTCATTTTCAGCATAATGGTTTTGAACAGACACAACGCACTGCTCATAATGATTACCGTGTATAATATATACCATTGGCAGAACAAGGGCTAGCTAAATTATGAAATTTTATCATTTCAACAATACTGACTATTAGCTATTAAGCAAACAAAATGCATAATCAAGGATTATTTAGTAATCAAGATTCCATCTCATTGAATTCCAAAGCCAAGCTAACACAGATATCTTTGATTTGTTGGAAGGAAGTTGCTAGAAGACGTGAAGCGTGTTACTGTGGCTTTAGTTGTATGAAGCTAAGATATTGGGTCCTAGGCTCCTAGCTCCTAGCTTTGCATCATTACCTCAATTTCTTTTACTTCTTAGAAGCAACTAGCAAATGCTTTGGGTTCAAACTTCACATAAAAAAACTTGGAAAACAAAAAATCAACCTAGGATATGAGGAACAGAAATATGCTATATCATCGGGGAATTCATGAAATAAAAATAAAAGGTTAATCACCATAGATTTAGGGCCACATGACAACAATGACAGTGGCAGTAAACCAGTGGCTGTGGAGTCAAATTCATCTTGCAGCATATTGACTTCAGCGGTTCCAATGTTTCCCCTGGATACTTCGGAAGTAGAACAGACTACAAAAAGATAATTAATTAAGTTTGAAGGCAATCATCTCTTGCTATTTTGGGGAGAAATTTGCAGATATATGCTACTAGTAAATGGTAGTATTAACAAATTCACAGTATACTGCAAGATAAGTATATTGCAGAGTGCAGTTGATGAAGTGTATATGCTCACAATCACGAGTACTATTCTTTCAACAAATGGTTAACAGAAAATGAGGCAGTACATAACAATTAACAGAAAACCTAACGGAGTGGCAAATAAGGCATAGAACTTTAACTGGATGGCAGATAAGGAAGCCAAACTTTTTTAGTTGCAAATAAGAAATCGCGAAGTTCGGCGATGGCAGATAAGGAATTAACTCTTTGAGATTTTTGCCTAGCCTAAGGTTAGTTGTGGGAGTGAACCAAACATCTTCTAAAGTTAGCTGAATTAGCCAGGCCACACCGGTGACAAGTAGCTAACCTTAGGTGTGGCAATATTAGATAGAACCAAACATGCCCCTAGTGATTAGTAAATGGTTGTATCTTAGACAAGCAACACACGCTACATGCATATGTATATACTAGCGATGTTTATGTGTCTGTGGCGTGTGTCATTCGTTTTGTAAGACGTGCATTTTGGAATTTTTAGATATTTTGGGTTTTTTTTATTTTTCTAGATTTTTCTATCTTTTTAATGCATTTCACAGAAGTCAACGTTTCTAATGTTTAAATCTATTTATGGACTCTTACCGTGACTTTTTCATTTTAGAATTTCTTAGAATTTTTTTAGAGTTTTTTAGATATTTTTAGCTTTTTCCTAGGTTGACGTATGTATCCCAAGTTGTGTTATGTAGTGCAACTAGCCGCGTGGGCGCGCCGAGGCGAGGGGGGGGGCGCGGGTGGCGGCCAAACGCGCGCCCGCGGCAGGCAAAACGCGTGGGCCACGCGCGGGCGGCGTCCCAGCGCCGGGGCAAACAACGCGCATGCGCAGACGCGGGAAAAAAGCTGCGAAATTAGCGGCGCATGGGAATCGGACCGTGGTCTCCGCAGTGAGACCTCGCCTCGCTAGCCGCCCCAGCAAACCGCGCGAGCCGTTGTTCCCTGCGCGAAAAAAATTGCTTTACACGTAAAAACCGAATGGACGGCCAGATCTGAATGGCGCATGCGATCGGACGGCCGTGGCGGCGCCGAGCGGGGAAGCGGGCCACGTGGCATGAGGGCGACGGGCATGGTCGGTCTTGTACTATTATTGATTTATTGATTGATATGAAAACAGCTCGTTAGTCTTTGTATATCTATAGAAGATAGATGCGTGCATATGTGTGTCCTGACACAGACACGTGTGTACTTCCGGTGGTTCGTGTTTCATGCTTCGATCTTGGCCTGTCTGGTGCAATCATCCATGGCTTCTCTTCTCTGCTCATAAAAGTTGGTACATTGCACTGTGTGCATCGCCCCTGTGCGACAGTGCGTGGCTGAAAACCGTGGTTGATTTGAGCGGCCGCCGTTTGTGTGCGAAGCACCCAATTAACGCAACGGTGAGAGAAGAGATGGCCGCGAGAAATATCGGTGAGGGTTGATTACTTGATTGGTGGTATATATGGAAGTACTTAACATCTGTTAATAGAGAATGGAGGGATCGAGTGCTTGGTTTGGCCCTTTGTGTACGTGAGCCATACAATTACAATTTTAACGAAGTTGAACCAGTAATAAATCCACGAAACAATAACTCCATGAAAGCAGGAGCTCTATCCGCTAGCTAGCAAAACACGGTAATCTGAAAGCTACAATTTGGTGGGGAGCATGGCGCAGCCGACTACAAAACACCCCCCCGTACGTACGTACTTAATGATCTGACACGCACACCTAATCGCAAGATCAAAAGCGACACTACACGTCGTGCTCGGAGCTAGCCGCGCATCAAGAAGCATTCTCCGATGACGATGCATGGATGATCAAGGCGAGCAAGCTAGGATCGATCGCACGTAGTCGGCCAGGGCCGGATAGTTAGGAATCTGCAGCAATCAATCGGCGACAGCGAGCCGATCAAAACGCGGCCGGTTAATTGCCGCCGGTGAAAGCGAGCCACCGTCCTCGTCGATCGACCGGAGTCGACGGTGGTCGCCATTGACGGCATGGAGGAGATGGCCTCTGTTCATCCCCCTGTTCTTTCCCTTTTTTTTAGAATGGAAATTCCATCTCTACGTGTCAGACATATATATGGTCAACACAAGTGCATCACTGTTGTAGGTCTTCTGATGACAGAAGATAATCTTACATTTTAAGAGGTTGGACGATCGTGAGTAAATATAAACCGTGTATGTTTCATTTAATGGTGCAGATAACTCGCAACCCCCAGTGCATTGTGAAAGTTATGTGGACTGATAGGAAATGCATACCGAGAAGCGTTAAAATCTAGCGGTCCTATTGTTAAATCTCCAATCATGTTGTTTAGACGAAATTGGCAAGGTTATATAAAATGTTGTTTTTGTCAAAAGGAAGAGACAATTAAACATTTGTTCTTTGATTGTTGTTTCGCTCATACTGTGTGGTCCATTATTCAAACGGCCTCACGATTTTATCAACCTCATAGTGTGTCACATATGTTTGGTAGCTGGTTGTGGGGTATTAAAAAGAACGTGAAACCACTGGTCTTGTTGGGAGCGGCCGCCACTTGTTGGTCGCTTTGGATATGCAGAAATAAAATTATATTTGATCACAAAAAATTTTCTTCTCCTGTGCAAGTTGTTTACTTAGTCTCCCACTTGCTCCGCACTTGGGCTATTCTTCAGAAGCCGGGGTCACGGGAATGGGTGGTTGGGGCATGCCAACATTTGGAGCAGGTTGAGAAGTTCTTTACCCAGGCACATGGGTGGCGATCTAGTCTACGGATTGATATTCATTAGAGTTTGCCTGTACTTTTATCTAAAACTTGAAGGCTGTGTGTATTATAATGATGCAGAGGCCGGAAGTGATCTCAAGATGGTTTTATCACCTTGATGTAATTGTCTTGATATCAATAAAAGCTTCCTTTATCTAAAAAAAATCATGTTGTTTAAAATAATAGAATTTTATTAAACCATTGATCAAATAGTCACAATCATATAGAAAATATTATAACGCAATTCCATCTATAAAACCAATACCTACAAGAAACAGTATTAAGATCACCTTTCGATCAATTTAAGCATTTATAGCATGTGTGATACAATATTGCACCAATATCGTCGTATTAAGAATTATATGCACGATGCGAAGGACATGATTGATTTTCTTGTTAGAGATGGTACACAAATCTCTCAATCTAGCTCCTTCACCATTGTTCTTTGATTTATCTTCGTTGACCGTATTTGCATATCAACAAAAAAATTTGATGTGGCTGTGAAGAGGAACACTCCACAATAACCTAGCACTAAACTCGCACCCAAAGGGATCCAAATAGCTCATAAACAGATCAGAGACCACATGTACAAAATCCTATCAAAGACATCATTGAGGAGGCCACCAAAGATAACCGATCACACCAACGAATCTAAGGAGACTTATTATTACAAAAAACTACTCCATCATCGACGATACTAACAAAGACGTGACTGATAGCAAAGCTTAACCCTAGAAAACGAGAATTGGGTCAATCGCATCTACACGGCATGGACGCAGGAGTTAGAAGGGCGAGAGACCAAACGGGAGCTTTGACACGTAGTCGTTGCCTTAGCAGAGTCATTTTTTTCTATAACATACCATGCAGCTTTAATTGAAGAAGTGCGTCACGACTAACTTTATGACCGAAAAATATCCTCCCTAGTTCTCCTTTTCAGAGCAGCGGCTAAACACATCCTAGTAGACTCCTTTGAATATTTACTAGACATAGCAACCTCTCATTTGTTCCTCTTGTCATCTGTCTCTCCCTTGGCCCCTTTTCTCTTCCTCTCTGGTAAGTTCGCCGACAAGAAGAGGCAAGTGACATATGCTCCTTCACCACCTCTTTCACTTGCCCTCCCTGTTTATCCCCTCTAATCCCCCGTGCACAATACCTCAACCCTTCGAATATTTACTAGACATAGCAACCTCTCTCTTGTTCCTCTTGTCATTCATCTCTCCTTGGCCCCTCTTCTCTTCCTCTCCAGCTTGTTTGTTGATGAGAAGAGGGAGGGGACCTTTGCTCCTTCACCACCTCTTTCACTTGCCCCTTCTGTTTATCTCCTCATCCCCATGCACAATACCTCAGATCTTGATCCAAATCTACATTTAGATCCACTAATCCTCGCGACTTTGGTGTCATTCTCAGCATTGGGAGGAGGACAGGTGGTCGACTGGCGATGGGTACCTCCATGATTTGGGAGCCCACGGTTGCTTCCACTCTTCCTATAGACGTGTTTCGTTTTCGTAGGGGGCATGTAAAATCTCCATGTCTGTTGATATATAAATTTTGACAGGGTTTTCTCAAGTTACATTAGTAGAACATCAAGTTTCATCAATAAATTCTTAAGTTTCATCAGCAGGTTCTCAAGTTATTGAAACTTCAATGTTACGTGGTGAAACTTGGGTTTCGCCTACTGAAACTTGGATTCCATACTTGTTAATCTTGCCGAACTGTCAAGTTTCATCAGGTTTAATCCAAGTTTCATCAAGTTTCAACAGGTTTCATCCAAGTTTCATCAGGTTACATCCAGGTTTCATATGGCGCACACGTGGGCCAAGGTTCATCAGCACACGGCCAAGTTTCACTAGTATACGTGTCAAGTTTCATAGGTGGGTTCTCGTAGGTTCAAATAAAAAATGAAAAAGTGAAAAATTCAAAAAAAAATTAAAATGGGTTGCCCTCGATTTTAGAAGATTTATGAAATTTATTGCATTCATTTTGAACATTGTTTGAATTTTATACAAAAATCAGAAGTTTAATTGAAAAATAATCAACTGCACATCTAGCACATCTAGCCAACATGCGCGCGAACGGAGTGACTGATCGGACGGTCGCCGCTGATCCGACGTGCGCGCATTTGGGCGGACGTCCGGACGCTGGCGCTCGCCTTTTAATATCCTTTTTAATGGCAGTATTTATTCCTAGTTGGTTCTGATGATGAAAGTTTCTTTCACCGTCTAAAAAAATCACTAGATATAGACAAATTAATAATCCATATATAGTACGTACCAGCTGTTCATCAGGAAGATCCATCAATCGATCAATTTGGGTGTGCACAGATCACGGATAGATCTGGCCACTGTTGAGCATTTTATCTAGACTCCTGCAAGCTGGGCTGATCGATCTGATCCCCGCTTTAATTTAATTTGATTCATTGACCGGTTGATCACATGAGTCCTATTAGGGTACTATTAGCGGCTGACAGCGTGTGCATCTGACATTCTTTCATGGCTGATCTGATGGCAACAGCATTTATGCCGTATTATTCGATACTATCTGATCATATGTTTGTTCGTGTACTAGCTGCAGTAACAGAAATCAAGGTTGATTATTGCGTTGCTAATCGAAAATATCCCAAAACGGAATATTTCATCGCGCCCGTGGACTGTCAATGCAAGATCACGAATGACACCAGAAAACATGATGTTTGTCAACATAGTTCAGCTTTCACCTACATCTGTGGGGCTCTAATTATGGACGATCTTCTCCAAACCATAATACCGCAGCATACCGGCTGCACAAGTCACGGCCACATGCAGGCCGCTGACCTCCTCAGGCCTATGCTACTATTATACAGTCGTTATCCTGTTTACACCAGTGCTACCCTATTTATATAGTGGAGGTATGGATAGAGTCCGACTTTAAGTCTAAACCAACTATACCTATTGTAACACAAAATCCATGTAACCTACTTGTACACATATTCAACACAAAACCTTTGTATGCATCGACACTGTCGGCGTATTTCAGCTGACAGGTTTTTTCGGGACCTAATTCGGTTGTTCGGCAGTGGGGGTGTGCGCAGCTAGCTCACTCCTCTCTTCCCTACTCAGCGCAAGAACACAAGAACAAACACTAAGTTTTACCCAGGTTCAGGCCCCCTGATCGGGTAATAACCCTAATCATGCTCAAGTTTCTTGCAATGTGTGAACTGGCTAATCTTCCAACCCCTTTACAGACACACCCCTCCGCCCTTATATACCCGGGCTGGCGTGGGTTACAACGTACTACACAATATGCATTAAATGATTCTGTCACTATAGCCATCATTCCTCCGGTGCTAGTCTTTGCAGCCCTCTTTTTTGCCCCTTCCCTGACAGCGGGACACAGTGAATTGGACAGAGCGGCCCGCCTACCCCGAGCACCTTTCTATCACACCGTAGCTGGCGTGAACGGGATAGCTACAAAGATGGCCACAATGTAGCTGACATCACTAGTGGGGCGGGGGCAATCATGCCGTCAGATCCCCGCCAACTCCGCCAGACCAGTACCGTCGCATTGAATGATCCGGATTCCGTGTATCCTAGAGAAATCCTTGGCAAGAAAGCTTCCTTGCAACTTCGTCCTGTATCTCTAACAGTGGGGCCCGCGCACCCCTGCTGCTCCTGCGCATACGCCCATCTGTCTGCTTGCCGGGCGTCACGTGTCCCGGCCGCCCGGCGCTTGGGGCCTGGCCGCCCGTCCGTGCGCCGGACGCCACGAATCCTGGCTGCCCAGCGCCAAGGGCCTGGTTGCCCGCCCGTGCGCCGGATGCCACGTGCCCTAGATAAACAGCTTTGAATCTTTACTTTATCTGGGACCAGCCTTTGACCCGCTTAGGCCCGAAGTTGCTAAGTATGGGGCACTCCCTTATTGGACTCTGATCCCACATGGCAGCGATGTGGGATCACACCTCGGTGTAGAATACATCGACAGACAAAAAAAAACTAACATGAGTTAATTTCCACCGTTAGGAAGATCGCCGTCGCCACTCTCCTCTAAAATTTTGTCTTGTTTACCTGCTGATAATTAACTTGGAATAGGAGCCGATTTGACTTATTTTGCGAGAATAGAATTGATTTTTTTTAAATTTTTATGTCCTGACCAAGACAATTGATAATTTATTGCCAGCACTGTTGCTTGGAGTGCTCACTACTGTCAATGCGGACATTAATTTCAGTTTATATACACAGGAGAACTATCAAATTATCTAGCTATCGATCAGAAGCGGCCAGATCGATCAGCTAGTTATCTAGCTAGATCACGCACTCGATCAGATTAATCTGGAATAAAAAAAAATCTCCAAAAAGCGGAGACTAAACCGGGATCGATCATGTCTTAACCGATTCTTGTTTGTTGGTGGCGACATTTAATTTGGGTGATGTTGATTGCTAGCTCTGTCTCTCTCGCTCTCCATGTGATTATATAGCTTTTTGTCAAAGCATCCACGTATCGATTAAATATCCATGTCATCATTAGCTGTCGGTTTATGCAGGAGTTAATCTGATTCTATCTTACCTAAAACTACTTGCATATATTGCCGCGCCTATATCTAGCTAGCCTTTGTAGTATATATATTGGCAAGAAATAGGGCAATTTAATCCATTTTGTTCGGCCATGGGACAAAGTAATTATGCAACCATGACACGTAGATCTACGCGAAGCTGCTGCCTCAACCGTATCTACCCCGCAAATTTATAGGTAGAAAATTTTTCACTAAACAATCTACATATATCAACGTGTATGCATGCATGTGAACTCGTTTACACTAGTGTTCATGCAAGTCGCGCTCTTTTTATTTATCGTATCTACATATATCAACGTATTACGTATATGCATGCATGTAAACTCGTTTATACTAGTGTTCATGCAAGTCGCGCTCTTTTTATTTATCGTGAGGAAAACTCCTAATCGTGCGTACAAGAGGGGTTCCATGAATGATATTCATCAATATTCCTACTGCATCGAGATTTGTGCTTAGCTTCCACTTCACTTCTTGCAAATAGGCCCCCAAACAATTTTAAAAAGCAATCGGATACTTCTTCCTCCACTCATCCTCTCTTCTCCACCCGGCCAAGCCGCCTCCACCTCGGCCACGCCGCCGCTAGCGACCAACCTCCCTCCCAACAGTGACCATGGTGACCCTCACTGGACTTGACGCGATGTGCCACTATGCCGAGCCATGTCAGGTCTATAGATGGCCAAACGGGTCGGGCTAAGTGGGCCAACACGAGGCATGACATTTTGACTCGGCCCAAGACTTTTTTTTTATTTTGTGTTCATTGACATGTATATTACAATATAATATGACAACCATTACAAGAGAAACCAAATCCTAGTGGCTAGTAGGTGTGACAATAGAGCTTTGGAAGCCAAGAGGCCCTAGGTTCAAAGCCTAGTGCCAACATTTTACCTCCTATTTTCTCTATCTAGTATAGATGGCCTGACCGGGCTTGGGCCGGGCCGCCTGTTTGGCCATCACCGGGTCTCCTCTCCACTCAGTTGGCCCATGGCTGGCTCCACTTCGATGACATCGCCACCACAACCGCTCGCCCAACAATCGACCACGTTGGATCTAATATACCCAACGCAACGTGATGCCACGTCTAGTTTGCACCGAGACAAATAGCCCCAGCCACGCTCGCCCAACGATCGACAACGTTGGACCTGATATACCCAGCGCAACGTGTTGCCACATCGAGTTTGCACCAAGCCAAACAGCCTCAGCCACGCCCGCCCAACGATCGACCACGTTGGACCTAATATACCCAACCCAACGCAACGTGTTGCCACGTCGAGTTTGCACCGAGCCAAGCGGCCGCAACCAGCATTGTTACCGGGCTGAGAGGCCACCACCTATCCTCGTAGTGTGGGAGGAGAGGAAGGATGAGGGTGGAAAGGAGTGGATTGCTCGTTTTTGGAAATTTAAAGGGTGTTTATGCAAGAACGCATTTGAGGGTCCTAGAGAAAGTGAAAGGTGAGTATGAATTTTGAAACAGATCCGACGGTTGTTACAATATACATGCATGGAGTTACACGTATATGGGTGAAAACCGATCTGTGCTCTCTTCTTCTCGTAAAGAGGATCGACGTTGCATATATTTGGGCATATATGCTCGGTGAGGAGTGGCGGTCAGCTAGGCGACTAAGGCGAGGTTGCCGCACAGTAGTTGTCGCGTGCGTGCATAACATCCTTCCATTAAGAGCCCAAAAATGCATGTACGTATGAGAGAGCGGAAGACCATCGATCATATGCAGAATTGCAGGAGGCCAGGAGAAGCTCGATCGCTCTCGTGTGGGGCCCACTCTGTTGCGAGGTCAAGCTTCCGAGGCTTTTTCATTAGACAAGGTGATGATCAAACCACGCTGCCACTGCCCAGTGGTCCATACTCCATGCAACCACTCAGCCATAGTCCCATGTACAGATGTACATGTTAGAAACGCATACATGCACATAGTATGGTCTACGTACTCCCAACTATAATATCAGGAGTGCCGCTTTAATGTATGGCCAAGTGACAGTGTGGTATTATCTATTATAAAATTAAAACACAAACCAAATGACCCACCACCACATTAATAAATTTTTTTCATATAAATTAGAGAAATGTTTTTAAAAAAACACATACAATCGATTATTAACTATTTATAGTGTTACCAGATTATATATAATAGTTAGATTTTTTTTCAAAAAGGATCGGTCCATATGCACTACAATAATAAAGTATAAGCAATGTAAATTCGGAATTAAAAATAATAAGAAAGAGTCTATTTCAATTACACGACAACGAAAAGAAGTTCATATCAATTTCTATATGATGATGATGATGGTGGCAAACAAGTCCATATCAGCAACTATAATTTTTTAAAAAATATTTATATAAATGAAATAAAAAACTATAATAAAACTAGAAATACATGTGAGACCTGACACTGATTAGATAATATCTATAATATTTCGTATAACTTCGTATAATGTATGCTATACGAAGTTATTACGAGTTATTAGACTTCAGGGTTAACTTAATATCAAACGATCAAAACCGGACTAAGTTGGTCCCTTAATTGGTCAAAGGAGGAGTATGTTGATGTGGCATTACACTTGAATGAACATGTCAATCCCCCTGTCTCCTTTTGTCCCATGCAAATGGAACCATGGATACCATGCAATATAAAATTGGTCAAGTGGACGCCATGTCAACCTCGAAAACCACCATGTTGACTGGTCAGACCTAGTATGATTTTAATAGTGTTATGACCAAGTTAATCTGATTATGGATTTTAGGAACCAAAATGGGACAAGGGTGAAATTTTGAAGGCTAAATCAATAATTTTCACTATAAAGGAAAATAATACATGCATATAGTGAGGATTTATTCTTACACATAGACTACAAAACAGATGACCGTTCTTTCCTCTCCCGACGGAGCGTAAATTGACAAAAAAGCGAATCGATTTAAGGCAAAGAAAAAGGCCACCGTCGCGCTCAAGAATGGCCACAGATTTCCGCGAAGCCACCAAGAGGGTCACCATCGTGCTCCTCCTCACCGCAACGACGCCCGACGCGTCCCACAAAGGCCCATGGGTTTGGTTTTGGGGCTTGGACGGTGGACTCAGCTTCTTGCTTGGCTTGGTTTTGAGGCTTAGCTTAGTTTTGGGGCTGGGACGTTGTGCTCGGCTCCACCCTTGGCTTGGCCTTGGGGCTTAGACACTGATTCACCTTTCCCCTCTCCCTTAGTATTGGGGTTTGGACACCAAACTCAGCCCCCCCCTCATTCGTCGGGTGACTTGGACTATTTTTTTCTCCCTTTGGCCTGTCTCTTTCCTCTAGGCTTGGCTCACTTTTCCTAGATCAGCTCCCATCTTATTTCTTGCATCGATATCATGAAAAAACTCTCAATAAGACACCCTCTCGAGTCCCATGACTCGAACGTGGGTGGACATGCATCCATCGGCTGGCCATATCAGTGGGCCAGGGTCAAGTACTCAATTATTTCAAATAGTTTTGTTATGTTTAATATGGTTTTATATAGTCTCATCGGATGGTTTATAAAGTTTCATATAGTTTTAGAAAGTTTAATATAGCTAGGTTTATGTCGTTTCATATAGTCTCGTGTTAACATCACCATGATATCTGTCATTGCTATATCTCTATGTACAATAGGCTCATTCATTGGAAAGTTAAAAAACAGAACGGTCGTCCATTTTATTTTATTTTTTTGTTTTGTTTTTTCATTTCCCTTTCCTTTGTATCTATATTGAGCTGGATTTTGTCTCGGTCTTCACGTGTGTATGTACGGTTGCTTGGTGCGGATTTTAGCGGTTGTCCTCGTCCATCATTATTGGATTAGCTCACCCGGTTGCATCTGTATTCTACTCCGTTAAGAATTTGCGTGACAGATGACCCGATGAAAGGTACGTTAATCTGCTTCTATGGGGGTGTGGATAGACATTCCCAGCGTCGACCGTCGAGAGGCCGGTGCAAAATTATGTTTCATGGGACTTTTTTTTAATAAAAAAACAGCTTTCATAGTGAAGCTTTGCTGTGCATAGACGATACTCTGCAATGCGGTAGTTATTGGCTTATTACCAGATCACATTTGTCCTATTAGTGTTAGATTTAAGAGTACTGCCTGTATCGTGTGCTTCCGATCTACTACGTGGTCAGAAGCATAATGTCCTAATCTAAAAAACTCAGAGACCTTCAATTTATTTTTCTGGGAAGAAGAAACTATGCAAAAATATATATGTTCAAAACACGTCGTATGTGAATGTATTGTTAGCAATCCAAAAGATTTTCTAGAATTGGCTCACTGTATCCATTCTCTAATTTGCTATTTGTTTCAGCATTTCTATTTATCACGCATCATTTCTATCAATATAAACATGTAGG
>SPJY01022556.1:462464-691196 GCA_005191435.1 Raddia distichophylla
TTACGGGTTTGAGGAGGAGGAAATGGCTGGCTATAGATTACTCTAAGGATCGGTGATGTGGGTCGGTTATTACATACAATAGGCGTTGATTTTTGGCAAATGGTCGACGAAAATAGATCGTAATAACTTCGTATAGCATACATTATACGAAGTTATACGAGGCTGCGGTCAGTCGGCGATCCGTCAGTCGCGCCGTCAGTCGGGTGTTTTCTACAAAATCTATAGTGAAATATATATATAGACCTCAAGTCTTGTTCATGTTTATTCATGTCCTGGCAGTGTGCAATGCATGATATACTTTTGTTGAAATTTCAGAGGTGATAACATGTGCGGAGTTCCATCCAAGTCATTGTAATACACTGGCCTATAGTAGCTCAAAGGGTTCTATCCGACTTATTGATCTGCGACAGTCAGCATTATGTGACAACCACTCTAAGATGTTAGTTATTCTTCTTGTACCATCTCCCTTTTAACATTCTATTCTTGTGTGCTGAACAGCATTTGGGGACATTGTTTGAAGAGTTGCAGTTGTGCACAATTGTTTATGTTGCTAAAATGTTACAACATGCTGTATTAATAAACAAGAAGCTTTAAACAGATTTGAGGAACATGAAGCACCTGGATCAAGATCTTTCTTTACGGAGATAATTGCATCAATTTCAGACATTAAGTTTTCAAGGGATGGAAGACATATTCTTAGTCGTGATTATATGACTCTGAAGGTTCATTACTACCTTCATACTCCCTTTATTTTAGTGTTCTTCCTGGGTTTAAGTCATCGTGTCTGTTACATGCTGTGGACATGTTGAATTGTCATCATTAACTAACATGAAATATGTTATCTGACTACCATTTGTCTCCTGAATGCCAGCCCCATTTCATCCTGCCCTAATCTGCCTTTATTGGCTGGCTGACTTCAATTTGTTTGCTAGATATAAATGCCTGCTAATATTAGTAAATTTTCAGTGATTTAAATAATCTGGGCTGCTTCTCAAAGTACACTAAGATTTGAGGTCTTAGAGTCTTACTGCCCTGCTTTGAAAAAAATATATGGTGCTTCTAGTTCATGTAGCAGTACTAAGGTTTAGTTTTATATAGTTAAAGATTGGATTATTCTGGTTTAAGGAGCATATTTTACATGCTTAATGTGCCGAACTTGATTCACATGTTGAAATCAAAGTTTAATCTCCTTTTTTCCCCTTAGCTATGGGATCTAAACATGGATTCAGGTCCTGTTTCAACCTGCCAGGTTCATGAACATTTAAGGCCTAAGGTGAGATTTTCGTCAAGTTAACTACTTATATAGCAGTCATGTGAGGATCAATATATGATCTAATTCTATCTGCAACTATTTTCAGCTTTGCGATCTATATGAAAACGACTCAATATTTGACAAGTTTGTGCTTTGCTGTTTCATTTGGTACCATATAGGCGTCAGATTGCAAATCCAACGAGGCCCACAAGGACACTGACCTTTTGGCCCGTGGTGCTCGGAGAGGTGTGTGGTTTCTCCTGAACAAGAGGGCGCATCAAATTGTCATCAATTCCTCCCTTGGGGCCAAAAGAGGCCGTTGATGGCCACAAGATCGCTTTTGTTGCTGTGTTAGCGGACTGCGTCCTTGTTGATTTTTTAGTAAATGTGTAAATTATATTCTAATCATCAAAAGTTTTGGTCCCAAGATGTGATCTTGTTTTGTGCGTGTGTTGTAAACTATGGTAGCAACCAAAATATTAAACGTGGTATATATTTATGTGTTATTTTTATGTTTGAGATGTGATGAAAAATGCGTATTGTGGACAATATTTATGTGTATTGTGGATGTTTGAGTTGGGCTAAAACTGATTATATTGTTAATGCTTGAATGAAGCTGAATTTACAGTAAATAACTGATTAAGTGGTAAGCATCAACAAGTGTGCTACAATAAATAAAAAAACCAGCAACCCACTATTTACGTCGGCCGAACCATGTATTTACATCGGCTTTGGCCGACGTAAATACTGGAAACCCTATTTACGTCGGCCAAGGCCGACGTAAATAAGGGACCCAGGGCGACCACCCAGGCTGACGGCCTGTATTTACGTCGGCCTCGAGGCCGACGTAAATAACCCTTATTTACGTCGGCCGCCGACGTAAATAGACTTATTTACGTCGCTTTTTATACGTCGGCTTATTTACGTCGGCCGGCCGACGTAAATAGCTATTTACATCGGTTTTTGGGCTATTTACGTCGGCTTCTGGCCGACGTAAATACCTCAGATTCCTGTAGTGACTCGAGTACGACGCCACGGCGGCCGCCATTGCGGGATGCCAGGGGGTTTTCCATGTCGCGACTCCGGTTCCTTCGAAGCAGCTGGTCGATCCTGAGGCAAGAGAAACCTTCTCGTACACCTTGCGTCTCTTAAGATTTATCATGTGTCGCCTTGAGCACTTTTGCTAAGAAGTTAATACAATGATTTACCCAACCCTACTAGCTTCACAACTTTGGTGAAGAAAATGGGACCGGTGCGACTTGCTGGCAGCCATCTAGGCCGCTACTACATGACACAAGCGATTTTTCCTTCGTCGGGCCACGCACCAACTTTTCTCCTTCTTCGCTCCGTGCTCCTTCGCCACAGCCCCACCTCCGCTGGCCACCACCTCCGACAGGCGGCGCCCTTACCGCCTCGCCGTTCCACCTCCTATCCCCGCTATCACACTGCCCCACCCACCCTAATCTGTCGCCACAAGTGTAGATCGGCTCGCCGCCACCACCCGGCCACCTTTGTCCTTTCCCGCAATTATGACGCCACCATTGGTGCCTCACCGCCCCCACCTCCTTGGCATCATCTAAGCTCAGGGGACACCGAACCCCCACCCTGAACCCCAACTCTAACCCGAATCAGTCGGTGGTGGAGCTTCAACGAGAGGCGGCGGCACACAATAACCAGTTAGAAAGAAGGAGCGCGTGGTGACGGAGGCACGTTGGAGAGAGGGATAAGGAGACACTGCAACGATGTGCTCACCTGGACGGGTGAACTGCCGCCCAGGCGACTGCTAGGGAGTAATTCCGTGAGTAAAAAGGAGGCATTCACATGCAGTTGTCGGTGTACTAAGACTCTTCGCAGAAGATTTTGGAGGTGCAGGCGTGCGGCCAGAGCCCAGAGGTGTTGGCAAAGGTTGAGGGGTGTGGCTCAAGATGAGCTTCACGTCAAGGGCGTGCTCTTCGTCGCCGCCCTAGCCGACTTCACTGGTAATGAGATGTTCCGAGACTACGAGCCCTTGTGGTGTTGGCCTCGTCAAACTGTCTAAACTTAGCGATACTTTTTTAAAATTTAGCAATACATTTTTTTTAATAAATATATGAAAGTCTGCGCAATCTAACCGAGCACAGACGCCTGCAAAATAGCAAGACAAAAAAAAATTGAAGGTTTCAACCATTCTTATCTGTTCATATATATGTATTAGGGGTAAAAATGGGTTTTATATGGGTATGTTATACATCCTGCTCATCCTATATCTTCATTTCATTTTTCTATGAATATTGATTTGGAGTGCTTGAGACTCAGACATGGCCACATGGAGGAACACATGGCCGTTGGATCAGATTCAGATAAAATAAGTGGATAGTATATGTAAACTAAAATATTATAGAGTTGAACAAGGCCGAAATGAATGGTATCAACATGAGTACATGATATAATGTAATACCTAAAATTTTGTTTACCAAATTTTATCAATTTCAATCATCCAAATGTTTCGTAGAATCATTTTATAACTTTAATCTACTATATAAAGCTTAATTGGATTTATCCTAATTCATTTTGATTTTATAAACAGAAGATAGGAGCATTGTCCAATTTTATTAAAGGTGAGTAGAAATTGTACATATATATATACAAGGGAAGCTGAATGAGGTAAACTATGCCATGTTACAATAGGCAACATTGCTCTAGGTTGTTAGGTCTTCTTGGATCTAGAAACTAGTTGACTTGAACTCGGGCTGGTTTAACAAAAAAGCTGCAAGCGCTTTCAAACTAGGCAATTGTGTTCTTTTCAAATGTTCCAATCCGGATAGATTACCAACCCATTGAACTCTCTCCTAGTTTCCTTCGTAAGAGATGAGGCAGCTTCTTTCCACCTACTGCAAAAGTTGGTGGTTGCTTCGCCCCTAGCGACTAGGTAAGGCTGGGCTCTTAGCATTACTTCCTAGGTGAATTTTGAGTAGGGGCAATCCATACAGAGATGATCAATTGTGTCTTGGTCCACTCCATACAGTGGGCATAGAGTTTAGTTGGGCCAACCTTTATTGGCTTGGATATATGCGATTTTAATCTTTTCATGGATAAGCGTGTAGGCGAAGAACATGCACTTGTTATCTGTTTTTGTCTTCTAGATAATGGAGGCTAAGAGGTAGGGGATGCTTCCTAGGAACTAGGCATTGTAGGCTTATTTTGAGGTGTAGTGTCCGGATGGATTTAGGGTCCATGTCACGCCATCCTCAACCAGGGGCAGCAGTTGCACTTGGCATGTGCTAGAGGAGCATATATTCAAGTAGATGTGATTGTGTGGAAATTTGTCGCGCCGCATGGATCCAGTTTTTGTTAATGAGAAGGTCGACTACTTTGTGGTGTTTGCGTTTGATGAAACAACAGAGGTTGGGGCTAGGTTGCAAGGAGCAGTGCCCTAGAGCCATCTATCATGCCAGAAGTCCATTTTCCTCCCATTTTCGATAAAGATGATAGTGACAGCACGAAAGAGAGCTTTGTTGCTAGCATTGTAGGGTGTGGCAGTGTCAACCTAAGACTTGTCGACGACCTTAACATAATTAAATTCAGCATAATTTTTTTTAAAAAAAATGTGTTTCTAGGCTTATATCTATGCCTAAATCTAGATATTTCTGGATCTGTATCCAAACTAAGTTATCCAAACTTAAAAGATTAAGAATCTGGTCCCGACGGTCAGATAAAAGTATCCAATCCATCTTCACATCCATCATTTCGATTTGTAGATGCATTGCCGCAAAAATGAGCTGACTAAAGTGCTCTATATCCACCATAATATTCAGTTCAACTAGCTAGAGGATACCAAATATGTGTGGTATATACGTGATTCTATGTTGTCAGTATATCATATTGTATACAACCACACATGGCATGCAGGTAGAAATGATTGGCCCTGCTGTCAATGGCACCACAAATGTACTGAAAGCTGCTTCGGCCACGAATGTTCGACGGGTGGTGGTCGTTTCATCCATGGTTGCTGCTGAGATTAGCCCAAAAGACTGGCCCAAGGGCACGATCAAAGATGAAAACTGCTGGTCAGACCCAGAATTCTGCCGGAACAACGAGGTAACTTGGCACTGTAAAAAGTAGCAGCAAAACTCGAAGCACAAACAGCTTAGCAGACCAATTTCTGAACTCAAGTCTCAACACCAATACTAATTTCATTTACAAATTTGAGCTCGACAAGTTCCGATGTGTATGTGCAGGACTGGTACTCTGTTGCCAAGATCACATCAGAAGAGGCGGCGCTTGAGTATGGCCGGCAAACTGGCCTAGATGTTGTGACCATCAACCCAGCTCTGGTCTTTGGCCCGCTGCTGCAGCCAACGCTGAACACGAGCTGCCAGTTCCTCGTCTACTTCATGAAAGGTCCCGATCATCACAGACCACCTACAAAAACACATTTCATTCCTTCTGTTATTAATCTTTGGAAAATGCCTTCACACTAAGATGCTCTTGTTGAGAAATCTTTAACCTCTTCATTCCATCATCTGAAAAGGCCAAACCCCAAGTCCTCGTGTTCTTCAGTGGCAAGATTACTCAGGATTTCTGGTCGTTGGTGGCTTGGTGCAGGAGGAAGTTAAAACTGTGTCCAAGAGGCTGTTGTGACCAAAAGGGCATGCACTCTTCTTTGCCCGTAGTCACTGAGTCATCAAATTGCACTAATGAGCCTTAAATCATATGTGTAGTTGAAGTATATGGATAATAATATCACGTAGGAAAAAACAAACTAAATAAACGGAGCACTGAAAATAAGCTGCCGATCTAAAACAAGGAGCAAATTCATGAGCTCTTCAAGCAAACAGCATACTATAAAAAAAAACTAAAACTCCCAATGGCACAAAACAAATTAAATCGGTTTTTTACAGCAGATCGAAGCTACCAGCACGGCTTTGAACGAATATCTACTGAAATTTACTCGACGTTGTGCCAGATCTAGAAAATTTCCGGGCTAATCAGATATCCAGTCCATTATCTATAGCCGTTAACAATTACTCCCCAGAAGCATCAATTGAGATCGTTGATCTGGTGATGCATACCTTGATATCCTCGTTTGAGACGCCGAAGCCCAAATTGGAGATATAAAGCTTGGTGCCAGTCTTAATAGCAAAGACCCTCCCGCCGCCATCGCCAGATGCAGCGACCGCAGAGTACATGTCGTGCTGCCACGCCGAGTCAGGGGCCTGGATCGCGTCACACCATTGCGAGAAAACCACCACCGACCATCCTCCATCTTCGGCGAAGACGGAACAGCCCTCCCGCCTCGGCGAAGACGGAACAGCCCTTCCTCGCCAGAATAAAAAGGGGAAGAAATAAGCATAGGCCTATGCCGCCTCTTCGGTTCTTCATGCTTCTTTTCAGTTCAAACCAACTAAAAAATTATTAATCTGAAAAGGGCGTGAACCATAGAGAGGTCTCGGATAATTCAACAAGATTATAAAAAAATATTTTCGAATCACAATTGTGTTGTTCGTACAGACAGAGTGGAAGAAGATACTCTCCACCATTTTTTCAATTGTCCTTTTGCTAACTGCCCAAATTACAATGGAAGTCAAGCCATTTCTGATGCAGTTCTAGACTTGGCGAAAATGATTGGGAATAAATTTTCTACTGAAATAACCATATGCATGTCTTGGACCTCCGGTTTTTTTTTGACGCCTTTGACTTTTCGACACGTATTTGACCATTCGTCTTATTCAAATTATTTTTGTAAATAACATTTATTTTGATATGATTTGTTTTATCAATAGAGGTACTTTAAATATGTCTTATTTTTTTACATCTTTGCACTAAATTTTTAAATAAAATGAATGGTCAAAGACGTGCCAATAAGTCAAAGACGTCAAACAAAATAAAACGGAGGAAGTACTATGGTTCACATCAATAACTCCAAGGCAATTTTCTGCAAGGAATTTGCACTATTGATCCATAGGACTAAAGAGTTAGATTCTTTTGCAATGAAATCCTAGTTACAAAGGCTCCACCATTGTAGTCTTTTTTTTGGTAAATGCCTGTACAATATTTTTAATATATTCCCTTAGTAGGTCTCTTACCTACTATTTCTCCTTAAAAAAAAAAAAACAAGGCCTTTGTTTGCCATATGAAAGTGTCTGTGAGAGGTGTTTCTAGCCTTGGTATGAAGTATGAATCAAGATTATTTTGGGTCAGGTAATTTCAAGCATTTTTTCACTCTGCTTTATTGAATTGACGCTGCTTAGTGAATTTGCAGTGATCCTGCCAGTCATTTTTTGTTAAAAAAATGTGAATGACACTCGTATAACTTCGTATAATGTATGCTATACGAAGTTATGCACAAATATTGTGCTCTTTGTTCTTTGACGTTTTGTTCCTCCTAGGGCACACATGATAAGAGAGATCGAATCTCCGGTTACTAAAGTGCATAAAATTAAAGCAAACCAATAGGACGCAAACCTACGAAATTCTGCTAGATAATGTTCCAGACTTATGATGTGGATGCAGTGGGAGTGGACATGGTATATTTCCCAACAAAAAAAAAACAAAGAGAAAAAGACATGTTACAAAGCATAAACTTGATATAAACCTCATTATTGTGGCATGACTCGAAGAACAGGTCATATCCCATCCATCGTCTTTACCTTAGTTTCTTATGATGCTTTCTTAAGATAAGCACTAAAAGAAATGGTTTTATCCCGAACTGTTGTAACAAACAATATGGATTACACGCCAAAAAAAAGTGAAGCACCAAATTCCTGACAAAACTGTTCCTATATATCACCTAGGACCTGACAAGAGCCAATCAGAAGGCAGATAAGAACTCGACCCCACAACATCAGCTTTTCGTGATGCAAAATTAGGGACAAAATTGTAGTCCGGAATGACCTCCAAGTTCATCACACCTTCCAACACCTTAGAGACCGTTGACATCAAGGGCCTTCTGCTGCTGTCAACCTGCAAGCACCACATTGCAAGCTTCATTGTTTCAATGACTTCCTCCTTATGAAATTGCATGTCATTGCTGCAGGTGTCCACTAAATCAAACAGCTGACTAGACCTTGCCTTTTCCTGGAGCAAGCTTATAAGGTGAATGCTATCCTCAGGTTGCGATTCATCCAAATTTTCTCGGCCACAGATGATTTCCATCATCACAATCCCAAAGCTGTAGATGTCAGCCTTCTCAGTGATTTTCGAACCCAGCCATTCAGGTGCTAGATATCCACGTGTTCCTCGCATTCGAGTCATGACTTTGCTCTGGTCCCTGTTTATCATCTTTGAAAGTCCGAAATCAGAGAGCTTTGCGTTGAATTTGTCATCAAGGAGAATATTCTGTGGCTTAATGTCCAAATGGGCAATTTTTTCCTTGCATTCTTCATGGAGGTAAGACAAACACCTAGCAATGGCTATGATGATGTTGCGCCTAGTTTTCCACGAAAGAGTGAAAACTGAACTTGCATGAAATATCCATTTATCCAATGAACCATTGTACATATACTCATAGACAAGGAGCCGGTGTGATTTCTCAGCACAAAATCCTATCAACCTGACAAGATTAAGGTGATGTATTCTGCCAATAGTATTTACCTCTGCTAAGAACTCCTCCTTTCCTTGCTCGACACCTTCCAAACGTTTGACAGCAATGGTTTCCCTACCTATCTTTCCTTTGAAAACAGACCCAAACCCACCACCTCCAAGTTTCACAGAAAAGTTGCTTGTGGCTACCTTCAACTCGTCAACGGAGAAACGTTTTGGTGTTCCAGGTATTCCATCAAGGAAATCTTCTTCCTCTCTCTTACACTTTTTCCATATTACTGCAGATAACAAGATTGATGAAAGTACAGAAAAAACTGCAATTACAGAGCCAACAGTAATTCTGATAAGCTTTTTCTTTGACTTATTTCCTTGTATCTTAATGAATGCTGAAAATCCATACGATGAGCGCTCTACAAGCAAAATTAGCATCTGCTCTGATAACAACAGGCAAGAACCTGCATCACTGTAATCGTAGCCTTCATACTGGAAAAGTGCAACTCTACAAGAGCAGTTCATCAAGCAAGATTGCTTGCAAACCTTTTCTGAAGTACTTGAAATTGCTATTGACCGGAACATACTGTCACTGAAGTAAGAAACATTGTTAAGTGACAGCAACTTGTGATCGCGTACACGGTCACAAGAAATGGTGGTTAAGGGTATGCACCCAGCATCTGGATGCCGCTCATTTTTTGACCTAAAATAGCTCAAACTAGGACAAGAACATTGTCCGCTGCTGCAAACACCATAATCACCGCAGGCCACGGGATAATCACAGAAATCCATGGCTGCACTTAAAACATCCAGCACCATCAACCAACTTGAATAGAGTACGAGTCCCTGCATGTCATAAAGCCTCAAGTGTCCGTCAGACTCTAACCGCATGAATTGCAATGCTCTTGCTGGTGGCAGTGAGAAGATCTGGTTTGGAAACCCAAAGCTTCCATTGACAAAGGCATAACAAGTTGATTCTTTTGTTGGGCTTTTGCCCATGCCAGCTATAACACTTTGGAAAATTCGTGTATAGCCTGCTGGTTCAAAAGAATACCTCAGCCCTTGTAAATCTGCAGAAAGATAAATACTGGCAGGTGACCATTTTGTGTTTGAGGATTTTGCGCTAAGGTTCATGCCCCAACAAAGTGATTGCCCCAAAACCAAAGTATCTGTGGGGTGATCAAACGACTGCCAGACAGAGGAGTTCTTCTTATCAAAAAGCACAAGGTTTCCTGAAGCATCGAGGCGCATCCCTGCAACTGACATGTTCTTTGTGGCTGTGGACCAGATCAAGGTGCCATCACCATCACGGAGAAGCAAATCCCCTTCTTTGGTGAAGTTCAGAATGGCGTAGCGGCTTACAGGGTTGTCGGAATTAGCAGACCAGATGACAGGATCCTGGGGTCCCAAAAATACAACGGAAAGAACGAACGAACGCCTGTCTGTGGTGTAGAACCCAAAAAAGGCGCTGCCATTGCCAAGGACGACATTGATACTAGAGTTTCTGGCCATGGATATTCTCCCATTAAAATCGGAAATCCTTGAGAGAGATGGGGGAGTTGCAATGGAGATCTGGGCAGCAACGTTATGGAGGTAAGGCAGGTGAAGAAATACAAGGAGGGCAAACACCATTTCAAATTGTTGCATGGACATCTTCTTGTACTTGTGATTGTGAACAACCCTTGCAGCCCACAGGAGAGAGAAAATTGGAACGGCTGAACAATGTCTCATCTAGACCCTGTTTACCTGAATCATCCAGAGGGCAACACTGGGCAGATTCAGGATTGATCTCTACCATGTAGGAAAGCTGAAAAGCAGAAGAGACAGGACAATTAAGAGCACAAACTTTGGGAAATCGGAAGAATGCAGGGGAAAAAATGGAAAAGGCTATCAAATAGCATCAAGAAGGATATACCATACCATGTCAGCATGTCTAGCATTGATGCTTCTCTTCTTCTTTAACGAAATGGCAGATCTCCTGCCCCTCTTCGAGATTGCTCGAAAAGAATAGATGAGAAAGTACAGAGGTTGCTTAGTGCTCTGAGTAATCCACTGTGCGCGCGCGCGCGCCATTACAAAGACCCCAATATAACCTTCTTCCACGCAGGAAGGTCAGAATAGGACATGACAAGAAAGGAAGGAAACAGAATACACACGCCTCTATTCAAGACAAATCTTACAAATAGTCAGATTATTCTTTGGCTTGCTTTGAACATCACTACACGGTGAGTCGGTGACAATAACATTTCGGAATTAGATTAGACTACCGTTTTTCAAATAATGCGGCCCTTTGACTAACAGTCCAATCTGTTGACTCTTCAAACCTACCTCTGCAATCAAGCCCATGAAACAGCAGTCGTCTCTACCTAAAGTGCTACCTTATTACAGGGCCATTCCTAGTATTTATTAGGGGGCCTGGAGGCTGGGGCGAAATAAGAGTTGGAGCCCTGTACTCTATGCACCCATAGAACACATACAAGATACAACACCGTTTTTAAAAATTTCATATCATTATCTACCATGTTCAGTACAACTAAAGAAAATTAAACTGTGAATGAGAGAATTTTTACCTGAAAGAACTATTACATATGTAAATGTAATCAGCAAAATGGCAAGTAGCAACTAAGGAATAAAGATTCAAATCTCAGATATGTAATTAGCTGATCAAATAGGATAGGGATTGGAACTGGAATGTTGGATGTAGGGAACAGGGAACAGAAACACCTCATGTTCTTCAGGCCTTCCGTGCTTCCTGTTGGTCTTGCGGCGGCCTCGGTGCCGGCCGCCGGTGGGGCGCGGGGAGCGGGCCGGCGCCTGGCAGCGACGAGAGGCGGCATGCGATGCAGTGCTCAGGGCGTCGGCTCCTTTGGGCTTGGAAGGCAAAGGCGAGTGGCAATTTCGTGTCGGGATTCCCAAATCCAGAGCATTTGTCAGGTAATTCCATCCCCAAATCGGCAATGGATATTCCACTAAAGGCCCAATCGCTGACATTGGGAACGAAATGGAGAATTTGGGGAGAGAAGACGAAGCGCAGCGACGCTGATTAGGGGATTTGAGCAGCCACGAGCGATCGAGCGGCGCTAGGTTGTGCGATATGCCGATTCGTGGGTGCTCGGAGTTAAAACCCTTAAACACACACCACTGCTCTGGGTGTACTACCAGGTTGTTGAGAAAAACGATTACACAGATAGGAATCGATACACTGGTTTACTCTGGGAGTATTACTCCCTCCGTCCTAATATATAAGGCGCATAAATTTTTTTGAATTATTTCATAATATGAGACGTCTTCCCATTATTTTTTTGGGCAACGTATCAGGTGTAAACGCCTAGCTCGGTGCAAACCGTGTAAACAACCGATCTCAAGCGTCCTTACAAGATCCGACGAGCATAGCCAAATCGCAGCCCACCTCACGCGCTTCTTTCTCTCGAGCCGAGCCACAACACGCGCTCCCTAGCACGCGAGCCGAGCCCGAGTCGCGTTTCTCATCGCTTGGACTCCAGGAGCGTGCGGCATGAGACCGCCGCCGCCGCCGCCGGAGAGCTCGCCGTCGCCGTCGCCGCCGCCGGTGAGGCCGTCGCCCGTGAGGCCGCCACCGCTTGTGAGATCGCCGCCGCTGCAGCCACCCGTGAGGCCGCCACCGCCCTTTAGCTCGCCGCTGCAGCCATCGATGAGACCGCCGCCGCCCTTGAGATCGCCGCAGCCCTTGAGATCGCCGTTGCCGCCACCTGTGAGGCCGCCACCGCCCTTTAGCTCGCCGCTGCAGCCACCCATGAGACCGCCGCCGCCATTGAGATCGCCGCTGCCGCCTCCCGTGAGGCCGCCGCCGCCCGTGAGAACGTTGCATGATCATGTCACTCAGTCCAATACCGGCGGCAACAATGGGGACCCCGTCGTTTCTCCAATAAACACAGAAATCGGCATGATCACTCCGAAAAAAAATTATATCATGCCTCCCTCGGTGAGTATTCGAACTAATTATAATTTTCATAATGTTTGTGTCACCCCAATTAATTGTTTGAATGCATGGTACTGCAGTGTTCAATGTTTACACCTAATTGTGAGGAAATTTTGAAGCCTGCTGTTGGGATGTCTTTTGAAAGTCTCAGTGCCGTGCAGGAATTTTACAAGGCATATGCACGTAAAGCTGGGTTTTCAGTTCGTATTGGTCAGCACAAGAAAGAGAATGGGGTTATCCAAAGTAAGCGGTTCTTATGCAATAGGGAAGGATACAAGAGAGAAAAGGATGATCCATCTTGTCAGAAGAAGGTGGCAGAAACTAGATGTGGATGTGACGCACATATCTATGTTAAGTTGACTACTGATAACACGTATACAATAGCTTCAATGATTGAGCATCATAATCATGGCTTATTCTCCCCGGATTGCACTTAATAATGGCAGAACTGAATATATGCAACTTAATAATGGCATGGATGAAAAAAAAACCCTTTTTTATTTGTTTGACGCCTTTGATTTTTTGGCACGTCATTGACCATTCGTTTTATTCAAAAATTTAGTACAAGATTAAAAAATTAAGACATATTTAAAGTAGCTCTATTGATAAAACAAATCACAACAAATAAATGATATTTACAAAAATAATTTGAATAAGACTAATGGTCAAATACATGTCCAAAAATCAAAGGGGTCAAATAAAAAAAGAAGGTAGTACTATAAAGTTTATTTTATTCGGATTTACTATTACAGAACGCTTATTATTATTGATGTCATTATTTTTACAACTATATATCAGGAATATTATTCTTAGGGTTTTTTGAGATTTTTCGGCTTATACCTGACACAAATACGCGTGAAATACAAGGAAATACACATATGACGAGTGTACCCCACATGTAGACCTGTTCATGGGAAACCCGGCCCGAGCCCGGCCCGACTGATGCATCGGACCGGGCTCGGGCCTCATTTTCGGAGCCCGGTGGTCAGGCCGGGCTCGGGCCTAGGATTTTTTCGGTTTAAGACGTGGCCGGACCAGCCGCCGAGCTTCGGGCCGGGCTTTCGGGCTTCGGGCCGGGCTCGGGCTCGGTTTTTGAGCCCGACGCCCCGAGCCGGGCCGAGCTCGGGCCTGGTCCATCGGGGCCGGGCTTTTTAAGGCCCGGCCCAGCATTTGATCAGGTCTACCCACATGTCAACCCATCACCTTCTTCTTCTTCTCCTCCTCCTCCTCCTCCTTCCTCCCATCGGTCTCTCCTGCTCCACCCACTAGCGCCGCTGTTAGCAGCCGCCGGAGCTCCGTCATCGTCTCCTCCTCCTCTGCCTCGCCGTTGCCGTCGTCGTCACCACCTCCTCCTCTGCCTCGCTGTCTCTGTCGTCGTCACCGCTTCCTCCTCTTCCGCCGCCGTCGCTGCCCACCTCGTGGGCTGGCGGCTACCGCCCAACTCGTCGCCGGCCATGGAGAAGAGAGAGAAGAGGGAGGAGGAGGGAAGGAAGGAGGTAGAGGATGACATGTGGGACCCAACTATCAGGTGTGTATTTCTCACGTATTCGAATCTCGTATATGGTAGAAAAGCCCGAAAACCCCCAGAATGCCATTCCTGATGGATTGTTGCAAAAATAATGGCATCAATAACAATATGCTTTTTGTAATGGCCAATACGAAGAAAAAGACCTTTATAATTGCATGTATGAAAAAAAATCAAGAAAAAGACCTTTATAATTGCATGTATGAAAACAAATCCTATTATTTTATGAATGGACATGTCAAAATGGATATTCCTCTTCGCTATATATTGTTTTGCTTAGGGTTTGATATGTCCAAACGTGAACCCCACCCCTTGTGTCGACACATGGTCTAAAGTCCGCTTGCAGTTCAGACGGTGGTTCCTTAACATTCGTACTTAGACATTCTATATAGGAAGAAGTCCACATTGCCTCCCTCAACTATTGAAAAAGTTCACTTTTTCTCCCTCTGTGTTAAATGGGTGAGATCTGACCGTCCAATCTTGCATCGAACGGCCACAAATGAGTTGAGGGAGGAAAAATAAACTTCTGCAATAGTTAAGGGAGGTAAATTGGACTTCTTCCTTCTATATAGTGCATATGTCTCAAAATCAGGAGAGCAGGATCGAGCAAAGCGGGAAGGATAGGTTTGGCCTGCAACTTGGGTTCCCTTCAGGTCCAAAAGTTGGCGTTGCTTTTCATCTTTGCCCCGACTCAGACAACATCGAGCAAGCACCGAGGGGAGAGAGAAGTGAAGTGAGAAGGAGAAGTGGGAGGAAGACAAGGGACCTAGTATTAACGGAGCGAGCAGTGCATTATTACAGGGGCATGGAACGTCTGCACTCAAGCACAATGTAATAGGGGTGGAAATGGTATGGATATTATCCGACCGACCGACCGACCGAATTGATCGGATAGTGATTTGGATAGTTTTATGAATATTCGACTATTTTTACGGATAAGGATATGGATATGGATAATTTGGCGTGGATATGGATACGAATACGGAGCACTGATTATTCGGTGGATAAGGAATATCCGAGTTTTTGTCCGGATAGTATTCGAATATAAAATATGGATACTATCCGAATGTATTTCTGTAATTTTTTAAATGTATTTCTGTAATTTTTTATTGATAATTTCCTAAGTCTTAAATCTAGACTAAGTCAAAAATATTCGTGTATACACTTTCTACTGTTTTGTTTTAACTAATATTATAAATTTCCACTTTTAAATTTAATTTTTGACCATATTTTATTAAAATTTGGAACAGATTTTTGAAAATTAATTTTAACTATTCGATTAACAATATCCGTATCCTTGTCTTATCCGATCTGTATTCGCTCCATATTCGTAACCGATGTTATCCAGTATTATTCGAATTTGTATCCATATTCGACACATTCATATTCGAATCTGTATCCGGTAAAAAAATACGGATACGGATATGGATAGAACGATATTCGACCGTATCCGATCCGATCACATCCCTACAATGTAACAACACCAAAGGAAAAGAGAGGCGCTAGTAGTCTGTAGGACAAAAAAAAATTTAACCTTTTTTAAATAAATAATACAAAATTAACCCTTGGCAAAAACTATTTGCATATTTGACCCCTTTGGCCGCGCCAACGTAACTGGCGCGGCTAATCGCCTCTGCCGCGCCAGGTCATATACTCATATGGCGCGGCAAATGATGCCACGTAGGCAGCTGCGGCCGGTCAGCCGCTGGCGTGGAAGCTGCGGGGCCCACCCTTGCCGCGCCACATGCGCTGGCGCGGCAAGCCTGCCTCCGTGGACGCGCCGCAGGTGGTCTAGCGCTGACAGTGGGCCCGGCTTGCCGCGCCACCCCGCTTGGCGCGTCAAGGTCAGAATAACCCGAACCCCAGGGCTCCTCTCCCCACACCTCTTCTTCATTTTCTCACTTCCCCTTCGTTTTCTCTCTTCCCTAACCACTCTTAGCCTCCTCCATTGCCTAAGATCGGACCGGATTTGATCGGGGGAAGGGTTCACTTCATCATGGCAGGTAAACCTCTCTCTATTTGTGTATTTTGGATATAAGTTCAAATGATTTAGGTTAGGGTTAGGGTTAGGGTTACAGGTAGCATCAAGATATGTTGATTGCGTAGTGGATTTATCTCTATTAATGATGAATGATTTATGGTAATGTTTACGTATGATATATGTATAGGTGTATTATAGTTAGAAATTATGGAGAATGATATATTGGTTTTTGTTGAGTACGCTTTGCTAGAATAATTTATTTTTCATTTGTATTGTACTATATTGCAGGAAACGATGGCTTCGAGGCGAAGCCACGTCTCAAGTATGGGGATTACCTTAGGGGTAAGGATGCTCTAGTTCGGTCCTCTCCATTTCCGGTTCCAATTTGTAAGCACCGCATTCCTGCGGAGGTTCAACAGTCGAGGGACCCTGATACTGCCGGTAGAGCCTTCTACACCTGTGGTGTGAAGTTCAATTACTGTATGCCGTATTCTAGCCCGCCGTGTTGGTTTTTCGAGTGGATCGATGGGTCAGAAATGTACGACCCGAGGAAATGCTCCGTCTCGAATGCCCCAACTGTTACCATACAATAATTGAACTTGACGCCACGATGTATTCTGACCTTGACGTGCCAAGCGGGGTGGCGCGCCAGAGTATGTGGCGCGACAAGGGTGGGCCCCGCAGCTTCCACGCCAGCGGCTGGCCGGCCGCGGTTGCCTACATGGCATCATTTGCCGCGCCATATGACCTGACGCGGCAGAGGCATAGCAGCGCCAGTTGCGTTGATGCGGCCAAAGGGGTCAGATATGCAAATAGTTTTTGCCGAGATTTAATTTTATATTATTTATTTAAAAAAGGTTAATAAATTTTTTTCCTCTGTAGGAGCAGTAGCATGAAAGTAAATAGAAGTGGAAAAGCGACCAATTGGGCTTGGAAGTCTGATCCCAAACAATGTCGTTTTTCAAAGCTTCGTGATTTTTCTTTAAAAATTCTATATTTTACATAATATCTTTATAAACCTCTCGCCTTTTTTAACCGCATCCAAAACTAAATCAGCGAATAATAAAAAGAGACTGTCTATTCAACAGTCAACTTTCTGAACCGTTGGATCTCAATCCAACGGCCCAGATCAACCCCGCGCCCCCACTCTCT
Source organism: Raddia distichophylla (assembly GCA_005191435.1). NCBI lineage: Eukaryota > Viridiplantae > Streptophyta > Magnoliopsida > Poales > Poaceae > Raddia > Raddia distichophylla. The sequence goes on from SPJY01022556.1 coordinate 479,845, forward strand.
CTCTTACTTTCCTCTTTTCCCCTCCCCTCCACCGCCCCGACCCCGACTCTCCCCTGCTCCGCGCTCCTCCTCCTCCCTCCCCGGCCGCCGCTGGCGCCTAGCCGCCTGACATCCCGCCGCTGACGCTGCCCCGCCTAACCTAACCCGACCATCGCCTTCACCCCCCCCCCCCCCCCCCCCCCCCCCCCCCAGCCGACCCCGCCCCGCCCAACCTAACCCGACCGTCGCCTTCACCCCTCGCCACCGCCGCCCCAACCGCCTTCCCTCCTGTCCCTGGCTTCGCCGGCGCCGCCGCCCTCACTCCATCCCCAACCAACTGCCGAGCCGCCACCTCCCCCGACCATCCCTCTAAGCTCGAAGGCCCCCCGAACCCGAACCCCACAGAAACCCTAACCCATCCATGGCGGCGCGGCGGCGAGAGAGGAGGGGGTCACCGGAGAGGAGAAAGACGGCCGGCGACACGCGGGTAAGTGAGGATTGATTGAAAAAAGTAAATCTAAGTCGACTGTTAAATAAACTTTCCTCAGTAAGAAAGCTTAACGGTCGCAAGTTGACAATGTCTAGAAGCTTCCGCCCGCCACTCCGGGCTCACTGTCAGCCTTACCCCTAGCCGGAACGAAATGACAGGAATGCCCTTAAATCCCCGTTTCTTTCCCCTTCTCCAAGCCGACGCCGCACGCCGCTAGGGGTTTTAAGAGGAGCGGACGCCGACGCCGCCGCCCACTAGGGTTTTTCGGATCTCAGCTTCTCCTCCCGCGCCGCCGCCGCCTGGAACCAAGCTTAAGCGCCAGCCATGGCCATCGGGTCCCTCATCGCGTCGAGGCTGGCAAGGTCCAGCCACGCCGCCCATGCCCTCGCCTCCGCCATTTCTCAGGTACCACATCGCCGTTCACTTGCGCCTCCCCTGCTTTGCTTTTGTTTCTTGCTCCTTGCTCAAATTCTAATATTTTTGAGGTTGCCGCAAGGTTTGCGATGTTGTTTGTTCATATACTGATGTTGATCTGATGTATCCGTGTGTTCCGCTTTGTGATCTGATCAGGCCCCCAGGGTCCAGAGCACCACGTCTCCTCTGTTCTCCAGGCTTGGGGCAGTGGCTCGTGCGTTCAGGTAATCACCAAGCTTAGCTTAGGATATGTTTCAGCAATCCGTGCGCATCTATCTCGGTTTGCTTTTTTGTTTGTTGGGTGTTGAATCGGATGTGCTGTGCAGCTCAAAGCCTGCAGCAGCAGATGTCATCGGGATTGATTTGGGCACGACGAATTCCTGTGTCTCTGTCATGGAAGGAAAGGTGAGCTATTTTCCCCTTATTATTACCACTCTGAAATTTATCATATTTTGTTTATTGTGAGATGGTTGATATATCCATTAGTAATTGTAGTAATTGTGAACCAGCATATCTTGATTCTTGAAGTTGTAAGGTGGTTGATTTATCCATATGCTATGAACAGAACATATTGAATTGTTGTATGATTGCAATCTGAAGATGATACTTTCAGCTGGTTTTGGGATGCTGCCATTAAAATTAATGATTTTTTTTCAGTCACCACGGGTGATTGAGAATGCCGAAGGCGCGAGGACGACCCCCTCCATTGTTGCCAAGAATCAGAACGGTGACCTTCTGGTTGGCATCACGGCGAGTCGGCAGGCGGTGACCAATGCCCAAAATACAATCCGTGGGTCGAAGCGTCTGATTGGTAGGACTTTTGATGACCCGCAGACTCAGAAGGAGATGAAGATGGTGCCTTACAAGATCGTTAGGGCACCTAATGGTGATGCGTGGGTAGAGATGGGAGGGCAGCAGTACTCCCCGAGTCAGATTGGTGCGTTTGTTCTCACCAAGATGAAGGAAACGGCAGAGGCTTACCTTGGCAAAACAGTCTCCAAGGCTGTTATTACTGTCCCAGCTTATTTCAACGATGCTCAGCGCCAGGCTACCAAGGATGCTGGTAGAATTGCTGGACTGGAGGTGATGAGGATTATCAATGAGCCCACTGCCGCAGCTCTGTCATATGGAATGAACAACAAGGAGGGCATGATTGCTGTATTTGATTTGGGTGGTGGCACATTTGATGTATCAATTCTCGAAATTTCTAATGGAGTTTTTGAGGTAATTTTCAACACTTTACATATTCTAAATGCAAATTCTGGAACATATGTTCTAAATATATTTTTTAATACCTTATTCAGGTCAAGGCAACCAACGGAGATACTTTCCTTGGTGGTGAGGATTTTGATGGTGCATTGCTTAACTACCTGGTAGATGAGTTTAAGAAGTCTGACAATATCGATTTGAGTCGGGATAAGTTGGCGCTACAAAGGCTTAGGGAAGCTGCTGAAAAGGCCAAGATTGAGCTTTCCTCGACCATGCAGACTGAAATCAACCTTCCCTTTATTACTGCAGATGCCTCTGGTGCAAAGCACTTCAACATTACCCTGACCAGATCAAAATTTGAGTCTCTTGTGAACAATCTCATTGAGAGAACTCGTATCCCATGTGTGAATTGCCTCAAGGATGCTGGTGTCTCTGCAAAGGAGATTGATGAGGTTTTAATTGTTGGTGGTATGACAAGGGTGCCAAAGGTCCAGGACATGGTTTCTCAGATATTCAACAAGGCACCAAGCAAGGGTGTCAACCCTGATGAGGCCGTGGCTATGGGAGCTGCCATTCAGGGTGGCATCTTGAGGGGTGATGTTAAGGAGCTTCTGTTGCTGGATGTCACACCCCTCTCCCTTGGTATTGAGACTCTTGGAGGCATCTTCACAAGGCTAATCAACAGGAACACTACAATCCCAACAAAGAAGAGCCAGGTCTTCTCCACTGCTGCAGATAACCAGACCCAGGTTGGAATCAAGGTGCTTCAAGGTGAGAGGGAGATGGCCACAGATAATAAGCTTCTTGGTGAATTCCAGCTCGAAGGCATTCCACCAGCTCCAAGAGGTATGCCTCAGATCGAGGTCACGTTCGACATCGATGCCAATGGTATAGTCAAGGTGTCAGCAAAGGACAAGTCCACCGGCAAAGAACAGGAAATCACTATCAAATCTTCAGGTGGTTTGTCTGAAGGTGATATCGAGAAGATGGTGAAAGAGGCTGAGCTACATGCTCAAAAGGACCAGGAGAAGAAATCACTGATTGATCTCAAGAACTCGGCAGATACAACAATTTACAGCATCGAAAAGAGCGTCAGTGAGTACAAGGATAAGATTCCTGCTGAAGTCACCAAGGAAATTGAGACAGCCGTTTCTGATCTGAGAGCAGCAATGGCCGAAGACGATTTGGAGAAGATCAGGCAGAAGCTAGAAGCTGCAAACAAGGCAGTATCAAAGATCGGAGAGCACATGCAACAAGGCGGTGGAGGCAGTGGCGGGAGTAGCAGTGGTGGAGACCAGACACCTGAGGCCGAATACCAGGATGCGAAGGAAGCTAAGATGTAGAGTTCATCCGCATCAAAGTTTCTACCTTTTTTCGTGTACCAGTTTAGGATGGGCCCTTCGTTTTGTAAGGGCGTTACAGCACATGTCACTATTATTTTGGCTAGTTTTGGAATCGTGGATAAATTGTGAGAGGGAACGAACTCAGATCACTTAAACTGCGCCATTCATTATTCTTACCCCTTGCTTCCCGATTTCGTCAGTATTTGCATGGTCTTGTGTGTGGACAATTGAGTCTCTCTTCAATTTTAGGATGTTCTTTTCCCTTTTTTCTCTCCTTACTCGTGCTAGTTTCTGTTGTGAATTTTCGGTCAGTTTCTGTTGTGAATTTTCGGTTTCACCTTGGATTGAGGGGGCAGCATGTGGAGTTCCAAATCCCGCTTGAATTCGTTAAAAATAATTGAAATGACGTCCTGAAAAACATTTACGTGCCTTGATGCATCAGGCCATCTTTGATTTGTAGTTTAGTTTTGCTGTGGTTGGAAAGTTAATTTATTGTTTCAAAATGTTACACAATGACCATAGAAAATAATAAAATTTTTAAACCGAACCATAACTAAACTTAAATCAACAGAGGGTCTCAGCTTTGCTTCTTTCCACGGTCATCTAGAGTTGCCAGTACTGTGTACTAAGGCCTTGTTCTTTTCAGCGTATCATACCGGTGTGTATTACTGTAGCAAATTTTGTTATTTTTATATAGCCTATATGTTGTGATAATTCGTAACAATTTTTTCGTGGCTTTCAGTAGTTCTTTCAAAGATTCTAAAACTATTTTTTAATTAATTTTTAATAATATTTAGACTTCTTTTTAAGGGCTCTCAAATTTGCTACAGTATTACGCCAACGCAACGCAACGATACGCTGAAAAGAACAAGGCCTAGGCATCCATAAAACTTGATTGTTTGTTTGCTTAGAATTGCGAGGGGGCGGAAGGGGCGCGGTGGCGGCGGTGGTGGCGGTGAGGGACGAGACCAAGACCACGCGCCGGGAGAAATTCCACCTATCGCCTTTCAGTGCTTTGAGCTGATGTCTTTAGGCCCAGTTCTTTTCAGCTGAACAGCTTAACGGCTTAACAGCTTAACGGCTTATCTACGTTTTGAAAACATATATGTTTTGGGTTTTTTGAATTCGTTTTTTCGTTGTTTTGAAGGTGGGTTATAACGCTTTAAAAAACAAGTCAAACAAAATGTATCCAAATCTCGAGACTACCTCGAGAAGCTCTCGAAGTTCAGTCATTTCAGTTTAAACATGGCTTTTTTTGTATATTTGCACTAATTTTTTTAATAAGACGAATGGTCAAAAACATACTCAAAAGTTAAAGACGTAAGTAGAAAAAGTTAAAGGCGTCAAATAGAAAAAACAGAGGTAGGGCGTGTTTGGTTTGTAGCCGTCGCTTGCCATGCCAAAAAATTGGCTGCCATTGTAGTTTGGCCACCGTTTGCTTTGCGTCCCTCAGATGGCTCGCCCTGCCAAAATGATGGTGCGCCAATGATTTCCTTCGCTCCAACGGCCGTTGGCAATGGTGAGCAAATTGGAGGCCGGCGCCTTACCGACGCTCACCAAAGCCAGCAGCCAGCCGCAAACCGATCAGCGATCAGCACGTTAGCCTTGGACCGAGCGCGCAGCGAGCCAGCATGCAGTGTGCAGCGAGCTAGCAGCCGGACTGGCACTGCTAGTATAAATCGTACAATTCATTTCAAAACTTCAAAAATTTGTATATAATTCATACAGTGTTCAAATTAAACGAAACAAATTTCATAATTCATATAAAATCATAAGCAACCCATTTTATATACTTTTGAATTTTTTTATTTTTAATTTTTTATTGGTCATTTTTATTTGGTTACGAACCAAACACCTCAATTTTTGCCAACAAATGGTCATACCCTCGATTGGCATGACCATTGTATTGGCATGGCCATCCAGAGCTACGAACCAAACACGCCCGTAGTACCAAACTATGCAGTGTCAAGTGTAGCAGAGGGCAAAATACGTGTAGGGAAAAATACGCGTAATGGTGAGCTTAAAAAGCGTTAAGATTTAACATTTTCATTTTCAGTCAGCGTTACAACTTAAGACCGGCAAGAGCTGATCAGCGAGCATGAGATGCACCAAATGTTAAAACATGTCAAGGAGAACTTTGCAAACCCAAGATCATCGCCAAATAGAAATAGTTCACACAAATCACATTAGAAATCCAACAAAGTTTAGCAAAATCTGATCCTAGCTTCACCTAGCAACAGAAGAAGGTTATGACAAGATAAACTGATGAACAACAGGACAGCACTGCAACCTGCATGCAGCAATGTACTAATGGGGATTGCAGCCACTGAACTCACACCAGCGCAGCCTCCCTTTCACGGTTCCACTGCTCAATCCGAGCCCTCCTCTCCTCACTGCCCTCCCTGACAGGGCTCCTAGTCCTGGAGCGCTCCGAGCTCCGGTGGCGGTGCCTGCTACCGTAGCTGTCGTAGCTGCGGTGCCTCTCGCTGCTCCTCCGGCTTCCTCCATAGTAGTAGTGGTAGTCATCGCGCTCCCTGGAGCGCGACGAGCTCCTACGATCATGGTCCCTCTCCCTCCGGTGATGGTACGGGCTCGGGCTCGGGCTCCGGCTCCGGCTCCGGCTCCGGCCATGGCTGTGGCTTCTCCGGGACCTATGCAGGTGGCCAAACAGCCGCTTCCTGAGGTCCCTGCCGATCTCCTTGACGTGCATGAAGTTGCAGTAGCCTCCACGGTTGCAGCAGTGCTCCTCGAACTGCCGGCAGGTGGCCTCCCGGAAGTCGGTGACGGGCGAGAACTCGGCGATGATGGGGCGGCCGGCGTAGAACCTCCCCTGCAGCGCCTGCAGCGCGCTGGCGGCCTGGTCCTCCTCCCTGAACTGCGCGTACACGTTGCCGATCATGTGGTCGGCGAGGTTGTCGCATACGTGGAGGCACTCCACCTCGCCGTGCTTGCTGAGCTCCTCGAAGATGTCCTCGTAGAAGTCCTCGAAGTCGCCCTGGATCTTGGCGGGGTCGATGGGGTTGCCCTGCGCGTCCACGCCCGGCGTGATCATGTCGGGGCGCTGGTATATGTTGCACAGCAGCAGCGTCGGCGAGATGGACGGCCGGTTGTGCAGCCGCGAGCACCGGTCGCCGTGCCGGCACGCGCCGATCTTGAAGTAGAAGGGGCAGTTCACGCGGTCCTTCTCCGTCCCGAAGATGGACGCCAGGTGCTCGGCCATGGCCGCGCCTGGATCCCTCTACCTGGCTTGCTTCCTCGCAGAAATTAGAAGAGATCCCTTTAGTTTCACCACAAGGGAAGGGTTAGAATCTAAAATGAATGCACACGAATCGCGACTAGGATTCGCCAAGAACTTGTGGAATGATTGACGAGAAGCGCAAGAACTTGGGAAGATAGCAGCAGCGGTTAGCTGCTTCTGCAATGCCGAGCCGGTCCCGGTTGAAGAAACTACCTTCAAAATAGCAATAACTTAAAATTCCGGGGCAAATTTAACAGAAATTAATCATCGCACGGCGATAAAGAAACGGAATCGAACGGGAAGAAAGACAAATCCATATCTTTTTATTCTTTGATTTGCATTTGTATGGGGGAAGATCCGATCTTCCGACCTGATAAGAATCGGCAGAGAAGACACACGAACGCATCAATCAATCCATTGGCGCCAAGGAAAAAAATGAGCATAACGATTGGGACACAGGCAGTTATTCCACTCCCAATCCAATCTACGCAGAGACGTATAAGTTGCAAAGTGACAACCACACACACATGCAGAATATGCGTACGGGCGCGGAGGAGGAGGCTTTTACCGCCGGAGCGAGCGCCGCCGTCGCCGGAGCGGAAGCAAGAGGGGAGCGGACGATGTGGTGTAGTACTGGTGTGGCTTCGAGAGGCGTCTGGAAGCGCATATAGAGGCCGGTGCGGTACATCCGGCCGTCGATTTGTGTGGAGATGAGCGGACTGGAGATTACTAGAAACTTCCACCGGTCGTGGGCGTCTGAGACACAGCCCACTTTCGGCCCGTTCCAGAAACCGGGAACTAGAGGGTTGGGCTTGAACCTTTCACAGATTTGAAACCCACTAAAACACATTTGACTTGACTACAAATTTAGACGGTTTGTTAGTATTGGAAGTTTTTTTTTTTCAAAAAAGTAAAGGGCGGAGAGTTGCTTTCTATTCAAAAGTAAGTAGGAGGTTACCTAAAATCCTAGATCAAGTGACCACAGGGTACAAAACTACATGATGAAGGGGAACATGTTACAAAAGTGAAAGCAGCTCATGTTCACTACCACAGGAGTGATTCCTCGAGGAGAGAGCTGAGAAAGACCTCCAGTGGGTGCTTGGAGGAGTTGAAGATTCTCGCGTTCTGTTCCAGCCAAATGTTCCAAAGAACTCCAAGAACAATTGTGTTGGTGCCCGCCCAGGTGTTGGTGGTGGTGGGAGGAGGGGGAGGGTGGAGACAAATGTCAGCTGACCACTAGAGGGAGAAGTCGTTGTATGCCTCCAATAATTAGGGCTGAGGGACATGATGTTGAGCCTTGTTGCAGCACCCTGTTAGAATCGAGATTTTAGCATATTTGCCACTCTCTAGGATTGCTCCTTGCATATTTGCCAATCCGTGTGTATGACATGTGGGTCCATCTGTGTCTATGACAGTGGGCCAGAGTGGCAAAAATGCAAGGAGCAATGTTGAGAGTGGCAAAAATGCATTTTTGCTAAAGGAACAATCCAGGAAGAGATGTGTAGGGCTTCAAGATTTCTTCAGTAGATGGGGAAGAAGTAGTAGTTTGGAAGATGGCATCGAAGCAGGGCATCGATTGTGAGCATGCATTGGTGAAGCAAGAGCTAAGAAAAAAAACTTGCATTTGGAGGATGCACATGTTTTCCGGATGAGGGTGCGGTAAGTGGAAGTTTCGCATCCAACCCATTGTAGCTCGTAGGCCGACTTCACAAAGAAGGATCCATCCGAAGTAAATTTCAACGTTATTTGATCCTAGATAGTGGGATCCAAGTACATGGAAGATATTAGCTGCTGGAGCTCGACAAATTCTTAAAGTAGTTGAGGCAAAAAAAGCCCGTAGATATCCTTGATCCAGTTGTTGGAACAGAGAGCCTCAACCAACAATCTGTTCTTTCTAGGCGAGACGGTGAAGAGTCGTGGGGCAATATGAGAGACAATTATTGAACCAGAAGGAAGTAGCATTGTCATTGCCGATGGTGAGGGAGGTAGCCATTTGGAGTAAAGCGAGGTCACTCGGAGCGGTAGTGAGAGAGGTGTTCGCCCAAGATCTCAAGGGGAAGGATTTACGGAGCCAGAGCCAGCAGAGTCAGAGCACCCACACAAACTTGTAGAGGTCTAGGACCCCAAACCGCCTAAATAGAAGGGGCACAGATAGTGCTCCAGCTCGCGCCGGGTTACCAAAACAGTTAGTTAATCACGTCTAACCGCGCCTCCGAGGGGGGCCGGTTTGGTAAACCGATGGTTTAGGGTTTGGAGGTTTGACCAAAATTCATGCAAATGAATTTTGAATGGAAAATATACATAAAATTTCTAAAAATACTATTAATCATTCTAAGCATTTTGGCTTAAACAAAATTTTAAAATTCAAATTTCTAATGTATATTTTAAAGGATTCTATCAATTTTCACTGATTTTGATTTTTTCAGAAACTGTGGTTAACCGCCAAAAACCACGGCTTACCGCGCAAAACCGCCGGCTAGCCACGCCAACCGTATTAGGGCCAAAACCGTATGGAACCGCCTATTAAGCGTGGTTAATCGGCTTCACGCAACAGGCGGCTCAGAGCCCATGGACGGCTTTGTGAACCCTAAGTTGGCGCGACGGAGACCTCTCGGAGCCTCTAAGCTGCTTCGCTAGAGCTAGGAGTGGTAGAGCTCATCAATATGGTTAAGCACCATTTGTGCGGGGGGACGGGGCGATGACTGAATGAATGTAAGGAAGCTAGGCCGTAAGGACAACTTTAAGCAAGGTGAGCCTACTTCCTCTCTTCCTTTCTCTAAAAAAAATTAAGAAACTAAAATTTGATGATTTTAAATTTCAAAAAGTGAATTTTGGGTACTTTAAAAACCAAACAGTGAATTTTTAAGTTTTATTTTTTGGCAATTTAAAATCCATGAAATCTTTTTGGGGGATTAAATATAAAGATCCATGAAATGTATTTTTTAAAATTTTAAAAGTCATCAAAATTCAAATTTTAAATTTTAGAGAGAATGGAAGAGAGAGGATAACGTGTAGGCTTAGGTAGGGGACCACATAGCCATTAATGGTCACATGGACTGCCACATCAGCTCTAAACAGTTGTCCTAACGGTTATGGATCTTCCGTGTAAACGACGATAAGTTTAAGAGGGCGCAAAAGTAAAACACAAGTTTGAAAGACTTTGTGCGAAAAGTGCAAGTTTATGGGGTTGCAGTGTAATTTTCTTTTTTTATTATTTTTAAGACTCTCTAAGGTCTATTCGAGGGGGGTGGTGAGTGGATCAATGGGTCACAGCTTTTTACAAGACCGAAGAGTTGACTTCACGCACAACAAGACAACTATAAAAATAATTAATGTGCAGTTTTGTTATAGACATTAGATATCTTAATCAGCTTATTCTAGGTTACAACGAATGTCTCTGGGTGAGTAGTGTCGTCGGCTCGTTAATGTTAGATCAATTATTAAGAGGTTAGGCCTAGCTTAATCGGTATTGGAAGTTCGTTTAATTATTGGCATAAATATGGTGAGAGCCACCTTTTTTCCACTTGGTTTCTACCGGCAAAAGGGGATCGAGGCAAACGACTGGCAATGGGTAAGGAGAGCAGCTACCAAGGTCAAACACGTGTTTAATATTGTATTTAGCAAAGAGTAACACCCGGCCTTAAACAAGACCCAGGATGCTGCTAAGACTCACATTCACTAGAAATTTGAGCAGCATAACAAATAAAATCTAGACATCCAAACATAGTAATTCCATGACAAACACAATATGTGACATCTCATATAACAAGTACCACCCCATGGCATCCAAAAGCTCCAGGATACCAAAAGGAACCGGAAGATCCCAATATAAACACAAGTTCCCACCAAGATCATAGGACATGCCAGTATAACAGTAACACCTCAGTCCAAGGCTAGGTTTATTTCACATGTAGCTACTCCCATTCCCAAGCAGGTTTCTCTAGTGATCACCTAAAAACATAAAGACATAAGCGTGAGTCGAAACTCAACAAGTACATGTACAATAACAATGTCATAGAACATAGACATATGAAATCATCGACCATTCAAACTCATTATCCAAATGCCCATCAATAACAATGCAATGTCTCCACATAGCGCGCACCGGTATTAGAGTGTACACCCATCGATGTCACACTCATTTCCCCGCCAACATGTGGCGGGATGCCTACCTCTGTAGGACTTATTAAGAGCACGCCGGATTAGCCACATAGCTTTCTCACCGACCTAACTCATGGCACACCGGATTAGCCATACGACTTTCTCACCGACCTGGCGCATGGCACTCCGGACTAGCTATGTGACTTTCTCTTCGCCCTGGCTCGTATGCATGCTTCTATGAATGCATGAATCATAAAACAGATAACTGTTATTACCATCATCAATCCATCATCATCATTCATCCAGCATCACCATCACGTCATGACTATTGAAGCAACATATAAAGAACACATGATGCCATATACCCACATCTATATCATCAATCACACATATTACCATAAGCAATGCATCATGTACTTGCCTCTGTTACCAAGTGAAAGTGCATCTAGGCCTCTATAAGGTTTTGTGGATACATTGCAACCTGTTTCGTATAACTTCGTATAATGTATGCTATACGAAGTTATTACGAGTTTTATTTTTTGGCAATTTAAAATCCCACTAGAAATTTCAGCAGCATAACATATAAAATCTAGGGGACCGACTTATCATCAGGCGCCTAAGAGTTATTTATCTCTCAGTCGATTTTTTAGACCGTTGATCAAACGTCTCTATATGACATATAAAAGATCTAACGGTAGAATCTAGCTATGTGAAAATCGACTAAGACTTTAAAAATCAGTCACATGAGAAGCAGCAAAACCGAAAATCTAGACATCCAAACATAGTAATTCTATGACAGAAACACAATATATGACATCTCATATAACAAGTACCACCCCATGGCATCCGAAAGCTCCAGGATACCAAAAGGAATCGGAAGATCCCAATATAAACACAAGTTCTCACCAAGATCGTAGGACATGCCAATACAACAGTAGCACCTCAGTCCAAGGCTAAGTTTATTTCACATGTAGCTACTCCCATTCCCAAGTAGGTTTCTCTAGTGATCACCTAAAAACATAAAGACACATGCGTGAATCGAAACTCAACAAGTACACAATAACAATGTCATAGAACATAGACATATGAAATCATCGACCATTCAGCTCATTATCCAAATGCCCATCAATGCAGCGCAATGTGATGCAATGCAATGCAATGTCTCCACATAGCGCGCACTGGTATTAGAGTGTACACCCGTCGATGTCACACTCATTTCCCCGCCAACCCATGGCGGGGTGCCTACCTCTGTAGGACTTATCAAGAGCACGCCGAATTAGCCACATAACTTTCTCACCGACCTGGCTCATGGCATACCGGATTAGCCATACGGCTTTCTCACCGACCTGGCGCATGGCACTCCGGACTAGCTATGTGACTTTCTCTTCGCCCTGGCTCGTATGCATGCTTCTATGAATGCATGAATCATAAAACAGATAACTGTTATTACCATCATCAATCCATCATCATCATTCTCCATGCATCACCATCACGTCATGACTATTAAAGCAACATATAAAGAACACATGATGCCATATACCCACATCTATATCATCAATCACACATATTACCATAAGCAATGCATCATGTACTTGCCTCTGTTACCAAGTGAAAGTGCATCTAGGCCTCTATAAGGTTTTGTGGATACATTGCAACCTGTTGAAGGTCTAATAAAATTTGTTGAGATAAGTACAGGTTTGACATTGAATTGAGGCTATAGACATGGAGTGGACCCGTGTGACTAAAGATAAACGGCTTCGGTGTAAAATTGTAAATATCTCATGTTTTCCTTGAGTCTAAGGACAAAACCGTACTATTAAGAGGGGTCCCACAATAATCTACGTTTTTAGGTGTCATTAGTGCTCACAAGAAATCTCTATCTTTTTAAGACACCCAAAGTCTTAACCACAAAAATCTCAGCCCAAAATTCAATTGTCAAACCGGACTGTTCGAGATATTTTACCGGATTGTCCGGTAACTCTCTACCTCGGAGTGTCTGGCGTTTTCACGAGAGGGACTCTCTGTCTCAAAGTTCCAGAAAATACCTATTTAGCGGACAGTCCGGCTCGGATTGTCCGGTCAAACCGGAGTATCCGGTCAGTTCTCGAGAGGAGCTCTTGGCCTTGAAATTTCTTGATAAATACCTATTTAGCGGACAGTCCATCCCGAACTATTCGACTTCTCCGGAGTATCCGGCTGATTCGTGAGAGGGAGTCTCTATCTTGAATTTGCTAAAAAATTCCTATTTAGCGGACAGTCCGGCCCGGACTATCCGGTTACCTTAGCAAATTTCTCAGAGGTTTGTTTGACTCTCATTTGACTGTCTCCTCTCCACCGTCCGGACTGTCCGGTTCTCCGGACCGGATTGTCTGGACAGTCTGTAAAGCTTCCAAACGGCTAGTTCGCAAGAGCTAACTATTTATACAACTCACCTACCCCAAACAGTGGTGGCCTCGTTGGAAAAAGAAAAATATGGTGCTCTCTTTCTAAAGCTCAAACCCTAGCTTCTCCACTCCTTACTCCTTGTGTGGATTTGAGGTTTGAGGGTTGAGGAAGCCATTTGAGTGCTCAATCTAAGTATGAAGTGATCTTATGAGCACTAGGGCCATCTCCAAGCTACGATTCTTGCGGGATTTGTTACTCTTGGAGGTTGAGGACTCCTAGCCGACTTAGGAGTCGCTAGTGAGCCACCGACCTACGTGTGGTTTGCCTCCTGAGGTTTGTGAAGGCAGTTTCCGCCTCCGCAAGGAAAGGATTAGCTAGAGAAGCCGGTAAGTGCTTGGTGCAACACCGGGAGGATTAGGGTCTTGGTGACCCGGATCCGAACTTTGGGTATCAAATCTTGGTGTCTCCTTTGGTTTGCTCTCACTCTCACCTGTAGATCTAATTTGCTTGAGCGTGCTTGTATTTTGAGTTCTAGGTGCTCTTTTGTGGTATTGCTCTGGTTTGCTTGTCTATCGTGTGCAGGTTTTGTCTTGGATTTGGCCAGGATTTGAGCCAGATTCATTTCTCTTTGTCCGACCAGACAGTCTGGCCTGATTGTTCCGCCGCGCAAAGGAAAAAGTTTTTAATGTCTATTCACCCCCTCTAGGCGACATCTACGATCTTTCACCAAGTGAAGCAGGGGTGAGACGACGACGACACTGACCCCTGAAGCGGCTTCACCTTGGCACATGAAGCCCTAGCTCCCTCCTTCTTGCTAGCCCGGCCGTCTCGTCCCTTCTCCTTCCAACTTCATTGCCGACCCCTCTCCTCTTCTCCCTCACCTCAATCCACCCCATCCCCTTGCTTCCCTTCAGCCACACAGCAGGGCGGCACGCCGTGAGGGTGAAAGGGTGAGAGGCAGAGAAAGAGAAAGAGAGAGAGAGAGATCTGCATGGAGGAGGTTTGATGATGCCTCGACAACGGACGACGGAGCACAAAGGGTGGCAGCAAGCACGAAGGGCGATGACGAAAAGCAGCAGCAGAGGCGGCGCTTGGGGTGGGAACGGGAGGGCGACAGAGGTACGAGAGGCAACTGGGGATCGATCGCTTTGCCCCTGCCGTACTCCCCCTTTAGGGAGGCTGGCCGGCCCAGCTCAGCCCACTTCTTTCTTCTTGTTTTTTCTTTAGTATTACATGTGTTGCTTCTTTCGATCGTCCGCCGCTCCGGCTCCGAGCCCGCTCCCTAGGCCGAGCGCGTGTCCGATTGGAGGGGCTGCAGCTTCCTTGCTGCCGTCTCCGGTGGGGCCCGCGGTGGCCGGAGGCAGGGGAGGCGTCGGCCGACGACGAGAAGGAGCGATTGATTGCGTCGGTGCCACTATTCAGTATTCACCATACGGCGTTGGTGCTGGCGGCGCTGCCCAAGAGCTCCCCCGACTGCGCCGTGCCGCCGTCTGCCTACCGCCGTTCGCTCCTGACGTCGAGCTGCGGTTGCTCCCAACGTGCCGCCACGCGTTCCATGCGGCCTGCGTAAACGCCTAGCTCCGCACCACCTCGTCTTGCCCGCTTTGCCACGTTGTCGCCTCCCTCTCGTAGCGGCGGCGGGCTGCATAGCGCATAGTCTGTAACTGCTGCATAGTGCAGTGTCTTCTAATGGTTTGGACTATGATCAGAGCTACAATTTTTGCCGTCGATCATTGGAACTTGGGTGTATGAAAATTGATCGGCTTGTGCTGCCAAGTTACAGTAGGATCGGTTGCTTCAATGTTATTTAGTGTTTGATCTACGTTTGAAACCCCTGGGAGTTTAAAGAATTTCAGGTAGGTTTGGTCTCTTTGTAGGAAGATTTTTGTCGATGAGCATCGCGCTTAATGCCATGAGCGCGACAACATCGACTGGTACTTGTTCTGGGTGGAAAGCCATTGCCGATCGAGCCAAAAGTAAAATATGATGATATGCTGGCGGAGGCGGAGGCGGTGGCGGGCAGTAGGAGCCGCTCGACTCAAGAAGTAGCGACAACTCGTGTTGAGATCGGCAGCATCAGTAGCCGTCGCTCATCCGCTATCGGCGACGACCACCGCATCTGCTCGCTCGACAAATGATGATGATAGGACACATGGTGCATAGGAGCCTCACGATTAGATATCTACGGTGCTTAATGGTCTCACCCATGAGGGAGTGAGAGGGAGCATCGTAGAATGACCTATTTTTAAATGTCTTCTTACTACACGAATTTTTTAAAAAAAACACTCTTTGTGGACATAATTAGATGTGGCAATGGGGCTAGCCCCGTCGGGGATTGTCACCCCATCCCTGTCCCTGCGAAGGTAAAAATCCCCCGCGGTTATCCCCATCCCCGCAGACAAGGCTAAGATTTCCCCATCCCCGTCCCTGTTTGGGTATGCGGGAACTCCACGGGGAAACATCCCCGTTTAGTGTCCATTACATTACACTACTCTAAGTTGTTGTTAGCAAATGAATGGATTAAAAAATTAATTCTCCAAGTTGTAAGCTAAAAGTACATGAATATTCTTACATACAACATAGGAAACAGTTCAACACATCAAAAATGAATATATAAAAATAGTTTCAACACATTATATTTGTGAGAAATATACATTTCGGATCTCTATCCGGGTCCCCGCGGAAAAAAAACCATCCCATCCCTGTCCCCGCTATCCCTAATGGGGAATGGATTTTCTCCATATCCATCCCGTGGGGAACAAAACCTCCCCATCCCCGTCTCCAATTCCCCACAGGGGAATGGCCCCATTGCCATCTCTAGACGTAATGTACTTGATCGCGGATTTTTGAAATGTGCACAGATAGTAAACAAATAAATAAAAATATAAAACTTTGTTTGCAGCGAGGTATCAACTACCAGAATATTCAAATGAACAGAATGGACATTATTCACTTGGATCCCAGATTTCTTATAACCGGACCTGCGCCTCGCTGAACTTTGTAACGCAATTTACTTTATCCCTCCGTATCTGATGAACCAATCGCATGCGCCGGGGAGATTTAATTATTTGCCCCTCAATAGGGATGCCAAAATTTTTTATGCCCCTCAATTGCTCCTGGGTTTATTATCTGCCACTGGAGCACCCAATTATTTTATTTCTTGCCATTTCACCCAATTTGCCCTCTTTTCAGCCTTTTCCACATGTGAAAGGACGGGTTTGCCCCTGAAAGCTCCCATTGCAATTATGCAGAACACAGGGAGAACACAGCGTGGTAGCCCGCCATGAACACAGGGCCATTGTCGCTCGCTGTCGCCCTCCTCCGCCGTCGCCACGCCGCTGTGGTAGCCCGCTGTCGCCCGTCGCGCCTCCCTAGCCCACCGTCGCCGCGCCGCCGTGGTAGCCCTAGCCCGCTGTCGCTGTCGCCTCCGCCTCGCCTAAACCCTAGTTCGGGCTTGTGGGGGAAATGTGTGGAGGCAGGGCACACGGGGGCACGCACGGGGTGAGATTGGGTTTGGTTGGCCTGTTGTGTAATCAGGGGCAAAACCGTCAATTCACTTGTGGAAAATGCTGAAAAGAGGGCAAATAGGGTGAAATGGTAAGAAATAAACGAATTGAGTGCGCCGGTGGCAGATAATAAACCAGGAGCAGAGGGGCATGAAAATTTTTGCCTCCCTATTGAGGGGCAAATAATTAAATCTCCCCACGCGCCGCTATTCCTGCTTGCTTCAATCGGCCGAGAAGCGGGAGACGGCTGGAACCACGGGGAGCGCGTGCGCCACGTGGCCAGACGGTCGCAAATGCGGAGTACTTCAATGGCTATAGCTCCGCCTCCACCTCGTAATACGGACCAGTAAGTCGCACCCCGACGATAGCCAGAGGAGAAGGCGCCCACGGAATCCCGCCGCCGCCGCCGCAAGCGTTATCCATTCCGGCAAGGAGGGGGGCGAGAGAGCGAGTTAGCTGCTCCTCCGACCGAAAGCCCGGACGCCCTCGGCTCCCATCTCTTCCCCGCATTCGGATTCCGGAGGCGATTTCGGGCCGTCCGTCAAGGTATGGCCTCGAGCCTCAACCGAACGCTACTGTTCTTGCTCGTCTGGATGACAATCGAACGGGTTTTGCGTGGCGATCTTGATTCTGTGAGCGTTCTTGGCGAGGTCCTTGCTGTGCTCTTGACTCTCGAGTGGTGAACGCCGCTGTTCTTGCTGGCTTCATCCTCCTCCTCATCCTCCTCCCCCTCCATAGCGTCATTCAAGCGATCTCATGGCAATCTTGACATGCGAACGTTCTTGCCAAGGTTCAATTCTTTTGTTAGCCATTAATTTGGGCGTGGAAAGATGCATTTTTTTTATTTACCACAGCTCTGAGCTCTCTGTTCCGAGTTCCGACAGTCACAGGCTCACAGCTAGATGCAGAGGTTTCTGTCTCTTTACAGGTAATACAGACAGACTTTGCATGCACGAACGAATGGAAGAAAAGGAAGCGCGCGCTGGAGATAAAAATTAGGATTAATTTTCTAAGACTAGGAAAAGAAAGTCGTCTTCCGCTTTTCGCAAAGCTTAGATAATGTACTAAAAAGTAGGATTAATTTTCACAAAGTCTGACCTCATCGTTTTATATAATAGTAAACAAATAAATAAAAATATAAAACTTTGTTTGCAGCGAGGTATCAACTACCAGAATATTCAAATGAACAGAATGGACATTATTCACTTGGATCCCAGATTTCTTATAACCGGACCTGCGCCTCGCTGAACTTTGTAACGCAGTTTATTTATTTTATCCCTCCGTGTCTGATCGATGAACCAATCGCACGCGCCGCTATTCCTGCTTGCTTCGATCGGCCGAGAAGCGGGAGGCGGCTGGAACCACGGGGAGCGGGTGCGCCACGTGGCCAGAAGGTCGCAAATGCGGAGTACTTCAATGGCTAGCTCCGCCTCCACCTCGTAATACGGACCAGTAAGTCGCACCCCGACGATAGCCAGAGGAGAAGGCGCCCACGGAATCCCGCCGCCGCCGCCGCAAGCGTTATCCATTCCGGCAAGGAGGGGGGCGAGAGAGCGAGTTAGCTGCTCCTCCGACAGAAAGCCCGGACGCCCTCGGCTCCCATCTCTTCCCCGCATTCGGATTCCGGAGGCGATTTCGGGCCGTCCGTCAAGGTATGGCCTCGAGCCTCAACCGAACGCTACTGTTCTTGCTCGTCTGGATGACAATCGAACGGGTTTTGCGTGGCGATCTTGATTCTGTGAGCGTTCTTGGCGAGGTCCTTGCTGTGCTCTTGACTCTCGAGTGGTGAACGCCGCTGTTCTTGCTGGCTTCATCCTCCTCCTCATCCTCCTCCCCCTCCATAGCGTCATTCAAGCGATCTCATGGCAATCTTGACATGCGAACGTTCTTGCCAAGGTTCAATTCTTTTGTTAGCCATTAATTTGGGCGTGGAAAGATGCATTTTTTTTATTTACCACAGCTCTGAGCTCTCTGTTCCGAGTTCCGACAGTCACAGGCTCACAGCTAGATGCAGAGGTTTCTGTCTCTTTACAGGTAATACAGACAGACTTTGCATGCACGAACGAATGGAAGAAAAGGAAGCGCGCGCTGGAGATAGAAATTAGGATTAATTTTCTAAAACGTAGGAAAAGAAAGTCGTCTTCCTCTTTTCGCAAAGCTTAGATAATGTACTAAAAAGTAGGATTAATTTTCACAAAGTCTGACCTCATCGTTTTATATATAGGAAACTGAAGTTCTTGATCTATAGCTCCTCTCTTCTTCTTGCCGGCTTCTTTTCCTTCTCGAACAGAATCCTCAAGCCTGAGGGGGAGGAAGTAGGGTTGCATTCGGACGCACGTTTTCTTTAACATAGCTAGGATCCTGTCAAAACTGGACTTGTCTACCTCCAAAGATCAGCAGGAGGCATGCATGTTTCTTAATTAAGGGGACCATTGCATTTATCGCTAGCAGCCAGCTTTTCTTCACGACTTCTATTTCTTCTTTATTTCTATCGGCTATTGTTTATTCAAACACCATTTATCACATTTCGTTTTTTTTTCTTTTTGAGTTTGCGTGAAGAGGGCTTCATTCAGGCAAAGTGTTCTTACAGACAGACACGTACCTGACAGGGTAAATAATCAGTAAGAAAGTAAAATTTCGTGTGTGTTAGTTAGTGAGAGAGAGACTCAAATCTGTTGGCTACTGTATGGTGTACAGTTACCTCTCATTGAATGAAATGACAGTGCTCGAAAAAGAGACCGTGATAGAGGAAGGGTGAGGGTGAGTGCAAAGTGTTGTCATGGTCATGAGTGTTCTACTTATACTATGAGCACGAGATTTGGTCCTCGCTCATGATAACAAAATCAGTCTCTTTTATATTCTACATTTATATTTTTTATGTTATCATCAAATGCTCACATGAAACTTGAGGATCAAAAGTTGCTGAATGCTTCTTGAGTAGGTGAGTATCGTTATGTATGAAGGAATCTACAAGCCTGCTGTTCTCTTTCAGGACAGGGAGTGGTGCGGCTGCCTAATTATTGATCCAAGGACGATGGGCCTCCTGGAACTCTTCATAACGGCATGCGTGCCAGTTTTCAACATGCTTTTGGTTACCGGTGTTGGATCATTCCTGGCAAGTGACTTTGCTGGCATACTGAACAAAGAAGCAAGAAAGCATTTGAACAACGTAGGTGGCAGTAAACCAATTGATCTTCAGAAAATTCGTACCTTTTTCATTTTCAGAAATAATGTTTATCTTATCAATATTGGCCACCTCATTTCTGAACATTTTTACCTGCAGATTGTGTTTTATGTATTCAATCCATCTCTTGTTGCAATCTATTTAGCGAAAACGATCACCATGGAAAGCTTGGCTAAGTTGTGAGTCACATGTTTCTTCATTTCCATGTTACTCTTTCAGACATATTTTTCTTTAATGCTCTTCAGATAAGAAGAGCCAAACAAATTGATTTTTTTATATTCCATAATAATGTAGGTGGTTCATGCCAGTGAATATTCTTCTTGCTTTCACCTTTGGGTTAATTTTTGGATGGATCGTCATACAAGTCACCAGAGCACCACCCAAGTTAAGAGGCCTCATTTTGGGTTGCTGTTCTGCTGGTAAGACGAGTACTTCTGTACCTTTTCCTCTCGACTGTTAGTAAATACTGTAACTGAATAATCTTCCCCTGATAGTAAGCATAGTACAGAGCTTTCACATATTTATTTTGTGCAGATTCCCCTTGTAATGTATAATACTTTTCACATTTTGGGTTGCTGTTCTGCTGGCTATCAGAGTACTACATTAATTGCAGGCAATCTGGGCAACATTTTTCTCATCATCATTCCAGCACTCTGCAAAGAGAAGGGAAGCCCATTTGGAGCGCCTGATGTTTGTCAGACTTATGGACTAGCATATTCATCGCTCTCAATGGCTGTAAGGCTATTTTTCTCTCTATATCCAATGCAATCTTCAAATGATGTAAACCTGCTTATGATTGTTTGCTAGGGAAAAAGAACACTTTGCAATTATCTTCGATGATTTACTGCAGATTGGTGCTGTCTTTCTGTGGTCGATTGTGTATAATATTGTGCGTATCACTTCCAAAGCGGGCGAAGGCGATATCAATGTTTCAACAAATGAAACAAAAGTCCTAGATTCAGGAAGCACCCCAGGTATAGTTTCAGAAGAAAACCGTCCAGCATCGACTGATCACACGAATGAATGCACGCTTCCGTTGATATCTAATCCAAGCATACCTTGTACCAAAACTAAGGTTTGTTCATTGCTGAATTTCTTTTCTTACTGTTTATCACACAATATTGTTTTGGTAGCTTGCAGCATTATGAAAATTAAATGTGTACAGGTTCCATTGTTAGTGAGAGCGAAAACATTTGTATCAACGATGTGCGGAGCAGTTGACTTCAAGAAACTCTTTGCTCCTTCGACCATTGCAGTGGTATATATTCCGGTGTACCGACCAAGATACATACGGCCATAGCTATCGATGAGCACAGTCTTAAGCTGCATCGATAAATCTAAACAAATAGTGGTTTTGAATTGAGTAAAACTAATGAGGTTCCTTTTGTAGATTTTCGGGTTAATAATAGGAACAACACCTCTGATTAGAAATGCCATGATCGGAGAAAGCGCCCCTCTTCGTGTCCTGCAAGAGTCGGCTGAATTAATAGGGTAACCCCTCCATTTCTATTGATTTTCACCTTAATTTTTTTAAAAAAATTCTTCACGGTTCAGCAGATGGGTTATCTTGGATTAATTCCCATGTCTAATCATTCTGACGGGCCTTGTTCCTACGCAGTGGAGGAGCAATTCCATCCGTCACATTGATAATGGGAGGCAACCTCATCAATGGTACTTAATCTTTGGCCCCTCAACACTGACAGCAGCGTCAGTGCACAGTGCTGCATGATCCCTCTGTCGAATCATGGCGGGAAAAAGAATGATTTAAATTAACCCGACGGGATGATCAGCTGAAACATGACCACTGGACGCATCTCTGCAGGGCTACGAGGAGGAGCAAGCGTCCGGCCGTCGGTCATCGCCGGCGTCGTGGTCGTCAGATACATGCTGCTGCCGCTGCTGGGCACCGTGCTGGTCAAGGCGGCGGTGCACGTGGGCGTCATCCGGCCGGACCCTCTGTACCAGTTCATCCTCCTGCTGCAGTACGCCGTCCCGCCGGCGATGAACATCGGTGAGTAAGCCGGCCACCGCGTGCGGAGAGATCTCTCGAATCGATCTTGCCGCTCCTCGATCTCAGCTTGATCTCTGTTTCTGTTTGTTGTGGTCCATGGGCATTCTTAATTTCTGATCTCCGTCTCGATCCCCTGCAGGGACGATCACCCAGCTGTTCGGGGTCGGGGAGAGCGAGTGCTCCGTCATCTTCGTCTGGGTCTACGCCCTGGCGTCCGTCGCCGTGACGTTCTGGTCGGCGCTCTTCATGTGGACCCTGTCGTGAGCTCCGGCTCCGGCTCCGGCGACGACGCGGCCGTGCAAGGCAACCTGCCGGCGAGCTCGATCGCCGGAGGAGCTCGAGGAGAAGCACAAGTGCATGTAGATTAGATCGACTGAATTCTCTGCGAAAAGGAAAAAAAGAAGCAATATTGCAGTGCCCATGAACTGCAGATTAGATCGACTGAATTCTCTGCGAAAAGGAAAAAAAGGAAGAAAAAAAAAAGTACTCCTCGAGGTTGATATGCTGCGCGCGTACGCATGCACGTACTGTTGGCTCGGACGTCCGGCCGTGCATAGCAGGCAACCGAAGCATGCATGCATGCATGAGCATGACAGCGTGCAGGGAAATCGGATTTTTTTTTTTTGAGACATGGAAATCGGAATTGATGATGCCGGTCTAGGATGCGTCATGCGTCCGTAGTGTTCGTCCGTGCATCACCCTAACTTGCGATCGGTGGTCAATCTGATCCAAGCGAGAACTAACTACAGTATCTACCAGATTAATTTTTTGTTGCCGGTATTTCTATGTTTTTTTTTTCCTTTTCTTTTGATATGTCTGGCTCGTGCCAGGTCGCACATATATGTTTATTGGTAACCATGTTGTCTTTACCTATGGATACTTTTGGTTGTCTTGTGTCCGCTTTTCGAGCTTGGTTCACAAAATCGTGGTTTACTGACAAAAACTGATGAGAAATTGTGAGAGGCGTCGAATAATCACCTTAAAATGGTTTAAGCCATACTAGTTATTTTAGTTCGCTGGTTTTGCAGGGTTTGACGGACCGACCGACAGAGAGCTAGTAGATCCTAGTCTCGAACCGGGAGTTGATAATCGGCCGGTACAGACCAATTATCAGTGATTATCTGTTTTATACTCTTGGTATCATGCATGTGTATCAGACTGGTTTTTGATGAAATTTGACCGGTTTTGAATTTATTTGAAAGATTTTAGTCAAATTTCAATTGCTTGAATGGTTTTTGCCGCGAAAATCGGCTGATAAAAAAAACCGGTAATGGGTCTTATCAGTGTTATCGGTCAAAATCTCAAACCGATCATCAAATCCCTGGTTTGGACTCAAAGACCATACAACAAGATCCTCTCAGAAACCTAAGGTCTTCATAGAAAACGGTCTAATTTTCATGGATATTTAAACTTATTTTGAGCACGGATTTTACGCTTGTACAAGGATTTCTTCATCTCACCATCAAAATCTTGACAAGGAAATACCTTTGTAGTTTGGACTCAAAAGCTAAGTCAGGAAAGAACCAAAAGCCTCGAGACTCTTGGAACTAGTTCCCATTTGAATTCAAGAATTTCATGAACAAATATGAAAATTCCAAATGGAAGTTAGGGTTTTGAAGCTAAAAGATAATTTGCAGTGTGGTCTCGCACGCTGAAATTATTTGATTATATCATAAAATCAAACTTGGTCGCTTTGAGTAGCGACTTTAATGATCGAAATTGATAATCAAAGTTAGATTTAAGAATATTTCGCTTATCACTTTCATATTTTCTGCAAACAATTAAAAAACAAAGTGTTAAAAAAATCAAATGTGAACAAGCTATCTCCCCTCTTTCACAACGAAAGGATGATCTCTTTCTTCTATGTGGCAGTGGTATTGGTGCGCACACGCTCATCTCTAACAAATCTCAAACATACAGGACATAATCCTTTTGTGTCTACCTTGCTTTTGTTTGTTGTGATTCACTTTATTTTGTCCTAAACAAACAAACTATGTACATATTTATTTCTTTCTTTCTATTGCATTCATCGCCGACAAGCTTATATTCTTCTAGGGTTGTAGGTAGGATGACGGTAACCCCAAGCGTGAGGGACTTCCCCCCTCCTCTCTCTCTCTCTCTCTCTCTCTCTCTCTCTCTCTCTCTCACTCTCTGTGGGTGTGAGGGGGTTGTTTGGCTTGGAGTAGAAAAATTCCTAGGGAATTAGAGCCACACAGGGATTTCTTTTGGTAATGTCAAAATCCTTGGCCAAAATCACCAAACACTCCTTCATCCTTCTCCCTTTTCTCATCCTTCCAACACTATATATCCTCCTCTCCCACATCTCAAAGCCTGTCTTGTACTGTCTTCCTCCACCCCACTGTTGTCATTCGCAAACCTTGGATCTAATCCATAGGAGTCATCGGCAATGCTTGCCTTCTCCTTTGTGTCTCCAAGGCATGTATCATTGAGTCGCATCGTCCCCAACTCCTCCTACCCGTTTCTCCGCATGTGTTGCGCCCATGCTCAAGGCCATCCCAAGAGAGGAGAGAATGGGAGGGGGGGGAGGCTATGCCAATAGTAAGGTACGATGGAATGGTAGTAGTGGGGGCTACAAGGTGATGAGCTAGGGAGTGGCATGGCGGCGCGGTAGGTGCACAAGTGAGCGAAAACCACTAAGAAACTTTCTCCACATGAGCTATGATGATTTATTTAATTTCTAGCCCTAGTATTTCCCTGGGATAGGGCTACATTTCCCTTTTCCAAATCTCACTCTAATATGACTCAGGAAAATTCCATTTGGATTGATCAACAGTAGTGAAATATTTTAGGGACCAATCCGGGATTTGTGCTCCCAAGGAAGCCTTCGTAAGTTTTACAACATGTTCATTTCAGCTTAGCTTAGGCTTAAAGCTAGGCAAATCAAAAGGTTAAAATGTTTTGTCTTTTTAATCCAGTTTTTTTAATTATGAAACTATTTCTAAAAGTTCTTAAAAAATATAAACAAAGGAAATCGGCTTCAAGAAGCAAATTTAAAAACCTCTTAAATTTAGTTTAACATTTACTTATTTAACTTATTCCTTCATATTAACCACACCGATTCTAAATATATAAGCCGCACGGGGCTTTCTTTTAATCCCCCGGTTTAATTGACAGTACATGTCTGCCTTGCACAGTGCAATTGCCAAGTTTTTATTTCGCTTTTTTTTTTTTATGGATCTTTAACTACAGGTCTGTGATGCACGTTGCATGTTTCATGATGTTCATCGTAGCGATGATACGGATGTCTGATACCCATCGCTGGCCGTCAGGTTCCATGCGATGGCAGGAACGCCCAAGTTTCCGCTGATGAGGCTGTTGTAAAAAATCTCAAAACAAATCCTTAGAAAATTACAATACTGTGAAATATGGCATTTTCAGTCAAGTTTTTTTTTTTGCTCTTGCGATTACAATGTAATCGATGTAACCACTTTGAAAGTTTTTAAAATTCAAGCCTGGCTGTGGAAGGGCACTGATTAATCTGCCATTGGTGGGGGCATAGTGAGCTGGGCCACGGTCTGCTTCCCTACCTCGCTTGGGGGTTTTGGAGTCTTGGACCTCCGCCGTTTCGCGCGAGTCCTCAGGCTGCGTTGGCTCTGCCTTAGCAGGTCCCCCCCAAACCTATTTTGGACTGAGCTTCGGATTGTCGCTCCTGAGGCTGATGCTGCCCTCTTGCGGGCAGGTTCTGTAGTGCTCCTTCACAGCGGAACCAACCTCTCTTTCTGGGAGGATCGCTGGCTTTCAGGTCTTGCTCCGAAGCACCTAGCCCCTTCGCTTTTCAAGGCGAAAACCAGAAAGAACAGAAACGGTCTTTGAAGCCATCGCGAACTACAATTGGATTGCTGACCTCCGGCACAACTTAACCCCGCAAATGGTGCCGCAGCTAGTTGGGCTTTTGCGCCAGATTGCTCAGGTGTCGCTCAACTCAAGTGAGCCCGACCAGCTGCTCTGGCGCTTCTCTGTTGATGGTACGTTCTCGGTCAAATTGGCATACCGCATTCAGCTTGAGGGTCGCATCGCCAAACCTGCCTTTGGAAAGATTTGGAAGCTCTGGGCACCCTCAAGATGCAAGTTCTTCGTCTGGTTGTTGTTGCACGGGCGTGTCATGACTGCAGACGCTCTGCTCCGTCGGCACCTCCCAAACGACTACTTTTGCCCTCTTTGCAGGCGTAACCTATAAACACCGGAACATCTGTTCATAAAGTGCAACATCAACTCTTTCATTTGGTCTCGACTGGCCGATCTTCTTGACGTCCCACAAATCAACCCTACTGTCTGGACAAGTAGCAACAACTTCGCTAACTGGTGGGCCAATGACATCCTACAGAATAGGCCATCCCGGGGTGCCCTATCAATCATCTTTACCACTATTTGGTACCTTTGGTTGGAAAGAAACAACCAAGTCTTCCACCTGGTAGATAAGCTCAGGATAGTCTTTTTAAATTTGTTGCTGGAAGTCTTGCGGCTTTGGGCAGCTGCAGGAGCGTGTTTTGTAATTACTTAGTCTTACTAGTGCCAGCCCTTGGGGGAGAGGCCTTTTTCTCCCCCCCCCCCACCCTGTACTTTTCTCCCTTTTGATCAATGTAAGGCAGCTCTCCTGCCCCTTGCATCAAAAAAAAGTTTTTAAAATAGTACTCCCTCCGTTCTTTTTTTTTTGATGGCTTTGACTTTTGGACACACCTTTAACCATTCGTCTTATTCAATTTTTTGTACTTTTGTTGTGATTTGTTTTATCAATAGAGGTACTTTAAACATGATTTATTTTTTCATCTTTGCATTAAATTTTTGAATAAGACGAACAAACAAATACGTGTCAAAAAGTCAAATCCGTCAAACAAAAAAAAGAGGTACTCCCTCCTTTTTTTTGTTTGACGCCTTTGACTCTTTGGCACGTCTTTGACCGTTCGTCTTATTCAAAAATTTAGTGCAAACATGTAAAAAAATAAGACATATTTAAAGTACCTCTATTGATAAAACAAATCACAACAAAATAAATGATATTTACAAAAATAATTTGAATAAGACGAATGGTCAAAGACGTATCGAAAAGTCAAAGGCATCAAACCAAAAAAAAACAGAGGTAGTAGTATTAATCATAGAAAAAAAACCAGATTAAAATTAATACAAAATTTATAACAATATTGCCATGGATCGTGGATCTGAGATCAGATAATCAGACATCACAAATGTCCTACTTCATTTTTTTTATAATAGAAGGAACGTTCGGTATGTAAACCATGAGAAGTACACAATCTCCAACACAAATTTGGCATGGCCTACTTGGATTTGAACCTTTGCCTAGACAAATATAACTACATTTCAAGCACAATTAAATATCCATATTGAAATGCAGTTGCTTTTATAGGAATTGAAATTTTTCCCGTACAAATTTATGGGCTTCTCCTTCGCACTAAACGAGTATGGTATTCCACGCGTTTGCGTGGACATAGATTTTTTTGTTCCAAATTTATGTTTCTTTATTATAGTTGATATTAACTCTTTTTTGTCTTTGCAGTTGACATGGTAAGTTATTTATTACAATTGATATATATTTTTTTAATCTAAGCCATTATAATATGGCTCTGTATAATTGACGGTGTAAATCTTTATTTTTTTTTCTCTTTTGATTAATGTAGGGGCTCTGTTGGCTTGTATTTATAATAACAATTTATTATTATAGTTGATCTAAACTTATTTCTTGTCTTATAATTACTATGGACTATGTATTGACATTTTTATTGCAAAATTTAGTTATGTATTTTAATTTTTTATTCGAACTCCTTTTCTTGGTTTATTTAATATGAACTCTTTTTTATTAGTTTTATGTCAGATTGCTATTATTTGCATATAGTTTGTATAGACTATTTTTCTAGTTTATTAGTTTAAGTGGACTCGTTTTCATGTTTTAATTTCTATAATAAATTTTTTATAGTTTTAGTTTGAAACTGTAGGTGATATTGACCCCTTTTAATCTGGCATGTACCCTTACTTCTATTATTTTCTATTTCAATTTTATGTATTTTTTATTTGTATTTGTTGTTCATAGGGACTTTTTCTATTAATTGAACATGAACTCTTGTTTCTATTATATTTTATTTTAAATTTATATAGGTTTTGTTTGTAATTGTTGTTGATATAGATTATTTCTATTGATCAGGCATAGACTCTTAGTTGTTTTCGGAATTTATGTAATTTTATTTAATATTGTTTCTAATATGGATTCTTTACATTAATTTGACATGAAGATTTATTTCTACTTCTTTATTTAAAATTTATGTAATTTTTATTTGTATTTTGTAGCTGAAATGGACTCTTTGTTTTAATTTGACATGGACTCTTACTTCTATTGTTTTTATTCCAAATTTATATATTTTTTAATTTGTAATTGTAGCAGATATAGTCTCTTTCTATCAAACCGACATGGACTCATGTTTCTATTATTTTTTATTGGAACTGATATGGACTCTTTCCTTTAATCTTGCATGGACCGTTATTTCTATTGCTTTTACTTTTGAATTTATAATTTTTTATATTAATTTAAGCCGTTGTAATATGGTTCACTAAAATCAATGGTGTAAATCTTTTTTTCTTGATTTACGTGAAAATTTCTCTGATTAACATGGTGGTTCTTGTTTTAATTTTAGATAGATACCACTCTTTATAATTTAATTTTTTGGTAGAGGTTTAATTTCTTATCTACTGCTTGCTTGAAATAACAAAATAATTGTTGATACAAACAAATTTCTGGCCGCGCTCTCAGCTCCTTGGTTCTTTTGCACAAGCTTAGTTTAGTTAATTAGCAGGTAAACCGAGCTGGGGGAGTGAGCTCAGCTCGGCTCGTGTTCAAGCTGAAGTTAGTTCGCATTATCTTGATCAGAACAAAGTTTTTAATCTTGTTACATTGAAACATCACATATTGTTGGTTCAAGGATAGAAATATAAAATGATTGTCGCAAGTGTGAGATGGAAACAAAGAGGGGGCCAGTGCATGGGAGCTGTCTCAAAAGATGATGGTCTTTAGACCGACACACAAAAGCCAGAGAGCACACGAGCACAGAAGGAAGAAACCCAGAAATCATATTTTTACAGCGCCGTAAAAAACAGCAAATAATTACGTTACAGCGAGAGGGTATTTCGAAGAAATGGTAGAAAAGGGCTTTGTCGATGAGCAATCAGATTGGACCTAGTTATTATAACACTGGTCAGTCTCGGCCCAGTCTACTGCTGTTCATGAATGGATTGTTAGGTTACAAGACTCCAAAAGCTAGCATGACCAGCTGTTGTGAAAGATGAATGGGGTTTCATTTTTAGGGGAGGCCACATGGGGAGCTCTTCCTCTTTTTCTCACCCTTTTTTTCCCTTTCCCTTTTTCTCTTCTTTTCTTTGCCGGTAGTAATCATGCTTTTGTTTTCCCTCTTGTGATTTGACAATAGCCCTACACTTTAAAGAGCGTTGTTTTTTTTTTAAAAAAAGATTGTTCAGACTTGCTGTATTGGAATTTTCTTCCAAGTGGTTATTAGGTAGAGTTTTTAGTCATTTTGTTCTGTAATTCTCTGAAATTGACATGCCACTTGGCTCCGCCATCGGTCCCTACACCCATTATTGTGCTCATTACAAGCAACAATTTAATACTATATTACTTGAGCTAAACATAGCACAATTTTTCTCTACCTAACACACCCTTCTATTATGAAGTTGTGAGTAAAGTATATCACTACACTAGTATTTGTCAACAAGCATAGATAAGAGTTTCCAGCAAAGGTCCTGCCTAACAGGAGAAAATGCTCTAGCACCTAATTGGCGTGTGCATGCTCCCTAGACATACATACACCC
Organism: Raddia distichophylla; assembly: GCA_005191435.1. Lineage (NCBI taxonomy): Eukaryota > Viridiplantae > Streptophyta > Magnoliopsida > Poales > Poaceae > Raddia > Raddia distichophylla. The sequence goes on from SPJY01022556.1 coordinate 509,556, forward strand.
CCTTTATATTTTCCTTCAGAAAAGAATTAAATCCAAAAATCAAGGGCACATATAAACAGGAGAAAACAGTCAACATAAGCGGCCAAATTTTCTCCTGCCTTTTTCAGTTTTTCCCCCACCAATAATTGATTTGCAAGGCAACAGCACCACAGAGGATGGCTTGGAGCCACACATCTATCTATCCATTCTCTCACATAGGTTGTTAAAATAACACCAAGATTCTATCTGTTAAAGAAGATATTTTCTTGGGAAATTGTGGCTCCATCTCGCTGTTCTCTCTCTCTATCACGCATGCATCCATGAGGAGAGGATGAAAAAACAATTTGCAAGGCAGGCCGGGTTACTTCTAATATATGAAGATTTTTCTCTTTCCCTCTCTCTCAAGGATAGATAAGCTTGCCCGCACTAGAACAGAAAAGATAGCCATAATCTTGACGATACATGGAAATAGACGGCTTGTGGCTGCATCTAAACAGAGTGAGAAAGAAAATGGAAAAGAAAAGGATGGCTTAATTTTTGTTGCAACTCGAGCTTATTAGTTTTGTTTTCTCACTTTGCTTCGGTTTTCTGCTGCGGAAAAAGTAGCACATAAGTGCACGCAAACATCACGGTGTATGGTTGTTGCACGCTTTCGGCAACGAGAAACAAGTGAAATGCACATTACAGTAATCCATGCTAACTAACTGTGTGTATTTAAAGATGACCATGACATTTTTTTATAAAATAAAATAAATTAGGTTAGCTCGCAGTGACCCTCTGTGCTTTATCTATAAACCCCCTAAAATTGTAATATTATGTAAATTTTTTTAAGATAAATATATAAAATACAACATCATTTGGTTTATAAAAAATAACAAATTTTCACTTAATTTAATTTGATTTGATTTAAGCTAAAAAGAACGAGGCCAAAATTCGCTGTACGTAGAAGCTGCAGCCACACAGCGATCGACGCATCTGGGCACCGGGTATATTCTGCCCCGTTTCTTTCCGCTGCGAAAAAGTTCATTGTGTTCTTGTTGGTTCCAGCCAGAAGCATGCAGTAGCTAGATGCGAAAATGATTCCATCATCTTTCCTCCCGCCAAGGACGGTGAAACCATTTCCCTAGCAGTAGTTTCCGACCGATTTTAACCTAGACCCGCCATGTTGATTAACCATTGGGTTTTTTAGAGAACTGATAACAGATTGTGTGCGCTTTAATTTCAGTTTAATTACAATTATGGTTTTACATATGAGTATATTTTTTATGCAGAGATTGAAAATATTTCTATTGTCTAAAAGACCACCAGTGTTCTCGGCCAGTCGGAAAAACTCGGTCGCCTATCTGCTTTCATTGACGGTTTGGTTTGGTTTGATTGAGTAATAAAGTATGAACTTTTAAAAATATGCTCAAAAATTATTGTAAAATATTTTTAAAAAACTTTCATTAAAGCCCTATGAAATATCAAAAATTATTATAAAATCTTAAACTAAATAGTTTCTATAAAAATAATAAATCTTGGTTTAACCGAACAAAACAAAACCAAACATGGAATTAAAGAGGGTTTTTCGTGGAGATCAGTTTTTAATGGTAAAACTACATGATATTTGGTAAACACTTTTCCCGCCTTTTGGTCATGTAGAGTTGTACACCACCCGCCAATCTCTCCTCCTTTCTTGTGATGATGCAGTTATTAATACCGGTGAGGTGTTGCTCGGGTCACTGCTCCTCATCACTGTCCGGAGCTTACCAGCTCGCCATAATGGCTCACTCGTCGTGTACAGAGTACGTTTTCTTCGACAAAAATATCTTCGCCGCAAGATTTCGATCTCTGCATCGATCGTTTCCGCCACCTTTTTAATTGTCTTTTCCTTGCATTGTCAATGTAAATTTATGCCTGACAAAAACTGCTCCTGCACCGAACAGATCCATGGTACACCATTTCTGCCTGAACACTGAATTCATGTCGAGCCAGGCTTCTACCCTCGCAACCATGGTGTCCCATGCGTTTGCATAAATATATTTATCATATTCTCTAATTTGATATAAACTCTTAAATCTGCTGTTTTCTATTTTAAATTTATATGTTTATTATTGTAGTTACTATGAACTCTTTATTTTAATATGACATTGTACTCTTATTTTTTTATTTTTATGTCTAATATCTATTTTTTTACCGTAACTGATATGAATACTTTTTTATTTGGCATGCACTCCTATTTCTACCTTTTATATTTAAATTTATTTCTATTAATCTGATCCGTTATAACTTGGACCCGCAACGATCAAACTGTATAGGTTTTTTATGTGGGCATTTATAATATTTTAGAATTAATGTGATGGTTTCGTTGGACCTTATTTTAGTTATATATAATACATTTAGCTCGGAAAAGAAAATAAAGAATCCTGATTTTAGTGGCTTATTCCCAGATATTCCATGTGACCAGATACATATGGATCTTGGACTTAACCACCCTTTCCTTGGCCGGCTCAGTTTAGACGGCAAAGAGGGGAAAAAAACTAATTTTTTTGCTACGTCAGGACGGCAAAATAAGCAGCATGCTAAACTACAAAGCAAACCAGCATTTTAAAAGCCAACAAATTCAAATATAATCTAAATCCTTTTTTAAGTTAAAGCTGAGCCTGAGCGAGCGATAAGGACGATGCAAGCGACACGTGCTGGGCAAGTTAGATAAAGAGTGGTGGTACGATAAATAAAGCACAAACCTTTATTCGATCTGCAGGCTAATTCTTGCCATGCACTCAATCTCTCGTGCTTATTAGGCTCTCTTTTTCCCTTCTTCTTCCTCTTCTTTTTTTCCCCTATCGCACTTTCAGATAATTTTCTTTCCCAAGCGACTGCAATTATTTCCAAGGCGCCACGAAGGAAATTATGAGTGAAAAATAAAAATTAAAATGTGCCCATGAAATTTTTACTTTGCCGTGAAGCATCAAACATTGCATCATTTGCATGGGACAAAAGAAAAGCTAGAAAATTTGGGGGCAAAACGGGCCCCTCATGCGCTATTGGTACAGCCTCTGTTTGGATCTTTAGGGGAATAATAAAAAGCTATTCTCGTCCAGATGGCGTGTTCGATTCCGATTTTATTTCTGTTCCTAAATATTGATTTTTTTTTTTACTTGGTCAGTGGTTTTCATGCCGACTTTTCACTGTTTTGTTTTTTGTCACCCGGCGAACAGAAAGACTCCACTTTTGAAATTTTCTTACAAATTATTTTCTAAAAACATAGAATTTGTTTACGTGGTGTGTGTGGTGTGCCCTCTCTTATCGTGTTGTATATAAAAAATATTTTCGTTCCACAGCGCACGATTTCATACGAGGCTGCAACGATTGGATCTCGCTTCGAGATTCGCGTGCTAGCCCTATCCACCCTCCCTCTCGCAACTTTTGCATAAAGAAAGTCGTACAAAAATCAAACATGAGAAAATTGCACTGTTGCTTCAAAACCCTAAACTTTCGGCGATTCTCACTTGACACTCTAAACTTGAGTTTTACTTTTTCGTCCCCCTAAACTTGTCTTTATTTGCACGGTTGTCCTAAAACAGTTAGGTCAACTGTTAAGTGCTGATGTGGCTCTTACGTGGCCGTTAACCGTTGATGTGAATGCCACATGGCAGCTGAAGGATGAAAAATTCATACAAATTAGAAATTATTCACTTTGTTCCAATTTTAAGTTGGATTTTTTACACCTAATTCTTAAAGGCCACATGACTTTGTGCTGCCATTTTTTAGATGAGAAAGATAATTGGGGCCATCGGGGAGCAATTGGATCGAGGGGGAGCGAGAGGAGGCGAACATGATGGAGGTGATGGCGGCGCCGGAGGTGAAGTGAGGCGGCGGCGCGACGAGGAATGGCGTTGGCGCTTTGGGAGGGACAAGGCACCGACAAGAGAGCTCACCGGAGCTCGAGTGCGAAGCCGGGGAGAGACAGGGGGCCTGGGGAGCTCACCGGTGTGGATGGTGAGGCGAGAGAGACGGCGGAGCGAGCTGGCGACGATGATGTCCACAGCGGTGGAACCGAGCAATGGCGACGGCGACGATTCCGCACAGACCTGGGCACGATTGAGTGGGGAGATATGAGCGCGGCGTGGCGCGGCGGCGAGCTCGCGCTAGGGGCGGCGCGGCAGCGAGCTCGGGAGGGGAGGCGTGGCGGCGAGTTCGAGGATGGGTGGCGCAACGGCGAGCTCGAGGAGGAGGTGAGGCGCGGTGGAGAAAGAGAGGCAGAGAGGAGAGAGAGGTGAGAGGGGGAGAGATGACAAGTAGGTCCCACAATAGTAAGAAAAAAGAAAAATGCCACGTAGGCGCTGACATGGCAATCCACATCAACAAAACCCCCTAAAAACCAGCCTATGGACTTAGATCGCAACGGTTTCGCAAATTTGGGTACCTAAATGAGCGGTTTCGATACTTACGGATTTATGTACACAGGCGGAACAGGTTTGGGGACTAATGGTGCAATTTTCTCTAAAAAAATTTCGTTCCATAGTGCACGATTTCATATGAGGCTGCAACGAGATTGGATCTTGCTTCGAGATTCGCGTGCTAGCCCTATCCACCGTCACTCTCACAACTTTTGCATAAAGAAAGTTGTAAAAAATCAAATAAGAGAAAATTGCACGGTTGCTCCAAAACCCTAAACTTTCGGCGATTCTTACTTGACACTCTAAACTTGAGTTTTACTTTTTTGTCCACCTAAACTTGTCTCTTTATGCATGGTTGCCCCAAAACTGTTAGGACAACCATTAAGTGCTTATGTGACGCTTATGTGGCCGTTAACCGCTGATGTGGATGCCACATGGCAGCCGAAGGATAAAAAATTCATACAAATTAGAAAATATCGAGTTTGTGCCAATTTTAAGTTGGATTTTTTACACCTAATTCTTAAAGGCCACATGACTTTGTGCTGCCATTTTTTAGATGAGAAAGATAACACAAGTGCTTCTATTTATAAGATCTTCCAGATAGAATCCTTGCCACATTTGACAATGGTTTAAAATGTCTATGGTTTTTACTACACAATGGAAATGTGTGATGTCTTGCCAACATCTAACTTTTAGAAGTAACCCAGCTTTGCGCTACCATTTATAGATGAGATAGATAACACAGGTGCTTTATTTTTAAGATGTCCTAGATAGAAGTCATTCACACTTGATTTACATCTAATGATGGTTTTCAGATGGATCTATTTTTGTTTTGGTTTTTTTTACTACCTAATGAACCCACAAAACGGTTGCCGACATCTTTTGAGAAGTTACCCGGCTTTGCGCTACTACTTCTCGATGTAGTAGATGATATATGTGCTTCTATTTTTAAGATATCTGAGATAGAAAAGTCATTCCCGCTTGATTATCATACTACAATGGCTTTAGATAACATAAGAGTTTTGATTTGGATTGTTTACAACCTAATGGAGCCATGTACAAATAACATAGTTACATAGGTGCATCTACTTTTAAGATGTTCTAGATAGGAGACGTCATTTTTAATTCGACCATTTGACGATGGTTTTAGGTATCATCTAATTTTTATTGAATTTTTTACTACCCAACTAAACCATACAAAAGTTGTCAACATCTAATTTTTTTTAAGAAACTACTGGGTTCGCAATGAATTTCTAAATGAGTTGGTAGGTGTTACTATTTTTAAGATGTCATAGAAGAAGTCCTTCCTATTTGATTGACAACTGAAGATGGTTTTAGATAAATTCTAATTTTAATTTGGATTATTTTACTACGGAAAGGAACCATACGACGGTTACCGACATCTTATTTTTAGAAGTATTCTAGCTTAGCGCTACTATTTCTAGATGAACTAGATAACATAAATGTTTCTATTTTTAAGATTTTAGATGGGAGGAGTCATTCTTACTTGATTATAAGGATGATTTTATATTAAACCTAATTTTGATAAGTTTTTATTGTCTATTGGAAATGCTTGGATGTCGACACTTAAATTTTTATAAGTTATTCACCCTATTCACTCTCAGTTCTAGATGGGCTAGTTAGGTTAAGTGCTTCTATTTTTAAGATGGTCCATACAGGATACACCATGTTCGTTCGATATTAATCGAACGATCGATATCCTCATGATACATGGTGATCTCCTTCACCCCTTTTTGATCCTTCCATTAAACCCTACCTCTATTCCCGCTATATAATAGGGTTGCCGCCACACCCTACCCTCATCGTGCACAAGCCCCTTTCTCGCATCGATTGTGGTGGTGTCAAAAACACTCCTCCACCACCTCTTCCATAACCTCATCACATCTTGGTATCTTTCTCCCCCTTTTTTTGTTTTGCCTAGCTTAATGAAGGACGTTATCATAAAGCATTCTTGATAATTCTTATGTTGGGATATGGGGTCGGGAATGGTTAGAGACCATCAGAGGGTTGTCCGTGATCATCTATTGTTTATCGTTGTAGTTTGTTGATATTAAACGCATGATGTCCCAACATAAATGAAATTGTTTAAGAGTTCCTTATAATTGTTAAGTTCTATATAATAGTTGTAAAGATTTATCATTTCTATACAATTTTATTAAGAAAATTGCTAGTTGTGGGGGCTTCTATTTATACAAAACAACTTACTCCCTCACCCATATCTATGTGTGTGCCTCTTTCACCCATGGTGTCGACTCATGACCTTGCCAACACGATCCTTACCACCAAGTGTAGGTGGCAATGATGAGTCAATCGTGTTAGTTGTTGGATTTTCTTTGGAACCAAGATTTTATTAAATAAATGTTAATGGATCTTTTGTGTGCTTATTCCTTCACATGAAAATATTGAGATCACCCAGAAAGATCAGAATGAAGAGCATGTGTTAGGGCATGTTTATTGGTAGTCACTTCCTGGGCCCAAATCTTGGCCAACTGTAGCATTAGGGTTGAGGTAAAAATAAGAGAGAATAATATAGTGATTTTGTAGAGGAGAATATGTTTAATGACTGAAAAGTGAATGATATTCATCCACTTTTAGAGGAGGGTGATGTTGTAGCGAAATATTTTACTTCAACCTTGCGGCCACGATAAGAGTCAAGATTTAAGACCAGAAGTGGCTATCAATAGATATGCCTTAACATATTAAAAGGGGATAGGTATTTTTTTTAGAAGATTAGATCTATGGGTAGATATTTGCTCTTTCTTTTGTAACATATATATCTTCATCGATCAATCCCTAGCCAAGATCCAACGGCCACATTGTAAAGGACGACGTGGCCTCTCAAAATTCAAGTAATCTCATTCTCAATGCATACACAAAAAATTGTTTTCTAGATCTGAGTCATCTCACTGCCCTAGGGCCATCACTTCCACAATACTAATCCAGCCTTTATCAGTCCTCCCATGTGAATCTGGTCAAACAAAACCCTGCCCTCTTATTTATGGTTTGCAAGCCAGTTGGCATGTGGTTGGAAGGGAAATGGTTTTGGTTAGGTCCATAGGCACAGTGAAGAACACAGGAGGGAGCAAAAGAGAGCAAGGGGGAAAAAAGAAAAGAAAAGAAATTCATGAGGAGGGGGGAGGGGCAGACAAAGCCAAAAGCAGGGGAGGTCACAAAGCGAGTAAAATAAGCACAGGGGGTCAAATAAGGTCGACCATTACCAATGCAATCCTGACGTGCTTCACTTACCTGCCTGTTTTTTATTTCCAGGATTAAAACCCTTTTTCTTTTCTCAAAAGATTACGTGCGAGGAGGGGAGTTTGGAAAAGAGGAATAGAGAGGAGGGGGAAAAAAAAAGAAAGGAAGGAAATCGGAGGAGGGCGCCGTGAGGGGAAATTACGTAGGAGATAAGCGAAATCCCCAAAAAAAAAATTTCTCTCCTCTCCTCTCGTCGCTTGTGTTCTCTGCGAGAAGTCTTGAGCTCCTTGGCTCACATACGAGCGAGAGTGTGCAAAGCTTGCTTCTTGGCTTCTCTCCTTTTTCTTTTCTTTTCTATCTTGTGCTGGTTGTTTTCTTGTGTTATGTATATGTTTCCTTGGTGTTGTCCTAATCTGTGTAAATTTCTCGGTAATTTTGGCTGCTATTTTGCTAGGGTGGGGATCTCTGCGTGTGCTTTGTTCGCCAAATCCTGACCAAAGCTTGGATTTTTACCATTACTGGTTTCTTTTTTTCCCTCGTGTTGTTTTCGTTTGCCATTTGTTCCTCTGATTTTCTTTTGTGTTTTTTTCTTCATTTTCTCCGCCCTTTACGGCTTCTTCCCACCCTCTCTTCCAAGTTCCAAGAGTGCATGCTTCTCCGTTCGTCGTAGAAAAATTTGGAGCTTTGAGCAGCGCGGGGTTTATGGGTTTTTGCAGCTGCTGAGCTTGCTCGCTTCTGCAGCCACAAAGCCGCGGCCTTTGGTCCGAGGAACCGTCGGGAGTGTGGATTGGTAGCTCGCCGCCTGCTCGGTGAGGAATGATGGAGGTGAGGGCGTCGTCGGAGCAAGGCGTGATGGCGGGAAGGGAGCCGTTCGGGCTGCCCAAGAGCCCGCCTGCGCCGCCGTCCTCGGGCCCTCTGCAGAGCGTGCGCATGGCGTACGCTCCGGACGGCACCCCAGTCTTCGCCCCGGTGAGCTCCGCCCCGCCGCCGGCGAAGTACCAGCCCGTAGGAGGCGGCGGGCCTGCTGGTGCTATCCCCAACGCGGCCGCCGCGGGGAACAATGGCGCCGCGGCGCTCCCGTTGGACGCGGCGGAGCCGCCGCTCAAGAAGAAGCGCGGCCGGCCGAGGAAGTACGGCCCCGACGGCTCCATGTCGCTGGCATTGGTACCTGTCGCCGGGTCGCCAGCTTTGGCGACGCCCGGCGGCGCTTCCGGGCCCTTCTTGCCTGCTGCTGCCAAGACGGGGGACACTGTGCCGTCGGCGTCGCCGGACGGGGTGAAGAAGAGAGGACGGCCTAAGGGCTCCACCAACAAGAAGCACGTGCCTGGTATATCTCCAAGTCCAAGCTACTCCATTTTTTTTTTGGTTAAAGTTTCATTATTTTATGAAGCCGAAGAAAATGGAGCTTGGAGGAAAATATCCCCTCTTCCTTTTGCAATTATCTGTTTAGAATTAGCGAACGACTATCTGGAGTCCAGAAACTTGCTCAGGATTGCTGACTGGCTTTGCTTAGATCTGGGATGCTGAATTGCTGGTTGGGTGTCGGAGAAATTACTTTTCTACCCTTTACTTGGATTTTTATTTTGATTTTATATATAGGAATAAATAGTTAAGGATGATTACTGTGATTATATTGTTGGCTTGTACAACATCTGTTTTAACTGAAGTTTCAAATGCATTCCCATACTTTTATTAAGTTATGTACATGTTCAATTTGTACTGATTCAATTACATTTTTGCAGGGTCAGCAGGAGGTGGATTGACACCTCATGTTATTTTTGTTAAAGCTGGAGAGGTAAATAAATTCTTTAATCCTTGATTTCCTGGATCCGTTCCGTGTATCTGTTCACCTTCGAATGCTGCATTTTATCATTTGGTTGTACAGCATCCGTTTCAGATTTTTTTTTTATTTCAAGCGAGGTTACCGGTTTTTAGTAAATTTGTCATCTTTCTATAATTCATATTTTCTTTGGAACTTTCTATCTTTGCATTAAGCTATACATTGTGGTGAACTATTTGTCATATTATTTTTGTAAGTTTATTATTAGCAACGTACTGAAAGTTGACAATTTTTCATTGTGACTATCGGTTCCCCATTGAACAATTGAAAAAAAGTTTTATTGCCCCATTCTACGCTTCTAAATTATTAGTTCTGTGCAGTTTATCTTGTACTTTTCTCTCTCGGATAACCTCATATAAACTCCATATACTGATGTAAATACTTTGATTCTTTCATTGAGTAGAGCCAATCATTCAAATGTAGAATTATTGGCTTGGCTTTTATTTTCTGTTTTATAGACGATTGTATTGACTTTCTAATATATCTAGAGTTATTTTGAAAACAAACATCATCGTTCAGGATGCACATGTTTTTTTAGTACAGTTCCCATCATCTCAAACATTGTAATTTTCTGCAAGTGCTAAAAAAGCGATATGCTATAGGAGCACTTGGCAAGATGCAATTGTTGATTATATATAGATGCAAGACTAGGGTTCAAGAGGCCATCTACGAACAGAGTTTTCTCATGAGAGTTGACTTGGATTCTTTTCAGGATGTATCTGCAAAGATTATGTCATTCGCTCATCAGGGAAACCGTGGAGTTTGTATGCTTTCAGCAAATGGCGCCATTTCAAATGTGACACTTCGGCAAGCTGCTTCTTCAGGTGGAACAGTAACATATGAGGTATGTTCTTTTTACCATATGAAAATATCAAGATAATCCAACCTTTTCCATGAAATGCCTAGCATGGCAGAAGCTGTTAATACAGGGTTCTTATATGGTAATCGGTAAATATCATAGTATTAGCCTGGTCCAACGAAAGTATCATGTATGTTGAAGAATTGTCATTGTAGGTGATATGTCTGCTAAGGTAAAGATTGGTGATGGTACCTTCTTTCTTCTGCACAGGGCCGATTTGAGATACTGTCACTCTCTGGGTCATTCATTCCATCAGATGATGGAGGCCATCGTAGTCGAACTGGTGGGCTCAGCGTTTCACTAGCAGGCCCTGATGGTCGTGTCTTGGGTGGTTGCGTTGCTGGACTCCTGACAGCTGCTTCACCCGTACAGGTCTTTACTCTTCCTCACACAAACCTTAAAACTCATTTATCAGCTGTGTAGAAATAATTTCTTCTAGAACTTATCTCATATAAGTTTGGTCATTATAATTTTATAATATTTTATACTACATACGAACTAAAGGTAAACTTTTTCTGTACCTCTTTTAGTTCCTTGAGAGTTTCTTCAATATCTTTTAGGACGCTATACGAAAAATGTTGGTGCAATTTGTGTCTGGAAAAGGCTTCTTGCTGTTTTTGATAAGGACACGTCTGACTCTGGCTGATTTCTGTGAGCACTGTTAAAACTGTGGTTTTGCACACACCTTACAGAATGATTAATCACCATCATTTTGTGCGCAGATTGTAGTGGGAAGCTTCTACATTGATGGATTGAAGGAGCCAAAGCTTCAAGCCCCTGCAGACGCTGCACCTGCACCAGCAAAGGTCACACCAATAAGCGGGATGGGACCGAGCAGCCCACCATCTAGAGGCACACTGAGCGAGTCATCAGGCGGCCCTGGGAGCCCGCTGAACCAAGGGGCCACGGCCAGCAACCATAGCCAGGCCGCAATGCCCAGCATATCCTGGAAGTGAGCTCTGCACTAGCCACCAGAACCAGACCTCGTCTGACCTTCCTAGACCGGCGAAAGAACGTAGCTGGCTGTCGCACTCCGGTGCGACGGGAAACCTGACTAGCTCTCGTATCGTAGTGCGTTACCTGAATCGTAATCAGGGAAGAAGAAGCAGAAACTTGTAGGTGTTGTCAACTCTCTAGCTCTAGCTCTGGTGTAGGTGTTCTTTACTGTCAGACTCATGGATTTGTAGATGTTTGTCTATGGTCGTCGTCTGTACCTGGATATATGCTTCTCTTATGCAGAATGCTGGGGATTTAAGTACTCCGTTGTTAAGTTAATCCTTGTGATGCATGTTCTGTTGGCTTTCACCCTGAAGCTGAAAGTTTTTTGCAGGGTTTCTGTCAGGGGTGTTTGCTAGTTGCTGCTGATCCATTTGAGTGTGCAGAGAGCATAGTATTGTGAAGACAGGGCCATGATTTGCTGCTGATCCATTTGCTGAGCAAAAGCATCAAGCCCCATCTTCTCAGGGCATTGCTTTGCATTGCTGCTTCATTTTTGGCAGCTTTGCAGGTAGGGCACTGGTTTGTGAGCTCACACTGCAGCTTGCACAGGTGGAAGCTTCTAGATCCTAACCGCCTAGCTCCTTGGTGACGCTGTCACCTATGGTCAGTCTCTCCAGGACGCTTACGGTTTCTTGAGAATACGTGTTCGAAAGTAGGAAACGGCTTCTTGACCGGAGAAACGTGTAGGCGTTTCCCTGCCTCTTCTCTAGTTCTCTTCCACACAGCGCCCAAACGACCAAGAAACCAGCGGCCCACAAAGCCTCCGGCGCCCGCCCACCTCGCCGCCGCCGAACCCTAGCCACCGATGGGGATCGCCGGCGGCCGGCGCAGATAGCGAGAGGCAGCAGGAAGACGAGGAGGAAGAGCCCGCGGAGCGGCGGCGCCGGCAGTGTCGATTGAGAGGCGAGGTGGGAGGGGAGATGTCTGTGCGGATCAAGGCGGTGGTGGACAGGTTCGTGAAGGAGCTGCAGGAGGCGCTGGACACGGACATCCAGGACCGCATCATGAAGGAGCGCGAGATGCAGTGCTACATCGAGGAGCGCGAGCGCGAGGTCGCCGAGAGGGAGGCCGCCTGGAAGGCCGAGCTCTCCCGCCGCGAGGTAGCCGGCCATCCCTCCCTTGCCCTTGGCTACACCCTCCCTCCCTTCCCACCGCCCCGATTCACCTCCTGTTAAATTCGTGCTCTTTGCCCCCAACTTATGCGCGTTTCTCGGGTAGTGGTTGAACTGCTGATTTCTTGATGGATTGGTGAATGGTGACTGAATGCCTGCTGCATTCGCGATTCATCACTGAGACACTGAATCCGCATAAGTCACTCGACCTCCGGTGGAACATCCACTGAATCCGCATAAGTCTCTCGACCTCCGGTGGAACATCCAGTGTCCTGAAATGAGGAGGTCAAATTTGATTACGTCTGTGTTAATTACTTGGACCCAATAATTCACTAAGGAGATCCCTGAGATTCACTAGCATAGAATTTTTTTGCACAATGAGCTCAATGAGTCGATGGGCATTTGTAATGGACTTGGAACCACCCCCTGATAATGCCATAGTTAGAATGCGTACTAAAGTGCTACTGATGTTAAGTGTCATGGCGGTAATGCCAAATTGCAAGAATATGCATATGAAGACTTGAATATAGGGATAGGATATTTGTTGCTACTATCTCAACTATGTTTGTGAGTGGGCAGAAGCTTTATTAAATAATGTGTTATTTTGGATCGGTCTATGTTTGGATTATTGAATAGGGATTGCACCAGTGTTCATCGTTTTGTTGAAACCGCACTTATCTGATTTCTTGTATGGGTAGTGCCACTGGAGGAATATGTATCTATTCCTGTTGCTTCGCTACTGAAGTTATATTTATTGCAGTTAAGTTATATTTATTGCAGTTCTATGTCTGATGACTGGTCAGGGAGTCAACAATAATGCTAAATCCTAGCTTAGGTCCTTCTGAAGGATGTTTTTGAGAGATATATGTAATATATAAATAAGTGCTTATACCCCTTGTTGTGACATAAAAAAGATATGGTGTCCCATTGGCAGTTATGATCATTATTCATTTTTTTAGGTGATCGTTATTCATTTTCTGTGCCAACATGCTGTTGTAGGAATAGTTGTCTTTCTGATTGTATTTGATAAGAGAAGTAGTCAAGTAGAGAACATGAGGTGCTTAATCATTTGGTTGCTTTCCGGATCATCGATGTTGATTGTGATATTCTTTTGGATTGGTTTAACCATGCCTTGTATTAGCGTAGTGAAACCTTCTACAATTAACTCTCTTCTAGTGTAGTTGGTGGATAACCCAAGTGCACATATGCTCTTTCAGATCTTAAAGCAGTTTTTAAAACTGTGTTAGAGGCATAGGGCATGGTAATTAAAGAAAGACGTTTGTGAAGTTAACAAATCATTTTTGACAGACAGAAAGTGAATTCTTTATGATGGCTACTCTTTAACATTTTCGTTTCCTTCCCGAATGAAATGATAATAAGACCTGTGATTAAATTGCCTGTAGCATGACTTGTTTCCACTACATCTTTTCCAGGCTGAGATTACACGGCAGGAGGCAAGGCTGAAGATGGAAAAGGAGAATTTGGAGAAGGAAAAGAGTGTACTCATGGGGACAGCTTCCAATCAAGACAATTTAGATGGAGCCCTTGAGATCACAGTCAGCGGCGAGAAGTACAGATGCCTTCGTTTCTCGAAGGCGAAGAAATGAGAGATGGACTATTCATGGTGTAGATAGTTGTGCATTGAACTCTAGATAGATCCACTGCAATTGTAAACAATATGTTGATTCAAATTGGATTCATTTTGTACTAGAAATTCTGAGATGTGCTGGAACAGAACAACATATCCTATGGTGGGTTAAGACCTAATCAAGGCTGTCTTTTTGAACAGCTTCTACACCCAACAGATGGTGGAAGCTTGCTTGTCAGTTGTCATTGCCCAGTACCCCATCCCAGCTATGTTAACAGGTCGTTGCCCACTAGACCAGCTCGATGCTGGCTCTGTGGATATGGTAGTGTCGAGCTACTAACTGGTCAAACACTAATACACTATCAGATTATGCCTGTGTTCCAGCTAATTGTACGCTAAGAAGCTGTCAGCGGCCTGGGATGCCAACTTCTAAACATCCCTGGCGACTTATATATCTAAACAAAGCACCTCGTCATTAGCAACTTTGGAGGCCAGCACTCATATCTGGTGCTTTATTCGAAACAAAGCTTAGTGCGGCAACTGGCATTGCAGCCCAGTTCGGCTCACCAAATGCAATCAAACAGCCTGTAGTTTATTCCGGTCTATGCACGCATATCTGCCTTTCTGGAGACGATACCAACATGCCATCTTGGAAGACAATCGTCTGTGTATCCTTGGGGATTAGGGCGCGATTAACACTGATCATCATAGTACGGGGGGAACTGGTTCTTGTAGTGGTGGGTCCATTTGGCAGCTGGAGAAGCAGCCAATTGGGCATTCACCATCTCGGAGCGGAAAACATTGTTCGATCGAACCACGTGGCGAAGCGAGAAGGCCCTCAAAAAAATATTTAAGAGATTTACAGTGTGATTAGCTATGCATTTAAAAAATCTTTTTTTCCCTTTTTTATGATGCATGGCACCAAGATAACCTTTTTAATAAGTTTTTTTTTAAAAAATGTTAATGATTAAAAAATACTAGTATAAAAAAGCTTCAATTACTGTGCATTTCACATTATCTTTTTTTTTTTCAGGTTTCTGGATAATAGATACACTTGGGTCGTTCCTGGCCGTCAGATGGGGATCCGACGACCAGCGTCCGTAGTCGTGGGGGTTCCAACGCGTCACGCACTCACGCTACGCCCCTACCCCCATAAATACACCAACCTCGCGCCATCAGCAAACTCCCTCGCTCTCGACTCTCGCCATACGTGCGCTCGAAGAAGCCGCGGCGCGAGAGAAGAAAGCAAGATCGCGAGCTTGGTGATGGCAGTCGGAGGCGCGTACGAGCGGCTGTCGTCGGAGGCCGGGATCCGGCGGAAAGGGGCTGCGGCGGTCGCCGGCGCGTGGGCGGCGCTGCGGAGGGCGGCGGCGGGGCTCGCCCGGCTGTACGCCGCGCGGCGGCGGTGGGGGGCGAGGAGGCTGGCCAGGGCGGCGCGGCAGGGGATCAAGGCGCCGGCGGCGAGGTACGGGTACGACGCGGCGAGCTACGCGCGCAACTTCGACGACGGCGCGTGGAAAGCCGACGAGGGTGTGCTCTGGAGCGCCGGGAGGACGTCGTCGCTCGCCGCGTGCAGGCTCGCACGCGCCGTATCCGCCGTCTAGGCGATTCTCTTGTCCAGGATCTGTGCTTTGTCGTGGATTAACGGTTGGTAATCTGCGTTTAGGATTGAATATTGATCACGTGTAGTGTCCGGTCTCCGGACTCTAGGACAGTTTTCAGGGCCGTGCCGGCAAAATCCGGGACCCTGTGCCATACTGTAAAATGTACCGTCGGCCTGGCGAGTGCGCCGTGGCGGCGGCCGAACGGGGTCGTCGAATCCACCGGACGGCCCAGTCGAAGGGAACGGGCCGCCGTCGCTTCCCTTCGCCGCCGGGAAGTGATTACAGCGCTGTCGCAGCCGGCTTAAATTAAGCCACGTACAAGATCAAGTTAACTCATCGTGAACTCATCGTCACGATGCTAGCTGCCTAGCTAGGCTTCTATCCAGATCGGATATGGCCAAAGCCACCGAACGTGCGAGCATCAGCACGGCAGGATGGGAAGCGGAACCGATGGGAGCGGAATTGGCGAATTGCGATCGATGCCCAATCGCCCACACAGCCTGCTTCGGCGGTTCGGCTTCAGCGGTTGGGCTGTAGCAACTAACTGGGCCTCGTCCTAGTGGGCTGAAGCACCCAGAACTAGGGCCCCCTACAAATTGGGGGCCCTGTTCCATCGCACGGCCTGCACATGCCTGGGGCCCGGGCCTGACAGTTTTGTTTCTAATTCTAGCTTGTACATGTACTGATGTACCGAATTGCTTTGAAAGATTCTAGCTTGTACATGTATAGATGATCGCGTTTTGTATGGATGACCCTACATGTTCATATATTCTACATTGATTGAGATTTTCATCGACAAATTAATACGAAAGTGAAAAGAATCACTTTCAGAAATCCTATCTGATTTATACCAAAGTTTCAATGAGCAAGTACAAGTACTAAATCGTTATGTTGAAGATCGAAATGAACATGTCATCAACATATCCAACGAATGTGCGATGAACACGCTGAACTTGCTTTCTCGTTATCGACTGTCTTGCAGTCTTGTGGACGGTAGTAAACACAACAATGGGAAACAGGAATTCTGTGTATATATGCTGGAAGTACATGAGCAGGGCTTGCCCAACGCTATACGAAAGGCAGCAACAAACACCCCGGCTAATCAGGATTCAGGAACAGCACGCACAACGTTACAGTGTAATAATAATTTAAAAATATTATTGGACGGTACTACCATTTCAGTGGTACGACGTTTCATTTGTTTTGTATGATGTTTTATGAGCATTTCATGTATGTTCTGTTTCATAAATATTTTATATGTTTTATATGGTGTTTCACATGAAACACATATACCCCTGCTACCTTCCGCTAGTAGCCTTCGTAATAATTTATTTGCGCACATTGATAAACCTATGCTCCGAGCATTGCAACACTACAATTAAAGGCCCTTTTTGAAACTATTTTGTGCAGGAACCTGATTACTTTTGCAAAAACCTTCGAGTTACATGATCGCGTACGTTGAGGAAACGCGTTGTAGATCTTTCTTCGAGTTACATGATCGCGTTGAGGAAACGCGTTGTAGATCTTTAGGGAAACTTAATCCTGCTTGCTAATCTTAAGCCTTGCGACGGCCAATCCTGAACCCTGAGTGACCTAGCTAGATTTTTTATAATTGACGTAATATGTAAAATACAACTTTGACAACAAACTATCATCGTAAGTTATTTATAAAAACTTAGTCCCTCTAGTCAAAAAAAATCGCCGTTGACTTTTGGACAAGCCTTTGACCATTTGTCTTTTAGTCAAATTTTACATATTTGAACTAAATTTTTGAATAAGACAAATGGTCAAAGGCGTGTCCAAAAGTCAACGACGACTTCTTTTCGTGACCAGAGGTAGTACTAAAATTATAACATAATATAAGTACCATTTTAGATAAATCTACACATATTGTTTCATATATCCATTCTAAATACTTTTTCCATCCAATTCTACGAGACGTTAAAACATCATGATCTTAACCAAATAATTTTTAAAATGTACGTAAGGTTTTGTGACATAAAATAGGTATCATTGAATTTGTATTTTAATACACTTTCTGATGAGTCTAGTAATTATAAGAGTTTAGCCTTATACAGTTGGACGGAGGAAGTTTTTTTTTTTAAAAAAAATCATGGCCAACCTTCCATGCCTAATATCTTAAACCACTCAATTTTTGTGGGCTGCCACTAAACTGGTCTAATAATAAAACGGTTTTGTTGTTTCTCAGGCGACTGATTTTTAAATAAGTCTCAGTCGATTTTCGCATAGCTGGATTCTACCGTTAGATCTTTAATATATCCTATAAAGACTTTTGATCAACGGTCTATAAAATCGATTGAGAGATAAATAACTCTTAGATGCCTGATGATAAGTTAAACCAAGCTCAAAATTAATGCGGGTTTCCACCTGACCTTTTAGATTGGGAAACACTTGTGGCCGGGAGTCCGGTGCCGCGCACGCAGCGCGCGAACGGCGGGCGGGGCTGCACTGTGTGCACTATGCAGGTGGGTCCCACAAACATTTTTTTCTTTTCAGCGACCATAATTTTTGACTGGGTGCTTCAGTCCACAAACCGTTTGTACCAACGTGTTCCTCGTATTTTTATGAACAAAACAAGATATATGTTGCCATATAAATCTTCAAACTCACCTGGTGAAACTTAGGTTTCGCCTACTAAAACTTGTGTTTTGCCTATTGAAATTTGGGTTTCATACTCGTTAAACTTTGCCAAACTGTCAAGTTTCATCAAGTTTTAACAGGTTTCATCCAAGTTTCTTCAAGTTTCATCAGGCCAATCCAAGTTTCATCAAGTTTTAATAGGTTTCATCCAACTTTCATCAGGTTACATTGAAGTTTCATTCAAGTTTAATCAGCACACGACTAAGTTTCATAAGCACACGGCCAAGTTTTCCTAGTATAGGTGTAAGTTTCATCAGTGCCTCCTAGTTTCACATCAAAAAAATTCAAAAAGTGAAAAAATTCAAAAAATTTAAAAAGTATTTAAAATGGGTCGCTCTCGATTTTAGAAGAATTATGAAATTTATTCCACGCATTTTGAACACTGTTTGGACACGGCCCCAGAATCAGATGACGTACGCCCCCAACCTATAAAAGCACACGCGCCGCGCGATCAACGAACCCTCAAGTCCCAAAAGCTTCGGTCTCGCCGCCGTGTGCAGGAAAGAAACCGCGAGAGAAGAAAGCGAGCGCGCGCGCCGGCGCGCTTGGCGATGGGTGGAGGCGCGTACGAGAGGCTGTCGTCGGAGGCAGGGAGCCGGCGGCGGGAAGTGACGGCGGCGGCGGGCGCATGGGCGGCGCTGCGGAGGGCGGCGAGGAGGCTGGCCAGGGCGGCGCGGCAGGAGATCAAGGTGGCACCGGCGCCGGCGCCGGCGCGGGCGGCCAAGTGCGGGTACGACGCGGCGAGCTACGCGCGCAACTTCGACGACGGCGCGTGGAAGGCCGACGAGGGCGTGCTCTGGGGCGACGGGAGGACGGCATCCTCGCCGTCGCCGCCGCCGTCGCTCGCCGTGTCCGCCGTCTAGATAGGAGATTCTTTGCTTTGCTTTGCCTCTTGATTCGAGGCTCAAAGATCTGTGCTTTGTGGATTACCGACTGGTAATCTGTGTTGTAGGATTGATCCCGTATAGTGTCCGGACAGGAGTCCAGGACAGTTTTGTTTCTAACCCTAGTTTGTACATGTACTGTGCTGATGTACGGAATTGCTTTCCAAGATTCTTTGAGTTTGACCGCGTTTTGGAGATCGGTCTTCAGGCAAAATTCTTTGAGTTACATGCTTGCATGACCGTGTTTTTGGGATATATTGATTGAGAGAGGATTCCTTTTTTTTCTCGAAACCATGATTGAGAAAGAAATCTGAAAGGGAAATATTATTTTAGAAAAGCATCTGATTCATAGTATAAATTGCAATGCATGAGTACAAGTACTAATAGGCTGTTTGGTTGCCTTCTCAGTTGAACCAGACTATATATGAACTGAGACAGGCTGGTTGGAGCCAGGCTGAGATGATGCAAATGATTGTTGCGTTGAAGCATGCCGCCCACATATCCAACATCGATGGGCATGCTATCTTATTAACGGTAAACACGAGTACACAACCATGGAAAAAAGAATTATCATAAAAATGAAGTAGAATATTTAATTTGTATGCTTGGAGCAGATGAGCATGATAGAGGAATTGGCCAACACAACACTATACACGATCCAACTAATTTCTATCAACAAGAAAAACTTTCATTCATAAAAAACTACCATTCTACAAAGAAACCCCTATAAAAAAATAGAATTACAAAGAACACCCCAAGGGGCTCAAGCGCATGCTGGCAATACCTTGTGACTTTACTCCAAACACCGCTACAAAGAAGATCAACAGCGCCACCCATAACTCCTCCACTGCCCAATCCATTGAAATAGTTGTCCAGCCCGTCATAAGGTGAGCCAGAAGCCTCCTCTTCTCTTTGTCCACTACCTAATTCTATTAGCGACACAAACCTAGCAAGGCCATTGTCTATGGCCACCAAGACCTCTTATTCCTCCTAGCACTAGGGTTTAATAAACTAACCACTTACTTCGCCGGCGGAAGCAATGAGGAAGAAGATCCCCCATTGATATAGTCTTGCCTAAGTACCGTTTGAGGTTGTTGTCGTCGAAGAAGAAAGCACCTTCCATGCTCCCACCCAACCAAAACCCTAAGCTTAGCCTGTACACATGGATCCTACTAGAAGGCGCACTTGCACAACCGGACGTCTCACTCGCAGGACAAAATTGATGTGTTCAATGCCAATCAACAACCAAGTTCACCATGTAGACTGCTTCGATGCTCGCAAAACATCCACATGAGTCTATCGCCATAGACGACCACGCCACTGCCTTTGTCGTACACAATGCCAAAATCGTGCTATCGCGTTGGCTGCTTCACCAGTCGCAGGAACATCCGTATAGGTCCGTCACCACAGGTCAACCACCTTACCATGTGTGCCTGTGCACTTGTGGAAGCAGGACAACGTCGACCTTTGCAAACAAGCCACATCCACACTACTTCATTAACTACTGCTAGTAAACCCAAAAAACTTAACAAGCTCAATAAACAGTAAACTTTTTTCGATGATAAATCAAATATTCATAAACTCAACAATCACTCCCACTTAGTAGGGCACGTGCAACGTCACAAGACACTACAAGTGTAAAAATTTGTTTGCCTCGAGATATATGCGGTAGGCTCCATGGATGCAAATTCTAGGTACGACCCATCCCATACCTCCAAGAATGTACAACAAAAAAATCAGATTTCTAGAATGTTTCTAGGATCACCTTTCATTGTAAAAAATAATCAAATATTCAATTTAAGGTACTATCTCTAGACATAAATATGGTCATTTTGATGTGGTCTCTAAAATACAAATGTGCTCACAAACTTTCGTTGTAAGTTACTTATAAAAACACTATTAATATAAAGTTACAAATGTAAGTACTTTTAAAAAGACAAATGTACACGTATCATTTCAAAACAGGTTAACTTAATTATCAAAATATCGAAACCAAACACATCTGATTCCTAGAGCGATCTAACAATGATTTTTGATCGGTCAAAGATGGTTTGACCAAAGTGTTGTACATATTTTAAATATAAATATTTCATGAAATCCAAGCTAAAACTACTAATTTGACTTTATTACAATTAATTAATCTTGTTGAATTCATTTAAATACTACACAATTTATTAGCATTTCATAATTTTTTCAAACTACATAAATGTTATTGATTTTTTTTATTAAAATATGTTAAAACATGGTAAAAGATGGAATTTTTTATGTACTTGTAAAATAGTTAGGAACTAAAAAATTAGATTCAGTTTGGATTAATGAAATATATATTAGGTTGAAATGCATGTAATACACTGGTGAAGCCACCTTCAACCAGTGAAAATCATCTTTTGAATGGTAAAGGACCATTTTTTTTTGATATTTTGAGGATCAAGTTCACCTTTTCCTATTTAAAAGATATTTCATTGATATTGGCATACAATTTTATTTTATTTTTTTTGAACAAAGGGCATAGGCATACAATTTTATGCCTATGGTATCTTAAACAAGGTTTAACAAAACCGCAAAAAAAACTTTGTAGTGGGCTTTGACCTTACTTGACTATTCATGGTATTAAAAACAACGGTTTGAAATCAAACCAAATTCAAAATATTATTCATATAGTAAATACCTATAAAAAAAATCAAAATAGTTAATGTGTTTGAAATAAATGGCCAATTTTTTTCTTTGGAATAAGTAATTTTTTTCGATTGATTTCAATATTTCACGTGCAGCCTACATTTCAATATGTCCACACGTGCTTATGAATATTGCTATTTTTTTAAATAAAAAACACTGCCTGAGTTTGACCAAGTATTATAATTTGGAACAGCAAATTTTGTTTTTCATTTTTACAATTTTTGAAAAACTCTACTATACTCTTTGTGGTTTTCATGGAGATCTGGGCAATGTAAACTTTTATGTTGAACAACATTTTTTTCTTTACCGGAGGAAGCAACTAGTAACTTTTTCCTCATAAATCAAGAAGGAACATGACTAGATCGGAGAGAAACAATGTACTCCTTCCGCCATAAGACGCGCAACGTTTCAAAATTTAAATTTCTTAATTGTTGAACAATAATTTATTTGATAATAAATATATTTTGTGGCACAAATAAATTTGCCGGGTCTATATTTTAAAGTTTTTTCTAATGGTTATAATTTTATTATTAGAAATAATGTATGATAAAAGAAAGGCGAGCGCCAGGCGTCGGACGTCCGACGCCTGGCGCGGGCGCCGGACCAGGCTGAGCCATTGGATTGATCGGCCCGCACAGATCCGACGCTCCTCATGCGCGCGCGTGCAGCAACTAGCAAGCGCCCGTGCAACGACTACCAAGCCTGTGCGTTTGATTAAAATTCCAATTAAACTTTTGATTTTTGTATAAAATTGAAACAGTGTTCAAAATGCGTGGAATAAATTTCATAATTCTTCTAAAATCGAGAGCAACCCATTTTAAATACTTTTTGAATTTTTTTAAAATTTTTCACTTTTTCAATTGTTTTTGATGTGAACTAAGAGAATGCACTTATGAAACTTACATTTATACTAGCGAAACTTGGTCGTGTGCTGGTGAAACTTGGCCGTGTGCTGATGAAACCTGACGAAACTTCGATGTAACTTGATGAAACTTGGATGAAACCTGTTGAAACTTGAAGAAACTTGTATGAGACCTGTTGAAACTTGATGAAACTTGCATTAAACCTAATGAAACTTGACAGTTCGGCAAGTTTAACGAATATGAAAGCCAAGTTTCAGTACGCGAAACTCAAGTTTCAGTAGGTGAAACCCAAATTTCACCAGGTAAGTTTGAAGGGTTATATAGCAACATATATCTTGTTTTGTTTGAAAAAATACGAGGAACACGTTGGCGCAAACGGTTTGTGGATTGGAGCACCCAGTAAAAAAATATGGTCGCCGAAAGAAAAAATGCCCATGGAGCCCACCCTGCATGCGCACCGTGCCTCTCCTCCCGCGCGTTACGCGCGTAGCGCGCGGGAGTCCGGAGGCGCTGGACTCCCGGACTATAGCGTTTTCCTAAAAGAAACTAAGTATATCAAAGTATAGTTTTAAAAACCATGTCAAATCAAACATTCTCAAAATTTGAATCTACAGTTACGGGGAGGACAGAGACTGTAGCTGTAGTGCAGCGTAGAGCAGAGCAGTGTAATCTCAAACCAGAAAACGAGCGATATCAACGTCGACGAGACGAGAGGAGAAAACAACGGCTCCGTTCCGTCCAATTCCAACCCAATCCTGTTCCCCACTCCATCTCGTCATTTCCTCTCCTCCCCCAAATTAATCCACCCGCCGCCGCCGTCGCCGCCGCCCTCGCCCTCGCCCTCGCCGGCCCCGAAATGGCGTGACCTCCGCCCCCGGTTCCTCGCCCGCGCACAGCTTTAAATCCCTCCCTCGCCGCTTCCCGAATCGCGGGGATCCCCACACCCCAGATCCCGGGCTCCCGAAACCCTAGCCCTAGAGCCTGGCCCCGGCCGCGATGAAGGCGTCCATCAGGTTCCGCGACGACGACCGGCCGCCGCTGGTGCGCGCCAAGGTGCCGATCGGCGTCCTCGGGCTGCCGTTCGTGTCGGGGCTCTCGGCCGGCGGCGACGCCAAGGACCTCCGCTTCGACCTCTCCACCGCCTTCCCCTCCGGCCCCGCGCTCCGCGTCTCGTACCGCCCCAACGACCCGCTCCAGCCCTTCGCGCTCTCCGTCCGCACCGGCCTCGGCCTGCTCGGCTCCCCCGCGCGCGCGCCCTTCGCGCTCGCCGCCGAGTTCAACCTCCTCTCCTCCAACCCGCCCGCCTTCACGCTCCTCTTCAAGCCCCGCGTCGGCGACTTCTCCCTCGCCAACTCCGTCCGCTCACCGTCCCCGGACGACGCGTCCCTCGCCCGGCCGCCGACGCCGGCGCCGCACAAGCTGTCCGACCTCGCCAACGACAGCGACCGCGACCACGAAGGCCACAAGGCGTTCTCGTTCAGCGGGAACGGGTTCGCGGCGAACGTCGCGGCCGCAGGGAGGAGCGGCGGCGGGGTGGGGGCGCTGCTGTCCGGGATGCGCCTCACCACCAGAAGCGTGCTGCCGCTGTGGAACAAGGCGAGCCTGCGCTTTCAGTGGGGGCTGCGCGTGCCGCCAGAGCTGAAGGCTGCGTTCGCAGATGATGGATACGGCCAGAAGGCTGGCAGCCTGGCCGTCAGCAAGCTGCCTCTGCTGGTCATGAACAAGATCACCATTGAGCACACGCCAAGGCACCCTCAACAGTCCGAGGCTGCGAAGAAGGGGAAGAAAGACATGCTGGAGAATGAGGGAGAGGAATTCTCCTTGGTGAAAAGGCAGCTTGAGGCTCTGAACGCAGAGAGCATTGTGCTGCGACGTGCCGTGGAGGACCTGCGTGCTGAGATCAATGGCACCAGAGCTGTCTCAATGTCCGGTAAAGGCGGTGAGCACAGAAGGATACCTCCAGCCATGCTGCCGCCTCCGCCGCAGGCCTTCCTGGTGAAACCAGATCGCCATGGAAATGGCAAGGAACTTGCAGACAGCGGTCTGAAACCAGCCTCGGATGAGGCGAGTGAGGAGCTGAAGAAGGCGCTGGAGGCCCGCCGCAAGTGAGGTGCCTACATGCCTGCCATGTTAGTTTTGGATGCTTAATAATAGAATGGTAGGCTGATTGCATCTTCCATTGGGAGGGAGCAACCGAGAATTCTCATAAGGTAATGCGATAACTCAGCCCTATTTTAGTATTCTCCCATGTCGCATCTTGTCCTATGTTAGGATAAATCTCAATATATAAACCCGCTTTTTTTGCATTTGAAGTTCCTGGTTAGTACAAAGTTTAAAAATTCAGTGGGATCATTATTCAAGGGATGTTTTGAGGCCTGTTTTTTTTTCCAGCTCGCTTGGTGTAGACATACCTATCTCTGTGACAGTGTGATCGCCCTGATGGATTCATATACGTTATCATTGGATCTACCGTCTATGGCCTCTTTGGTTTGTGGTATTGTTCGGTTTAGTTTGGTTGGATCAAAATTTGTTTTTCTTGTACAGACTATTCGGTGTAATATTTTGGAATAATTTTTCAGAGCTTTATAGGATTTTACTTAAAGATCTCAAAAATATTTTTTAATATTTTTTAATCCTTTTATACTGCATAGCATACTGCATAGCATACATCCTAAAATCTAAGTTCACAATTAATAGTACATTCTAAATTCTAAGGTCATAGTTAGATCGATTCGAAAATTAAATGGGGATTCTACAAGGAATTGATTTGTTATTTTTGTTTTATGGTTTTGAATAGATAATTGTTTCTTTGATTTCGGAATATACCATTTATCATGTAACGCCAACCCGGGGCTCCCAGGTAGCAACGCGCCTAGCTAACCAAGTGAGCAAATCGCCCGCGTGCCTGCGATCTGGGTGATACAAATCGTTTTGTACATAAAAAAGAAACGGACGGTCGGATCTGTCAGGCTCGCGCGATCGGACGGCCGTTGCGAGTCCGGGCGGGGAGGCCAGCCACATGGCGCGCGTGCGACGCGAGTTCTCCGTTTTGTATAATTTATTGATACGGGCATGTTGAGGTTTGGCCCTCTTTGTATAATTTATTGATATGGGCATGTTGAGGTTTAGCCCTCTTTGTTTCACGGTGCAGTTTGATTCGGTTCATGGTTCAGCCAAAAGCTGAGGACCGGCCCAGCCCTGAGATGCTAAAAAATTATTAAAAATATCTTTAAAATCTTTGAAAAAAACACACAAAGCTCTAAAACAATTATTGTAAAATGTTACAATAAATGATCTACACAAAAATAATAAAATTTGGCTCAAGCTAACAAAATCAAATCAAACCTCGAATCAAAGAGGGCCTGGCCGAGGCTTGTGGTAGCGCCAAACCATGGCCGTGTTTGGGGGACGGATATAGGATAGATTCACAGGAATATTACTACTTTCACGACTGACCAACCTCCATCCCTAGCCTACTTGACGTGAATGCCCCAAGCGAACGAAGCTTTATCTGAAGAGCCGATGTTTCGCAGGTAGTAGTAAATATCACGCTGCCCTGCACGATATGGCTCCCAAAGGAGTGAGAGGACGAACTGGGAAAGAATGAGCTGACGACCCGCCAGTTTTGAAAAGCCCCCAATAATGAAGACCTAAAGCCAAAACTCAGCATTGGGGCCCTCGATGCTTCATGATTCAGGAACATTACAAGATCAATCGCTGTTAGATGTGCTCTTAAAGGGCATGCTCAAACTGACGGCCAGGGTTAAAAATCGTTCGCGTCGTTAGCAGCAGCTGGGATGAAGGGTGATGCACCTTCGCGACCATGAGGTTGGATCTTGGAGGTTTTCATCGCACCTGGACAATTTGTGTGGCTTTGACCCAGTTCACTGTATTCAATCCAATCTGTTTCATTTTTTTTTCCTTCAAGTTTCATATCTTTTGTGTGCGGTTCTTGACCCGCAGCTGAACCTCCACGCTTCCAGAAAGACGAATTATCTCGTTTAACAAATAGCCGAGTATGTTTGCTAGAATTTTTTTTTTTTGGTTCGTTTCTTCATAAACCAATCGCAGTTGAAGTTTGTTCATTTCAGAGAGGTTTGATCTGTCGGTTGTCCAGGAAACCGAGAGAACCAAAAGGAAGGTGAAGCAGATTAGGGTTTTTAAGGTAGGTGACCTGGTCACAGTGACCACCAGGGGCAATATGGGAATCGCATAAAAATCGGCCCCAAGGTGGGCCCCAGTTTGAAAATAGCTCCCTCCTCTTCCTCCCAAAAACGCCCCTGGAGAAACGCCGCGTTCCCGTTGCGTTGCGCGCTGGCTGGACCAACCCGGAGGCGGACGCTATCCTTCTAATAAAAATCGAACCTTTGCGAGCGATACAAAGGGGAGAGAGGGAGAGAGAGAGCGCCGAGTGAAAAAGGACGGAGGAGGGGGAGGAGGCGAGCGGAGACGGCGCCTCGGCGAGAGAGACGATGGCGGCGGACGGATCGGACGGCCCCGGCGAGGCGGCGGCGGGAGGTGAGATCTGGGGGACGCTGGAGGAGCTCGTGCTGGCCTGCGCCGTGAGCCGGCACGGCACGGCGAGCTGGGACTCGGTGGCCATGGAGGTGAAGACGCGGAGCCCCCTCGCGGCGCGCCCCGGCCTCACGCCGCATAGCTGCCGCCTCCGCTTCCGCCACCTCCACCGCCGCTTCTCCGCCGCCGGCGGCACCGGCGAGGACGAGCCCGCCGAGGCGGACGCCGAGGAGATGGAGCTCGACGCCTCCGCCGCCGACGGGTGGGTCGACGAGCTTCGGCGGCTGCGCGTCGCCGAGCTCCGCCGCGAGGTCGAGCGATGCGATCTCTCCATTGGGTAAACAAAAAATCTAAACAAAAAAACCATCTTTTGAAGTATTCCTTTAACCGCGCGTTCTTTCAGCCGTCTGATCGTGATCTTCCGGTTGCTTTTCCAAGTGGATAATAATATTTTTTTTAATATTCCCAGCACGCTGCAGACGAAGGTGAAGCTGCTGAGGGAGGAGAGGGAGCGGAGCCTCTCCGGCGAGGCCAAGCCGGAGGGGTTGTTTGCCGGCGACGACCGCCTTTCCGGCGAGGAGCCCGGCCGGTCCTGCCGGGAGTCCAACTCCACAGATCTGAAGCCCCCGGCGCACCCCGGGGACCACGCCGCCGTGAAGGACGAGCAGATTCTGAAGCATGAGGCTTCCGGCGAGTCGGTGGCCGCGTCGAAGGAGAGCAGCGACGTACGGAGCTCCGCCAGCCTTTGCCGCCGCCGCAAGCTCGTCTCCGGCGCCGACGACGACGAGGAGACGGCCTCCGCGCCCCGTCCTCCCGCCCAATCCCAGCCGTTGGCCGCCCTGCTCGACACGATCGCCACCCGCTTCGGTTCCGTCTTCGAGCGGCTACACGAAAGCCAGGTAAAAAAAGGGTAGACAATTACCTAGGGGTAAATACGTAATATTCATGTGCAGTGTAATAAGGTGGTGGGTCCCGCCATTATTTACGTACGGATAGGCTCCGTTTAGGCATGCGTGCGGCGTGACGGCGTGTGATTAAGCACTAATCCGGTGTTACTACCTCGCTAATCACATGAGCAAGCTGAGCTGAGCGCTGACGGATGAGCTCGAGCTGGAGCATGTGGTTGGTAGCCAGCGGCTGCGGCGTGTGGACGGGGAGACGCGCGTGTGCACGCCTCGTGTCCGTATCACGACATTTAAATTTGAAACGAACTCGAAGCGAAATCGTCTCTGCAGAAACCGAGAAAATCGAGGCGAAATTGCCTCGAAGGCTCCCGAAAATTCGTTGCTTTTGCTGAATTTTGATAAGCCCTAGCGACCCGGTTGGGTGCCGCGTAGCAATCAGATATGGGCCGGTGCCTTCTTGCTAGATGCTCGCAGATTTTTTTTATTCTATTTACGTGCGAGTAAATAATTAAAATCGATAATATATCCACGGTTCCACTTGCAGGAGAGCGAGGAGTACCGGGGCACGATCAGGCGCCACGTGGACCTGGAGATGGTGCGGCGGAGGCTGGAGGGGCCGGGCGCGAGCGGCTACCCCGCGCGCGAGTTCTACCGCGACGTGCTGCTCCTCTGCACCAACGCCGTCGTCTTCTTCCCGCGCCCCGGCCCGGAGCGCGACGCCGCCGCCGCCGCCCGCGCGCTGGTCTGCGCGTCGCTCCGCGAACCGAGGCGGGAGCGCGGCGGCGACGCGCCGGCGGCGGCGCGGAGGGCAGAGGCGGGCGCCGCGGACATCGTCGGGCCGCTCATCGAGAAGGCCGGGAAGCCGCTCATCGTGTGCCGGAAGAGGAGCTCCATCGCCAAGGCGGCGGCCGCGGCGGCGGTGAAGGAAGAGGCGGCCCCGAAGGATGGCGCCGACGAGGACGACGAGCAGAGCGGCGACGGGAAGAAGGCCGTGCCGGCGGCGGCGGCGGCCAAGGACAAAGCGTGGGGGTTGAGGACGAAGAAGAGCCGTGGCCTCGCCATGAACGGCGCTGTGAACCGAAAGCCGGGGAAGGCTGCGGATGCCGCGGCGGAAGGAGCGAAGAAGGGCGGCGCGGCAGCGGACGGCGTCGCCAAGAAGCGGAACGCGAAGGACTTCCTGAAACGTCTGAACCAGGGCTCGTCGCCCTCGAAGAAGAGGGGGTCGCCTCTCGGGACGCGGAAACGAGCTGTGGCGGCGGCGGCGGATCAGCAGAAGGCGCGGAGGGGTCCCGGCCGGAAGGAGGGCGGCCGCGGTGGCTCCAAGATGGGCTCCAGAGCTGCTGCCACCGCGAAAAGAGGCGTCGGGCGGCCGTTGAAACGAGGGGCCGCTCCGACAACGACCACGCCGCCGCCGTCGAAGAGGGCCAGGGTGGGCAGGTCGGAGAAGGCGCCGTCGGCGAAGCGAGGAGGAAGGAAGTAGAGCTGCGTTGGTGCAGGCTCTAGCCGGTAGGAGTCTAGAAGTGATAGTTTCAGGCTTTCAGCTGTGTGTACTCGTGAATTGTTAGGTGACAGTTTCAGTGTGTTCATCGTCTCAACTGAACTGACAGTGATTGAACTAACGCAACAATTTTCTTTTTAGCAACTTTAGAGATCTCCACGGAAAGCTCTAAATACATACTCCTACTTTATAACAATATATTCACTGCACACTATCCATCTCTCTATTTTTTTTTCAAACTCTACACTACATTATAAGAGCATTCGTAGCGGATATTCCAAAACACTATAGCTTTAGATATAAGTTGATGGAGAGAATCTTTTAGGGTGTAGTGTAAATTATGAAGAAAATTTAGAGTAAGGAAAAAGTAGTTGACAAAGAAGTGGAGAGAGAGTGTTCGATGCGGATAATCTAGAAGATTTCTTTTCTTTGGTGGATGCTCTAATTCTGCACATTTTATTTTACATCTTTATAGGCAATGGAAGGCTTCGAAGTTTGATCACCATAAGAAAAATTATAGGAAGAAAGCACATAGAAAACTCAAGTCCCTCAGCCTAGGATTTCAAACTCAATGACACGTATGGTCTTAAATCACGTCTCAAATCTCAACTAGGAAAAAAGAATTGTTGAATTCTGAAACATCCTAAAGCAAAATTTGAAACAAAAAATGTAAAAATAAAGTGATGCGGTGAGCGTGGATCGAACACGCGACCTTCAGATCTTCAGTCTGACGCTCTCCCAACTGAGCTATCCCCGCGATACAGCCTAGATCATCAATTACTGTCTAATAAGAGTATAAAGAATGATCAACTACCGCGAATTCATGCGATCAACATTCCCATGAAACACTTCTTTTTATATTACAATATCAATACCGTACAGAACTTTGAAGGCTCAATATGGGGTACTACCACTGCAGAGTTGAGGGTACGACAGGGCCTCAGAGGCAATACATCCAACTTTGGAGGTTCAACATGGAACACAACCTTCCTCAAAAAAAAAAAAAACATGGAGCACAACCACCGCAAAGTTCAGGGAAAGGGCAAGGAGAACGCACTAGCGCAGGTTTGAGCCCAAGGGTTAAACAATTGTGGGCACATGAATCTTCAGCTGATTTACGTTAATTATCACTTCTAGAAGATGAGTTACTTCTAGTCTATTACAGAGAAATACCACCACCATAATCACTTGAACGAAAGGCGCCAGAAGTTTTTCCATTTCATTCGCATCACCCACTTCAACCAAGTTTGGAATATTGACTAGCCAAAGGAACTCATCTCAGGGATCAACTACTCACTACACCCTCTTCTGTAGTTCTGTGGCATGTCAATTTCTGCATCACATGGTTTCTTTGTCCAGTGATGAGGCAGGTGGTTCACAAAATCATGTTAATCTTCCAGAACATTACTGGTAAACTACTAGGAAATAATGCCGTTCCTACCAATGTGACCACCGGCAGAACCCATTCGGCCTTCCGTGGCCATATCTTCTGTTACATGAAGACTAGTTAGTGAAATAGGTAAAGTAGCAACGCCATTGGTTTGATATATCAATGAAAGAATATATATTTCTAAAGGGTTAAAGTAACCAATATCTAGTAAAGTCATTGGGTTCAAGCTCAGCAAAATGCATTAAAAATCTGCTGATATTATATACTGAAGTTCTGTCATCCTACTGCTTTTTATTGATTAGGTGTGTATTGTGTAATCGGTTCAGAGAACCAACCACACAGACACAGACAATATTACTTGCAGTGCATTTTAGGGTCAAATGGGGCCCAAGCTCAGCAAAATGCATAAAAAATCTGCCGATATTATATACTGAAGTTCTTGTCATCCTACTGCTTTTTATTGATTAGGTGTGTATTGTGTAATCAGTTCAGAGAACCAACCACACAGACACAGGCAATATTACTTGCAGTGCATTTTAGGGTCAAATGGGGCCAGTCACTTACCACTATCACTATCTGATAAATCATCAAGTCTGGCAATTGCATCAAGTAATGACTGCTCCTGGTCCTACAAGGACAATCGTTTATGATTCTCAAATATAGGATAGAAGGAATTACAGGCAGTTTTTCACCTCCATACATTACTTTCTACAGAGAGCAAGGAAACAGAGAGGTCCACTCACTTTCAGCAGTTTCTTGGCCTTCTCGATTTCAGGTACATTTGGATTGCACAATACCCTCTCCACCTGTGTCGGAAATATCCACTTGTGAGGAATATATAGTATCCAACTACCACTTGATGTCCAATCCATTGAGAGAAATTTACCTCCGTCACAACTCTCTCAGTGTTAGGCACATCAATTTGACCAATGTTTCTGTTAATACCATTCTGGGGTGGAGCATAATCCTTCTTAGGCTCCTGAGATAGCCTTCCTCTCCCCCTACCCGACAATGCCATGGAACCATTATTGCTTGGAAGCCTATTCAACACAGGACCAGAAGGACCCCAACCATCTCGATTTAAGATGATTTGATCATCACAGTCCCATCTTATATCTTCAGGTGCCATCTGTAAAAAGCTTCAATTATTTAATTAATTAAAGGAGACAACCAGCGAACAAAATTCAACATTTTCATATTCTCACCAAATCACAAATAAAATTTAACTCCTCAACAGACCATACAGGTTAATTACATAAATTTCTGCACTCTGGGCAACAAACTAAGAAATTTTGAGTTCTCCTATAAACTAAAATCCTGGTTAAGAAGATCAATAATTGAAGGCAAAACTTAAGCCCCTATTGATTGCTACAAATATTATAGTTTATGTTGTGGTACCTCCATAAATGTAATTGTGACAAAAAAAAAACTGCAGAGGTAACAAATCCTTTTCTCTTTAATTTCTATATATGCTAATTTGCACATGAGCACACATTCACTGATTTACTATTGCTGTGCATCAACACAAATACTGTGACAGGTAGCATATAAAAAATAATATAATTCATAGCCAAAGGGAAAAAAATAGGAGTGTAAACCATAGCCAAACAAGATATAGAATACACAACGATCAGGAGGCGGAGCAAAAAAGGTAACATACAGAGCAATACAACCATTGGAGACTAAAACGATGCTTACATCACAAAGCCTGACCGACTCCCAAGTCTCAGATGCTTTGCCCTTGTCATAGACAAGAGCATGTTCACCCTGAAAAGGATCAGGAGAGTAGGAAAGATTACTTGACACAGACTAAACTAAGGAGAAAAGTAGTAGTGAAGTTTATAACAAACCGTAGCAGGATTATAATTGGTAATAGTGGCCACGTAGAAGTTGTTATCATCTGGCCATCTTGTAAGAATTTTTCGGTTAATTAACGAAGTTGGATCCACAGAAGGTAATGCCAGTGGCATGTTCTGCACCATGCATCAACAAAACCAAGGAGTCATCATAACTTTGATCTAAAAGCGCAAGAAACATGATGCCTCTTATTTCAAACATACCATCTTTGCCTTCTTGCCCTTCCTTGATGCTGGCCCCCACTTCGCAGAAGATGGAACTGAGTGTGATGGCATAACAGGGGACTGGAGACCTGCAGATTGAATCAAATGAGAAGCTTTCTGCCTCTTGGAGATCGATCCTGGTTCTGCATTAGGAAGAACTCTGCTGCTGAGATGCAGACCACTCTGGGTTCCACCTCCCTGTCTCAGTTCCCTGCAAGTGTAAACAATTAATAAGAAATATAATAATTAACTGAAACATGTGCAGATAAAAAAAATAAGAGTTATGCAAAGACCTCATTCTACGGATGGACTCATCTTCATTAACCTTGTTTAGCAGTTCCCTATGTTCGTCGTCAGAAACTCTTAGCTCTTTCCTGAGTTCAGTAATCAAACTTTCTTTTTCCTGTACAAAAGCATATTTGTTCTCAGCACAAACAGTAATACAAGGGGGTCGATACTGGAGCTGTATTAGTTATAATTTTGCAATGCGTACCCAGGATATTGCATCCGATTGCACTTTGAATGCTCTAAGAACACCAGTATAAGCATCTTGCTCAACCTGGTGTACTTGTCTCTCCAGATCATTGTGTGCTCTCACATAAGGAAAAGACCCAACTGACCCTCCACCATTCCCACTGAAAAATCGTCCTCTTAATCCCCTATTTTGAGTTGGGGGAAGATCATCATCCGTCCCTGACAACCAAGGGCACAGAATCAATACTGTGGCAAAATTAAATAAAGCTTGATTGCAATCCATCGTATCACGAAATCCATCCACCAAGAGGTCAGAAAAAATAGTGTAACACCTTTGTGGAATCAAGATCAGATGGCTGCTTTGCCAATATGATTAGAACTGACAGATCAGCGTGAGGTGCCAGAAGGCAAGAAAACTCAGGAAACGTGAGATATTAGACATCAAACTACCACTTGATGGGGCATGACAATTGAGACCTTTTATTAACCATTAAAAATATCAACAGAACCATGCCAATGGAAACATTGGTTTCATAAGTATAACACATATTCAGCAAATTTTCTAATGGAGCCATCTTTGGTAGAATGCAAGAACTTGCATATACTGGGCATTTACAATACTCAACGGAAACTAATGCCAATCTTCTCTCAAGACTTTATTTGTGAGGTAAAAAGGCCAAGATACACAAAAGATACCTAACAAAAACTACTAAATAAATGACTGCTTTTTCCATTGCATTCACCTCGGATACAAATTCATGCTCATGCCAGTTCACAAAGATACAATCTTTATAACAAGAGGCATGCGTCCATTGGTCGTTGTTCAAGCAGCGCCTCTCGAGTCTCGAAAAATTCATATACAGATTCTACGCGAGCCAGCACAACACCAGTCCATTCGCCAAGGTTACAAATCGAAGCAGTGTAAAACCTAGGGCTTTCCCACGCGCCCCGCAAACCGACCGGACCGGCGAGCCGGCCAGCCAAGCGAAACTCACCGCTGCTGTCGTAGGGGTTGTACGCCATGGCCTGCGCAGACCCGCCGGCTGGGCGCGACGAAACGAAATAACCCTAGAAATCCGCCTCCGCGCTTCCTCCTCCGGATCCGGAAGCCTCGCCAGTCGCCGCCCCACCCGGTCTGAACCCGGTGATATAAGGAGCGATCTGGCGCCAAATTGAGCAGCGCCTGCGGTGGCTCGGCGACCGATTTTGGGAGGTTTAGGGCTTGGAATTGGATGCGAATTTGGGGAGGACGCGGGGGTGGGGGAAGGTAGGGTTCAAGCCAATGGGGAAATTTAGGCGGTAACTTTTCGATTAGGCCCGTGAAAGGTTCTGAATTTTCTCTCCTACGTTAGGGTTAGTGCATGTACCGAAATTTTGGGGGGGCTTTCTGCATATGCGCGGCGTGCCGGATCTCACCACGTGGCCTAGATCAATCAAAGAAATTCCCACACAAATAAAAAAAAATATATGACGCTGATTTTTTTGGGGCCAGATTATAAAGGCTTAAATTAAAAGAAAAATATTAGAAATTCAGATAAAATAATAAATATGATATAATATAATTTTTTTAGCCATTCAATCAACGGTGAGACCAAATTATAATGGCCTAGATTAATTAAAGAAATTATCACATAAATCAATAAAAAATAAAATATTTACACGGCTTAGATTAAAAGAAAATATTAGAAATTCAGATTAAATACTAAAGCTGATATAATATATTAGAGATAAACTCTAAATCCGATATATTAGAGATAGATTATGAGTTAGAGATAAACTCTATATGTCAAAACAAATCTAACCATGCAAAAGCATAGACCACCTCTCTCGTTCAATTTAAATGCCAATTTATTCCCCGAATCAAGAGATGTTCCCTTGAATGAATTTGCATCATCAGTGTCTCATTTTTTCTTCCATTCATCTACGATATATTCGCTCCCCTTTTTTTTTTATCCCGTGGCAAGACACGGGCATCATCGTGTGCTAGTATATTGCAATGGGGGCGACTAGGGGACGGGATCCCGTTGGGATTAAACCCGAACGGGACAGCTAGGCGACAAAAATTGCGACCGGATGTTTGCGCGCGGAGCGCGCGCCAAAAATCCGCCTCCTCGCCGGCGAGGACACGGCGCCTCCGGCTCCGCCTCCGTCCCCGCGATCTAGAGGAACCGGCGCCTCCGCCACCGCCTTGCCGGCGAGGACACGGCGCCTCCGGCTCCGCCTCCATCCCCGCGATCTAGAGGAACCAGCGCCTCCACCACCGCCTCGCCGGCGAGGACACGACGCCTCCGGCTCCGCCTCCGCCACCGCTTCCAGCCCCACTTCGCCATGGAGAAGAAGGCTCTTCCGCCTCCGCCTCCGGCTCCGCCTCGCCCTGACTTCTCCTCATCGGCGACGCCGCAGGTGCCAGATGCCGGCGAGCTGGGGAGAACTTCGAGGGGGGCATGATACCTACGGTATTGAACCTCCAACTCCCACTGATTTGCACAGGGATTCGACTTCCCTAAACCTGATTGCCCTTGTTAGTGCCGATTGTAAGGTGTTTGTGAAAATTCCACCGTGGGTGGCTTGTGTGCCAATAATTATTAGTATCATCCCTAAACTTGAGTTTTTTCATTGCCTTGCTGAAAAACAAAGATTGTGTTCACCGGTTTCATTTCTTCGTTGTGAGAAAAGAGAATAGTATGTAGGCATGGTTGTATCTTTTAGAATTGTCCACTGTATGTATTGTCATGCCCCAGTATGTGTTAGTATGTTGCATTTTTTGATATATAACTATGGGTGTATGCTTGTACTCTATCACAATCCATGTAATTCCTAAGCACTAGGGGTTTTAGTTGGTCGCTGGTATGAGTTTGTGTGAACTGCATCTTTTGTCTGTATTTTTTTTGTATGGTGCTTCGGGATATGTGATCGTTTATGCTTGCAAAAAAACTTGTAGCGTTTGCGCGGCTAGATTTGTGTTAAGATATAGATAATATATCATATTAGATTTAGAGTTTATCTCTAATATATAGATCAGCTTCAGTAATTTGTTATAGAGTTAATATTGACCGTTATATTTACATAATAATATCCATATTCAACAATGTAGATTTTTTATCTTTTTTCTATGATTAACGTGAGAATTTCTACTATTTTTTTTATTAACGTGGGAATTTCTACGATTTTAGGATTAATGTGGTGGCTCCGTTTAACTCTGATTTATATAGATAGCTAGTAGATAGATAGATAGATAGATAGATAGATAGATGCCAATCTATTCCCCGAATCAAGAGATGTTCCCTTAAATGAATTTGCACCATCAACGTCTCGTTCTTTCTTCTATTCATCTACGATATATTTGCTCCCTTTTTTTTTTTATTCCGTTGCAAGACACGGGCATCATCGTGTGCTAGTATATTGCGATCCATCTTTAAGCCATGGCAACAAGCTTCTGCACTTGAGCTTTCAGTTAAGAGTACATATCAGGTGCAATCAGGCTTTCCGGTGCAATCACCGTGCAACTCAACTAACAAAAGTCATGAAAAAATCTGAAAAAAATTGTAGATGTATTCTTGAACTTACTCTACCTATGTATGAAATTTCAAGATCAAATTCATTTTATATTGTGAGTTATAAAAAAGAGAAAATTCTGACAAATTTGGAGGGTTTAAAATTGATAGAATTTTATCTTTTTTGTAAATCTTACCATAGGATGAATTTGATTTTGAAATTTCATACATAGGTAGAGTAAGTTCAAGAGTACATCTACAAATTTTTTTCAAATTTTTTCATGACTTTCGTTAGTTGGGTTGCACGATGATTGCACCGGAAGCCTGATTGCACCTAATATGTACTCTTCAGTTAAACTTTCAAGCCATAACCACCAGCACAGGGAATCGGGGCTTGCTGCACGGCATCCTCGCTCGCGGCTGCAGCCGGTGCTTGCTTCTGCGGTTGTACCGGCGCCGGATTGTGCTAAAGGATGCTGCCTCGTACAGTTGAGCATCTCTCCTCTGTACCATGCAAATGAGCAAACGATGGGCGATAACTAGAGGCACATGTTGATCAGTTGATGCATCCTTGGGGGGATCCTGCTCGGAGAGGCACCTTTTTCATTCCATTCCCCTCGTCGTCCTTGAGAATAAACCGAAGAGAGGGTCGTGATTCGTGAGTCGCCTGTATCTGTTAGCCAGGGCGTCTCAGTTCCCAATCTTTCAGCTCTGCTTTGCTTGGCCAGAGTAAGGAAGTGATCTAAACCGTTGGTTCTCGTAAGTCGTATCGTAACAGCATTGGCGCTAGTTGCAACTTGCATGCATTCTTAGCGGGAAAAAATTGGCCTTTTCCAGGTTCCCAGAGCTTCTGCGATGCTGAGCCCAGTGTGTAAAAAAGGGGAATTGCTGAATGGCCGTCATCCGGTTTAAATTTGATGTTTTGAGCAGACGAGTGTTTTTCTCAAATAGTATACACTATTTTTCTATTCAGTTTTATACTGAAAATTTAGTTATTTTGTATTTAAAAATACCTATATATTGAAGTTGGCAAAAAATTCAAACTTTTCTTGATTTATTGGCCTGTTGTTGTTTTAGCTAGAAACTTTGTTTGCATATTTTTTGGGTTAACGACATTCAAATGTTTTGTTTAATTTCTATAGATTATTGAAAGTGCTATTTTTTAGAGTTAATCAGTTCTGGATAAATAGCAATTGTCACAAACCTTGAAATCAACAGCCCGCCACTGCCATAGATTTGAACATTAAGCAGAATGTTTATCATGGCATTAGACAAAGACCCCAGATCCAGAGAACAACAACAGGGCCAATGAACTGTCATCGACAAACTTTCAGCGCAACATGCCCCTCCTTCGTATCCATCAAGAAAAGCAGAAACGAGACAATATCCTAACGCAAGATCCAACTCGCCGTGCAGCTCATCCGTTTCGCGCCGAGCTCCTTTCCATGTCCTCCGATTCTGTCAATGGCGACAACGCCATGATATTGTACCCAGAGGCCAGACAAGTATACCATTGTGCCACTTCGCCGGAAGAGAGGAGAAGGCGGAGGCGACGGGCAATCTCCCGCAGCCGTCCATGGCGCTTCCTCTGCTCTGGCTTCTCTTCCTCGCCGGTGGAGCGGCGCCCTCGTCGGCGGCGGACTGCGATGGCGGCGACCGCGCCGCGCTGCTCAGGGTCAAGGCGCAGCTCGGCGACCCCGTGCAGCTGTCCGCGTGGGGGCCGTCTGGCAACTGCTGCGCATGGGAGCCCGCCGTGCTCTGCTCCGGCGCCGGCCGCGTCACGGGCCTCGCCCTCTTCGCCCTCGACGGCGTCTGCGCCCCCGTTCCGCCGGCCATCGGCGAGCTGCCGGAGCTCGTGATCCTCCAGGTCGGCGTCGCCCCGGGCCTCTCCGGCCCCATCCCTGCCTCCTTCGCCAACCTCAGCCGCCTCCAGGACCTCGACATCACCGGCACCTCCATCTCCGGCCCGGTGCCGGACTTCCTCGCCGGGATCACCAGCCTCACCACCCTCGTCATCGCCGGCGGCAAGCTCGCCGGCCCGATCCCGCCGTCGCTCAGCGCCCTCCCCAATCTCAGGTACGTGGACCTCAGCGGCAACATGCTCACCGGCGCCATCCCCCCCGGGCTGCTGCACGGGAGCTCCAGGTTCTTGATCCTCTCCAACAACCAGCTCACCGGCGAGATACCAGCCAGCTACGGCGACGGCGACATGGATACCGTCGACCTCTCGCACAACCGGCTCACCGGCGACCCGTCGTTCCTGTTCGGCATCACGAAGGCGACGACTAGGATCGACCTGTCGTGGAACGAGCTGGAGTTCGACATGACCGGGGCCAGGTTCCCGCACCACCTCAGGTTCCTGGACCTCAGCCACAACAGGGTCAGGGGGGCGGTGGCCAAGTCGCTGAGGGACATCAACCTCGGCCACTTCGACGTCAGCCACAACGACCTCTGCGGCGAGATCCCGGCGGGGAGGGCCATGGCGGCGTACGGGGCCGAGAGCTACGCGCACAACAGGTGCCTGTGCGGCACGCCGCTGCCTCCCTGCAACACGTCTCTCTAGGGACGACGAATCGACGATTCAGGCTGTGCATGGCATGGCCAGGAGCTATAGCAGCAATGCAGAAGTACCGATCAGTGGGAAGGGATGTTCGTTGGAGTCTGAATCCGAAGTTCATTTCTTTCTTTCTTCGTTTCTTTCTAGCTTTCTTGCTTTATGCAAAGGGCAATGTTGGAAGTTAGAACTCACAAGTCACAAGTGCTACATATATGGAAGAAGTAAGAGGGAGAACATGTGCAAAACTAATCTTCGGAAGTTCAGAAGAAGAGAACGTTTTTTTTAAAAAAAATAAACAGTTCCATCCATATGTGGAGTTAATATTCCCTTTTTTTAATGCAATCAAACAATTTATAAGACATCCATTTTCTTTGGTTCAACGACCTAGTTAATGAAAACAACGTTGCACCATCAGAACATTTGGTTAACCTGAATCGTTGATTTCTATAAAAATGACCCACGCAAAAAAAGCATCGGAATTCGTCTATATCCCATACGGAGATTGAGATTCCATTTTAAATTATGGAAATCAAACTAGAAATCCAAAAAAATTTAATTCAAATTTTGAAAATTTTGGTCCAAAATTTAATTCTAAAAATGGTAATCAAACTTGAAATAAAAAATTAAGATTTAGAATTAATGAATCCCAATTTCAAGTTTGAGAGATCGATTCAAATTTCGCCAATTTCAATTTTTCAACAGTTTGGTCCAAAATTCAAATTCAAATTCAAAAAACTAAATCAAATTTGAAAACCAAAATTTTCAAATTCAAAATTCAAAAAATCACAGTCTCCGATACGAGAGAACGATGAATTCCCAATTCTTTTATGTAGGACTCAATATTATAGAGATCAAAGATTTAGATTAGCCAAACACAAACCCTTCGGCAGGTTTGTCGATGATGTGTTGGAATTTGATTGTAGAAAAGATGGAGATACAGATCCCTACGAGGCGGAGCTAGGAATTTCGGGGAGCATGGGCATAAACCTAACCGACGCTGTCAGTTTTACCTATTTTGGGCCGTCCGCGCCTAGGATATGGGCTAGTTTTTCTATGCAATTACACGGGGCTCAATAGCTTAACGGCCCGGGAGCCCGGGTACGAGCCCAAGGTCGTCGAGCCCTGGCTCCGCCACCACCTACGAAGCAATTTTGCCATAAAAGGTCAGACCGTAGGAGAACCAAGCTAAGACAAAGAATATGGTGTGATGCAGAGCAAAGTTGCAGGGGGCATGAAGCCAATAAGTGAAGCCATGCTGCGCTGCACCGCCACGCTCACCAACACCTTGCTCGACGTCCTTGGAGCCGCCGCACCGCCCGTTGCCTGCTCCGGCTACTCGAAGCTCCTCCCCCTCACGCTGGCGAGTAGGTCCAGCTGCGTCTTGGGCCTCTACTTCGGCAGCTTGGCGCAGCTTGGCTGTCCTCTAGAGCAGTAGCAGACGCAGGATAAAAATGTAGGTGGGGCAAGGCTAAAATCTCCTTTATCTACCAATTACTGTTGATCAAATAGACTGCAATCTAGTTAAACTATAGGAATACGATAATAATAAACACACTAGTTCATGATCACATCCATTGGATATTCAAATTACCAACAATGGGCGGTCCATCAGCCCCACTTACAGGCCA
Source organism: Raddia distichophylla (assembly GCA_005191435.1). NCBI lineage: Eukaryota > Viridiplantae > Streptophyta > Magnoliopsida > Poales > Poaceae > Raddia > Raddia distichophylla. Next base: position 550,740 of record SPJY01022556.1, read on the forward strand.
AAATTTCAAAAAATTGCTCTGTAGTTTAACCAAGTATAAATGGGCTTTGAATTTTTAGGTGGGCCCGAGGCCCCACCAGCCCTCATGGAGCGTTCGCCCCTGCTTCGGAGGGTTAGAAGCTAGAGGGCAGCTGGAGCCTAGAGGTGCGTAGGCGTGAGCTCAGCCCCGACTCGCCGTGATGCCGCCATTTTCGTGCGTGTTCTCAGCTTCGGGATTTGTATAGGGATCCAAGGAAGCCAGTAATTGAAGGAAGAGTGGAGGGGAATTGGGAGGAAAATTGAAATTTTGTCATGTAAAAGGTGTCTTCGTCAAAATGCCAATGTAGATGCAGATGGCAATTATTACAATGCCACTCACAATAATGTCACTTTGTTATTGTCGACGGTTGAGATATCGATCTCAAGTCAACTAAGGTTCTTGAAAAAGGGAGATAGAAGACTTGCTGAGCAAGGCGAATAGCGATCAACGAGCAACAGGGAGACACAGGGTTTTTATCCTGATTCAGGCCTCTCGAAGAGATAATAGCCCTACGTCCAACCTTTCTTTATATCAAAGAGGATTACAAGGTGGAACTCAACGAGACGAACAAGTCTCGGCGAGTAGTATGCGATAATACAAAGATGCTCTGCCTGACGTAGATTCGATGCCCTCTACACGCCGTAGGGGCTCGGTTTATATAGTGTTGACCAACCGACCTACCGAGGGATCGATAATCGGGCCGGGCTAACTACGAGTACGTAACGAACTCGTACCATGCCAAATACATCTCACGGTAGATAAGGTAAACTCCAATTCTTGGGGATCATGACTTCTGCTCCAATCCGGGAAACCACGTCCGGGTCTTCACGTAGCCGTGCAGAACTCTTGCTCGAGTCGTACTCAAACACGAATCTTAGGCCGTTACGCACCGTGCCAACCAAGAAGCTGTTCGGCAGGATGCATACGGACCTAATAGAACCTTCTAAGGAGCTGGGCCCTAGAAAGCTGTTCGATTGGGCCGTTAGGGAGTGGGCCATGGCAATGGGCCGTGATTTTATCCCCGATAGCTAGCCCCCGAGACTCAAGTGGAAGGACTCACTAGAGTGGGGTCTTCCTCTTGAGGACCTCGACATCACCGGCACCTCCATCTCCGGCCCGGTGCCGGACTTCCTCGCCGGGATCACCAGCCTCACCACCCTCGTCATCGCCGGCGGCAAGCTCGCCGGCCCGATCCCGCCGTCGCTCAGCGCCCTCCCCAATCTCAGGTACGTGGACCTCAGCGGCAACATGCTCACCGGCGCCATTCCCCCCGGGCTGCTGCACGGGAGCTCCAGGTTCTTGATCCTCTCCAACAACCAGCTCACCGGAGAGATACCAGCCTGCTACGGCGACGGCGACATGGAAACCGTCGACCTCTCGCACAACCGGCTCACCGGCGACCCGTCGTTCCTGTTTGGCATCACGAAGGGGACGACCAGGATCGACCTGTCGTGGAACGAGCTGGAGTTCGACATGACCGGGGCCAGGTTCCCGCACCACCTCAGGTTCCTGGACCTCAGCCACAACAGGGTCAGGGGGGCGGTGGCCAAGTCACTGAGGGACATCAACCTCGGCCACTTCGACGTCAGCCACAACGACCTGTGCGGCGAGATCCCGGCGGGGAGGGCCATGGCGGCGTACGGGGCCGAGAGCTACGCGCACAACAGGTGCCTGTGCGGCACGCCGCTGCCTCCCTGCAACACGTCTCTGTAAGGGACGACGATTCAGGCTGTGCATGGCATGGCCAGGAGCTTCAGCAGCATCGCACAAGTACCGATCAGTGGGATGTTCTCTGAAGTCTGACTCCGAAGTTCATTTCTTTTTTTTCTTTCTAGCTTTCTTGCTTTATGCAAATGGCAATGCTGAAGGTTTGAACTCACGAGTGCCACATGTAAGGAAGAAGTTGCAAGTGCAGAGGGAGAGCATATGCAAAGCTAAAATCTTTTTTTTTTTTGAGAAAAAGGCAGGAGAACCGCCTTGTATTAATTTAATAAGAAAGTTGGAGGTTTAGACGCATTCCCCCGGACGCGCGTTAATATTCGAAATTCAAAAAGAGAGAACGTTTTTTTTTTAAAAAAAAAAGATGAGCGGTTCCATGCATATACGATTTAATATTCTTTTTTTAATGGAACTAAAAAATTTTGAGACATCCATTTTCTTTGGTTCAACAACCTAGTTAATGGAAACTTTTTACAGTGCACCATTAGACTATTTGGCTACATGAGTAATACTGATATTTGGTTGGCCACGAACCGGATCGAAAATCTAGAAATCGGCCCAAACAACACTCATTTCCCACGGGTCTGCTACCAGCCTGTTTTCTAACACATCATAGATAAACTGGGGTAGTGCTCATCCCACTGACCAAAAGCATTCACTTCCTTTCCCCACCGAGCAACTCTATGAGCAGCTTCCACTGCATGCCTCTTCCAGTGGTCAATCGAAGATCTTGGGTTTGCCCGAAGATAAGCAAGGAGCTCCCTCACTAAAAAGCAGTATCTGGAACGGTCGAATCCAAGTGAGTAATAAAGTGCTATGAGCTTTCTCTCTAAAAAAAAAAGACTATTTGGCTAATTTGAATCGTTGATTTCTATAAAAATGGCCCACGCAAAAAAGATTAGAATTTGTCGATCTCCCATAACGGAGATTGAGATTCCATCTCAAATTGTGGAAATCAAATTAGAAATTTAAAATTTTCAAATTCAAATTTTGAATGGTTTGGTCCAAAATTTAAATTTTAAGAATCCCAATATTCGATACAAGAGATAGATGAATTCAAATTTGAACAATTTGGTCCAAAATTCAAATTCAGAGTAAAAAACTAGAATTAAATTTGGAAACCAAAATTTTCAAATTCAAATTTGAAGAATCTCAGTCTTCGGGGTCTGGCTAGGGATCCAAGGAAGCCAACAATCGAAGGGAGAGTGGAGGGGAATTGGGAGGAAAATTGAGATTTTGTCACGTAAAAGGTGTCTTCGTCAAATTGCCCATATACATGTAGATGTCAATTATTAAAATGCTAGTCACAACAATGTCACTTTGTTATTTTGCCATTTTTAGAGTTTATGATTCATTTTGTCATTAAATAGCCATGGGAAAGAATGTCCCTTCACCGACACCAACGATAGCGGATGGGATGTTGGTGCCCAAGTCCTCGCCACAGCGACGGACGGGATGTCGGGGAGTTGTAGGCGACAACGGTCAGGATGCCGGGGCATGCTGATGAGAGAGAGAGGTGAGGGAGAGCAAAGCCGGTGGAAGGGAGGAGGCATGCCGATGGTCGATGGAGAGGAGGAGGCGCGCTGGTGAGAGAGGGGTGAGGGAGAAGATAGAAGAAAGGGTAATCCGATCTTTTTTCATAGCTAAAAATAAGAAAATTGATTATAAAACTTCGAAATATCAAAATAACAAAAAGACATTTTTATGAGTGGAAATTTAATAATTAGGGATGTGCTATTGTACAGGCACAACATGCAACAACAGCTTTTTCACACGGTTCCCCACGCAACAGTCCTCCTCTCTTGCCTGCAGAATTTTTTCCACAATCTTAAAACGTTTCTTCCAGTGAATGAAAAGGTGGAAAAAACAGTACAAACTTACTGAAACTTTTAGCGACTGCACGAAATCGCAAATTTTTGTCGCCTGCAAAATAACAATAGTGTAGTAATTACAATCTGCGTAGTGGCATTTTGACGAAGCCACCTCAAAGAGCGGCACACTCTTAATATTGTCGGAAATTTTCTCGGAATCAGGGAGTGGCCGCCGGCCAGCACAGCGGAGAGGTTGAGGAGTAACTCGACTGGGCTGCTGTGCAGCCTTGGTTTCTTGGTTTTGGGCTGTCGGCGTCCGGGCTGCAGGCTTCAATCCACATTGTACTCTGACCTGCGGTCAATGGCTACTGGGCCATGACAGCATATATCAAGGGAGCGTAGCATCGGTTCTCGCCTTCTCGGTGCATGCATGCATGCGTGACGGCATGGACATGGAACACCTGAGTTCGTAATCGTAGCCCAGCCTCCATGCACGCCTCCCGCCCGTGGCAGTGGTGTACTGGTGTGGCACCGCCACCGCGCCGGCGCCGGCGCCGAGCGACACGAGAAAAGGAGGCAAGAATGGTGATGGTGGCACGAAGCTGTCGGCCGGCACGCGCCACCGACGCTGCCGCCGGCAGCCGGCCTGCGCACGCACGCACTCGCTGCATGCGCCGGGAAGAGACGACCAGGAGCAGAAGAGCACTGGGCACGCACGCACGGACCAACTGCTCTATCGCCCTCCATTAGCTTTAGCTTTCGCTTGGTAACATGCATCGGCATCGGCATGCTGATGCTGATGCAGTGCGTGCAGAGAGTGACGAGGAAGCTCGAGCCAGAAGCCAGTACGTAGCCACCATGGCGGCCGGCCGTCTTTGCTTGCGCCGGCCGCGCCAGCCGCTGCATGCACGATGGATGATGCGATTCGATGCATCTCGCTCGTGCCCTCGTCTAGTCGCGCACTCACACACAGTCGGATTCACACTTGACTGCGGGCGAAAGAAATCAACGGGCCGGGCTCTCCTGCAGTCCTGCTTTTCTTTTCCAGAAACCGAAAAGCAGAGACCGTCTGCGTCTGTCCGGGGGACGGAACGGAAAGAAGAGCTCTCGATTCTCTCTCTCTCGATTCTCTCTCTCTCTTCTTTCAACAGAGATGGTATGATCGTATCTTCCGTGGCGTTGCACATTTGCCGGCCGAAGCTTGTCTCTCAAGTCTGAATAAACGTTTTTCTCTAATTTTTCTATTTTCAGCTAAAACCGACCGGTTAGCCGAGCTAACCGGTCGGCTAGCCGGGAAAACCGGTGGGTTAACCGACCGAGCCGTTTTTTGAATATGAATTTGAATCTGGCCGGTTTTCCAACGAAATTTCCGGTTAACCGCGAAAACCGGTCGGTTAGCCGAACCGGGCCTCCCCCGGTTTTTGGGTTCGGCTCGGTTATGTAATCCCTGCCCGTAGCGCGTCGCGTGCAGTAACTTCTGCAGCTGCACCTACCTGGTACGGTGGTACCCCTTGAGGGGAAGTAAAACCAGTACTGGTGTAAAATCCGGTCCTCCCCTTTCCTTCCCAGCTGAAACAGTAAAAATCGAGAGGGAGCAGAGAATGCCTTTTACTGTGACGCTTGTCCATGGGGCCCATGGTACATTCCTTCATGTTGCTGCTGCGGTAGAAAACATGGTCCATTGGTATATCTCCGGCCGGCAGCTGCCAAGCCAAGCAAACGTCTCTCTCTCTCTCTCTCTCTCTCTCTCTCTCTCTCTCTCCAAAACAGTGTGCTCGGCCAGTTCTTGCTGCCTCTTGGTTTCTTCTGCTGCTGCAAGGTGAATCCTCTTTCATATGATCCAGGAGAGGAACGGTTTTTATTCTACGAAGCTGATGGCCTCTCAGATTCTGCATGATAGGAATTAGGATAGCATGACTGGTCAGCTCCCTGTTCTTCTGTTCTTTGATCCATGCATGTTTGGAACATTCAGATATGAGGCTGGTGTTCTTGCCTTTGTTTCAGGTTGTTCCATTATATGGTAGTGTGGTATATGGTAGTTTCCTTTCCTCTTTGGTAGTTGGTGCTCTCCAAGAATACTTTTGAGATCAACATGTTCTTTCAATTAAGTTCTTGCTTCTGGTGGCTTCTAACTGACCTGTGAAGAGATCACATGAACATAACTAAATGTTTTAAATCTTGCCTCCCCAGCATCTTAATGCCATTTGTAAGAATGCATCAAGTAGGCAAACAGTAGCTGTACAGTTTGTTCTGCCATTGGTAGTTCGTAGCTGAAGATTTCAGATGTTAGAATCATATCTGCAATCCCTCCTCTCATAGCACAGAAGCATATCCAGTGACATCCTCATGTTCCTGAGCATTGACTAGTGTCATCACCCATCAACTGGCATCAACTATCCGTTTGATTCTGAGTTAGATCGATGCACATAGAGGAGGAACCCTTACTGATTCATTTCGGCTATTTGCAGTTCTCTGATTGGCTGATTGGCACTGGCTCACCACCACCACGTTGCTGGCTGTGCTTCTTGGGTCCTGGATGGGTCGGCCTAGAGGTGGAAAGGCCAAGAAGTCGATCGAATCGGCGAAGAGCGACGATGCCGGCAGCGGCGGCGAGGAGGTGGTAGCGGCCTACAAGAGAAGAGGCAGGCCACAGAAGTTCCTCAGGGATGATGGCATCGACGTGGAAGACGACGACATCGCCAAGGTTGAGGACGACGGCGGCGGCGACGGCACGAACGCCGCCATGGCGGAAGGCAAGGGCCCCAAGAGCTCGGCCGAGAACGGAGCAAAGAAGAGGAGGAGGCTGCCGAAGCGCGGCGGCCCCGGCTCGGCGATGGAGGAGAAGGGCGACGGGCCGTCGAGGCCGGGCGGCGCCGGCCTCCGGCAGAGCGCGAGCCGGCGGAAGAGCATCCCACGGCGAGCCGCCGAGGCCGGAGTGGAGTGCAAATGAAGTGAGGTTCTCAAACAGAATATCCAGAAAGCACACGACGACACTAATACTAAAGCCTACATCGGCAACGCCAGCGCATGCGGCCCCACTGGCAGACACTCATGGAGAGCTGCGACGCTTTCGCACGGCCACGCCAACACATGCGGCCCCACTGGCAATAGACTCACGACGAGCAGCGACTGCCAACTTTGTTAGCTTGCTCGCTTATTTCAGTTGGTTTTCATCTTACAATTTTTATATCTATTTCATACATTGTCCAAATTACATGCAACAAATTTTATAAATATAGAAACCTAACTGACCCATTTTTATATAATTGTTTTTTATAATTTGTCTAGATTTTTAATTCAATTCTTGGTTTTAAAATGGTTTTTATTTTGTTGTTCTAATATGTTTCAAAATTTTAGATTCATTTTTGGGTATTTTTGAATTTACCAATTTTTATTTGATTGCTTATAATTTTTTAACTTAACTATGAAAACTATCGGAACATTAAATTGGCAACCAATCAAACATACCGTCTAATCTTACCAAATTTGACACACTCAATTTGGCTTTGATCCAGACAACACAAAATTACCAACAAATGGTTATACCTTTAATTAGTCATGATTATACATTGACAAGACCATGAAGGACCATGAACCAAACATACACTTAATACAAATCTATTCCATCTCATCGTCATCCTTTCACATTACATCCTCATATAAACAAGATGCACAATGTACATCATAAAAAAATGCTTGTAATTAAAATGAAAAAAAGGATGCTTGCTGTTTTAAACATGAATGAATCAGGACACTGGCCATTTGCTCTGGTACTTCTTTCTTTGTTGGACAGAACTGCTTATCTTCACACGTACGTAAAATGTTCATGAGGGTGGTATACGTATACATTCTCGGAATATTTCCATTATCTAAAGATACATAAAGGTTCATGATCTTTCTTACAAATTTGGAGCCATAAATCTGAAGCACAAAGCTAACCCACGCGCATGCACGGGCACTCTCCTAGTAATAAACAAAATAACATGCTAGATAACACCTTTGTGCTGAAAGCAATAGCAAGAAAATTAAACAAGTCAGCTGAACAGAACAGAACAGTATCAGTATCAGTATCAGTATCAGTATCAGTATCTATCTATCAGAAAAGAGCATATATATGCAGTGCATCTCTTCTCCGATCCGTCGTGTCCTCATTGAGAAGATGCGTCCACTTGGTTCTTCCACCCCGCCCAAAGTGCCTGACTGGCACGACATTGGGCAAGATGCTCTTGTCCATCTCATCTTCGCCGGTCGGCGCAGAGAAATCTCGGCCGTGGATACCGTCTTCATCAGCGGAATCCTGGAAGAACGCACCCTTGTGGTAATACCTCTGCATGAACTTCCACTTCCGCTTGGCCTGACGAATTGGTTTCAGGCTCCTCCTCTCCTCGTCCTCGGCCTCGGCCATGCTCCTCGCCTTCTTGATCACCTCCTCCTTGTCCTCCAACCCTGCATCGCTTCCCTCCCTGCCCCGCTTAATCCTCGCTGCTTCGCGGCTCCTCCATGACTCGTACTCCTCGGCCCCGTTCGACTCGTCACTCGTGTCAACATCCTCGATGCTGCTATGGCTGCCCTCCTCCTCCGGTGTCTTCCCAGAGTGCTCCTCCTCCTTCCTGATTTCTTCCACCACAATCTGCCTAGCCTCCACCTTCCTAGCCTCCGCCCTCTTCTTCGCAACCTCCTTAAGCCGCCGCTCCTCCTCCTTCAGCCGCTCGCGCTCCGCGATGGTTTCCCGCCGTCGATGCTGCTATGGCCCTCCTCCTTCGGTGCCTTCTCAGAGTGCTCCTCCTCCTTCCTGATTTCTTCCACCACAATCTGCCTAGTCTCCACCTTCCTAGCCTCCGCCCTCTTCTTCGCAACCTCCTTAAGCCGCCGCTCCTCCTCCTTCAGCCGCTCGCGCTCCGCGATGGTTTCCCGCCGCGACTTTGGTATGAACAGAGGGGAAGGCTTCGCCATTGCCACGCCCATCTGTTCGTCCTCCGAGCCAGTCTCATACTCAGATTCCTCCATATCCCCCTCCTCCTCCTCCTCCTCCTGAGGAAGCAATTCCTCTTGCTCCCTCAAACGCTGCCTCTCCTTTATCCTCCGCCTCCTCTCCTCCTGGGCCTCCTCCTCCTCAGCTTCCTCCACAGTCGGCACGATGTTTCCTCGGAGCTTGTCGCCAGCCGCAATGGCGGCATCATCAACACCGGTCGCCACAAACATCTTCCTGATTGTGGCCTCGACAGAGTACAGACCACCGCAAACACAGAAACTGCTGAACATCAGCACGCGGATGAGCCTCCTCCGCTCTATATCCTCGCGCCACCGCCTCCTCCCGCGCCGCGCGCTGCCCTAGTTCAGTCGCCGGCGGTTGGGGATTGGGGAAGAGAGAAATGAGATCAGGACGCGACGCCTCCCCTTTATTTATGGACGGGGGGCGGACTCGTATCCGACTCGGAACCGAGACCGAGTGATGAGGCCGGCTGCTGTTCGACGCAAGGGTGGTGCATTGGTTGAAGTATGTTATGTTGATTGGGTTGTAATTTTGGATGCAGATCAGATTATTCGAGGTCCTATTATTCCTTGGGAGCTTGGAGCAGAAAAAGGCAAACCTGTTGCTGCTTATTACGGGTACAGTTTTTACTCACATCAATGTTTTTTCTTCCTTTCTAGTCAGAGAGGAGGGAAACTCAATAAATTATTGAACTACTGTTATATACTTCCTCTGTTTGTTTGGACGGCTTTTATTCATGCGGCTGTGTAGATTTATAAAGCGTACTACCAATTTCAAGAAGTTTTTATGCCGTTTCTTCCAGCCCTACCCCTTGAGCCCTTTGACCAACACATTTTGCATTCCTCATAGCAATCATGCAATAGCAATAACTACATGCATGTAAAGCCAACGTTTAGCGTTTTGGCTATCGCATGCATCTAATAAAAACAAGTGTACATGGCATCAGCTTAGCTTCATTTTATAAGAACTGTACGAACACAAACACAAAAAAACCGTAATGGAGATGACACCGCACCGCCGCCTCCACCACGGCCGACACAGCCACCACCGACACCACCGCAGTCGCCGCCGCCGCCAACACAGCCGCCATTGTCATCGGCGCCGCCAAAGGTCAACACCGTCACCGAAGACCTCTTGAGCATGGTGGTGCAAGATTGTGAGGACGACGAAGGCGAACAACCCATGGGCGATTCGTAAGACGAGCAAGACGGTATCGATGAACCCATGACCAAGGTGGTGATATTGGCTTCATGCAAAGACTGTCATGTACTCATGTACACCTTGCATACCTGTGTTGATTTGGCTTCATACAAAGACCGATTCAGGCCTAGTAAACTTTCATCCATAGTTGATTGGCATGTACACGCCGGAGAGGTGGAGAGGCGAGCCGCCGTCGGCCCGGCGACCTTGACACTCGGCAGTAGGGAGCAAGACGACGAGGCCAGCGAGGGGCAAGGCCGTGAGGCGCGAGGGAATGGCCTGCGGACTGCGGTCACCGGTATCTCGCCGAGTCGCCGGAGGAGGAAGGAGCCAGTAGGGGAGGGCGGCGCCGCGGCGAATTGGGGTGTCAGGCTGTGGGGGGATTTGGGGCGGCGCCCTGGGAGAGAACGAGACCGAGAGGCGAGAGGTCGAGAGGAGGCAGGAAGTGATCGCTGCTGCCCTAGCTAGAGTAGAAACGAATTTGGGCCCTGGACCTTTTATATTTGAGCCATATACCTAAGAAGGGGTAGTACTAGTACATGGGCGGGCCATGCCCCGGACCGTGGCCCGGGGTCTGGGTCCGCCCCTTGGTACCGTAGAAGTAAGCTTGGTTGCTCTTGTCCACTATGCATCATCACCAAAGTAAATATTTGTCACACTGCATATATGTGATCTCGTTTTTACCTCTATTATTTTATCCTCTTGAACAGGTAGGTCTACGGCACAAGATAAACCATGACCTAATGATCTACCCAGGTTATACTCCAAGAGTGGGCATTGGGCCACTTATCCTGCACTATGGTTTGCCATTTAAAGTTGGTGACTGGTCTTTCAGTAAGTTAGAACACCATGAGAATGGAATAGTATATGATTGTAATCGCTTGTTCCCTCCTCAATTTTCTAGAGAGGTAAACAGCCTTTTTTTATCATACTTTTGTGATCTTTTCACTTGCAGCTAGTTGAAATGTATGGGCCTATTTAATGTTGCGAACTTTATAGGTTGAGATGATGGAATCGGACCCAAATGTAAAGCGTGGCTTATTTCTAAGCATTGAGTGTATTATCACCTTGAATGAAGGGCTTTTACTGCATCACGCGTCTTTTGGGTGCCCAAAACCGCAGTGGTCAAAATACATGAGTTTCCGGCATTTTGCTATGTTGTGGTTGCACAAATCGGAGGAGGTTCGTGCAGACAAGGCCCACTATGCAACAAACATTACTGGTGACATATATGGATCTGGATGGATAAGTGAGATGTATGGTTACTCTTTTGCAGCAGCCGAGGTATGTGTAGTTCTGACTTATATCTGTTTACCTTTTCTCTTGCAATTGGAACTTGGAATACCGTGGCTGCAATTTGCTTCCCTCACTACAAAATATATCCATACAAGATAACACCAATGCAATATTGTGTTCATAACTGCTAGAGAGCTAGTATGGACCGTTGAACTCGTCAACTCATAGATTGTATGTAGTATGGTTGGCATCAGTCCGTGGTTAGCTCTCGTTTAAACTAGTAAAGTTGCTTGTACCCATCCCCTGCTGGCTGCTTATTATTTTATCCTGTCTGACGACACTTTCTTCTTCAATTGACATGCAGCTTAACCTGCGGCACATCATAAGGAGGGACATTGATATAACCAGGATACGTTTCTCTACCTGGAGCAAAATACAAGATTGTTGAGTGAATATTTTAAGTATTATATGATGAGATGATTTTCCAATTTAAAATAATAATTTTGGATGAATATTTGAGCATAATTGATGATTTATTGGACTAATGATTTTTGGTGAGATTTGGAAATACATAAATATGTGTGTGCAGGAAAAGGAAGAAAAAGAAGTGCACTGCGGTGTGCAGTGTATGCATGCATGCAAGAGGTGTGCTTGTGCGTGTATGCATGCACAGTTGTGCGTGTATGCATGCGTGCTGCGCCCAGCGAGCGCAGAAGCCAGGCGCGCCCCGTAGCGCGCGCGGCTGGGAGACGCATGACGGGACGGCCCAGGCGGGGCGATGCAGCATGCAGTGCATGCAGCGGGGCAGGCGGCCCAGTGCGGCTGGCGCCCAGCGGAGAGGACGAACCGACATAGCGAACCGACGTACGAACGGACGTATTTTCACTATAAAAGATACGGGAGGCTCGGGATGAAGAGAGGAAGCAGGGGTTCCACATGTAAACGACGGCTAAGAAAATAAGAGAGATAAGAGAGAGATTAGAGAATGATTTGAGAGGAATAGAAAGAGAATTTTGCAAGGAAGAGAGGCAGATGTGCGAGGGGTTGTGTTAGGTTTGCAGAAGCTGTAGCAGGGCAGAAGACGTTAGGGAGGCGTAGCCAGGAGCAGTTCCAGAGCAAGGTAACACAGACCAGAGTAGGTCATCTGTACTTCATTGTAAAAGGATTTGTTTGGGGAGGAGCGTCCAGAATCATTGCCCCGCAGAGTAGGCAGGTGTCGAACTGCGTTATCAAACGTGTGTCTTCGGTACGAGTTCTCTAATCTTGCATGTGCTTGATCTATATCAATCGATTGATTCCGCTTAGTTAGGGATATTTAGCGCCTATGATCCTACAAAGATTTTCCATTACGGGCTGAGATTTGGTGTTGGTGATTGGAGCTTTGACAAAGCTGACCGGCGAAATGCTCCCTTATTTTATTGCCGAATTTGGTGGTTAAACTCTACTGCGACGATGATACTGTAGGGGAGGTCTTGCGACAAAATAGCTCGATGCCAAAATGATAAAAAGCTTAACACCAAGTTTTTATTTATTTATCTGTAGTATACTTGATCCGTTTTGGTCACTTGGAAGAATTAATATGCACATGCTTTGTGCGTAAATGGGCTTAGTGCTGCATTTACCGGTAAGTGTTACACTATTGATTCTTAGGGAATCTTCTATCGTAGAGTCAATTGTTAGCCATAAGAAATGAAATAAACATGTTATTTATACATAGCAAATGGACAACCTTTCCGATAGACTAACTATAGTGTTGCCTCTAAAATTTATTATAGCTCATATGTACGAGTGTACATGCATCTTGTAATCCGCAGAGCTAGTTTTTATCTCTCTCCTCTTCTTCTCTCCTCCACAACTTTGAAAAGTAGGGTAAAATCACAATTTTCCCTATAAGTAAAAAAAAACTGAGTTGGACTTCTTATAACCAGTTGATTCAGCACCATTGGAGATATTGTTAGAGCATGTTTAATACTACGACCCATTTGTGACTGTCCTATTCCTATTCATCCACTTTTCAATCATTACATTACTTCTCCCTATATTTTTCTCTTATATTTTAATCCCTAACATATAGCTACAATGTGAGGTACTTTTTTGGGCATCAAATGGTTCACCATTAAACATGCCCTTAGTATATCTCTGTCAGTTATGCATACTATTTGAGCTTAACATGCATGTCGAGAAGTATTTACAAGAGAGAGAAGAGGAAACCCGTTTTCTTATCCTTCTACCCCTTTGGTAAAGTTATGGATATATTCAAGGGTTAATTACATATATGCGACTAAAGAATTGTCTCTTTTTGAAACATACCACCGCAAAGTCCAAAATCTTCCCCATGTCATTATAAAGTGGCGGAAGTCACAAATATGCCATTATGAGAAGGGTTAATTAGATACATGCCACATGAGTTTTGTCACATTTGAAATATGCAATGCAAATTCTGAAACCTCCCTATGCTATTATAAAGTGGCGGGAAGCACAAATATGCCATCATGTGAACTTTGGGACAAAAGTAGCCTCTTATCTTCTTCTTTCTCCTTTTTTTCCTCCTTAATTCCACTCCAACCATGGTGCTTCCGAAAGAAAGTCATCAACAACAGTATCCCTACGGTGACAGTGACATGGCCTTAAGCCTCTTCTCCTCGTAGATCTAGTGCTTTCCCTTCTCTGTTGATCTAGCGCTGCTCCTTGCCTCTATATACTCCATGTTGCTCTAGCTCAGTCCCAACTTCACCTCCATGTCCTAGAACCACCCTCCCATCCCACGTCCCCCTGCCGGTCCCAACATCATCTTCCTTGTCAAGTGATGCCCTGTTCCCACGGTGGAAAAGCTCAACAATGAACCATGATGGCGCAAGCTCACCGATGCCTCATGGCGGTGTGGCCTAGGCTGGCTTAAAGAGATGGCGACACACCCCCGATGCAGTACGCCATGGTGGCACCCTTTACGATCCTGTGGCGTGACGCTCTATGTCTGACGACCATTAGGCCCCATTGTTGATGGCATTGTAGCTTGGAGCTCATCAGAGTTACTTGCAGCTGAGAGGGGAAGGAGAGAAGCAGGAATGAGAAGAAATAGAGGATATAGATCGGATCAGCTAAAAAAATGCACAAAATCAGTTAGATCGTCTAAAAACGATACGCGAAATATCACAAAATGTGCCAAACAACAAACACTATGTGTGGGGTGTGTGTGTGTGTGTTGGGGGGGAGGGCTGCGCTATTTATACAAGCAATTCAAGCACAATGTGAAACACACGGCTTGAAGTCGAAAAATCCAGGTAGGTGACACTCAATTCGTGTGCCTAGGGCACACTTGAGTTAAACTCTGTAACCTTTCGTGAAACGACACTGGACCCATAAAATTTTTTGACACACAACGTTTTAGGCATTTTTAAGTCTTCTCCCTGTTTTTCATCTATTTTCTTTGTTTATGATGAGGAGATGACTGAAATTCCCATGTTCTCTCTCTTCTCCCTCACTCACCGACACTCGGGGTGTACTCGTTGGTCTCGTCTTTCTTCTTCCTATTTCCTCCCCCTCCTCTTTAATCTCTCCTCTCCCTAGCTGACGTTACGCCGCTGGAAGCCTCGACACCAAACATCTTCCCCGTTGGCCACCTCCCCCTCTTCCTTAACAGCGGTGGCGGCATGAGTTCGGGGTCGGCGGTGGCTATGGCGAGCGGTGCGACGTGATTTCGGGGGGCTTTGGCGGTCATGGAGGAAGAAAGGAGTGGAGGAAGAAAGGAGGAAGGCGGAAGAAGATGAGGGCATTTTGGTCATTTCCTCATGAAAACAAGGAAAATAGATGGAAAATATAGGAAAAGCTTAAAAATATTAACGGTTTTGCTTCGCTATAGTCGCCTGCAATCACATTGTCCGCGCAGACGATTTTGAATGGCTCGCGTTGTTCTGCCTAGCGCGAGGCCACGAGCCGTCGGGCCACACAGCAGCTCGCGCATGCGGCCTGCGCCCTACGCAGCGCTGGTGCTGATGCATGCACGTAGATGTAGTGCTGTGCGGCGCTGCCACTTTTGTTTTGCTGAATTTTTTTAAAAAATTTTAAAATGTATTTTAATTGAATATATCGGTTGGTGACAAGATGTACATTCATTTATGATATATCGTATTTGAATATCATGATTTTCTTATATAGTCTAGTTTTTTCACTTTGTATTTTTCAGTATCTTTTGTATTTGAAATTTCTATATATTTGGACTAAAAAAAGGCGAGCGCTAGCGTCCGGACGTCCGTCCGGACGCCCGCGCGCCGGACCAACCGCGTGTGTCGGATCGCCGTCTACCGCGCCAATCCAACGCTCCTGAGTGCGCCCGCATACGTCCTAGCCTTCCCAGCGTTGTTAGTCGTCCTTTGATTAAATTCCCAAATAAACTTCTGATTCAAACAGTGTTCAAAATGCGTGGAATAAATTTCATAATTCTTCTAAAATCGAGAGCAACCTATTTTAAATACTTTTTGAATTTTTGATTTTTTTTTCAGTTTTTCAATTTTTTTATGTGAAACTAGGAGAAGACACTTATGAAGCTTACATCTATATTAGCGAAACTTGGTCGTGTGTTGATGAAACTTGACCGTGTACTGATGAAATCTGATGAAACTTGGATGAAACTTCGATGTAACCTGATGAAACTTGGATGAAACCTGTTGAAACTTGATGAAACTTGAATTGACCTAATGAAACTTGAAAAAACTTGGATGAAATCTGATGAAATTTAACAGTTCGGTAAAGTTTTACGAGTATGAAACCCAAGTTTTACTAGGCGAAACCTAAGTTTCAGTAGGCGAACACCAAGTTTCACCAGATAAGTTTGAAGAGTTATATGGCAACATATATCTTGTTTTGTTCGTAAAAATATGGTTTGTGGATTGGAGCATCCAGTCAAAAATTATGGTTGCCGAAAAAAAGACCATGGGACCCACCTGCATGCTACAGTGCCTCACATACTGCTGCGTTCGCCCACTGCATGCGCGTTTCGCACGTTCGTGGTTGGGTCCGGACGCGCCGGTAGGTCGGCTCAGAGTGTTTTCGAAAAAAAAAAAGTCGGCGCAAAACATAAAACGCAAGCACCTGATTGTAGTCGGTCCCAATTATTAAATAAACATCATGTCAAAGAAATTTACGTGTCTAGTACTCCCTCCGTTCCAAATTATAGGTCGTTTGACTTTTTTGACACGTACTTTGACCATTCGTCTTATTCAAAAAAATTTATAATTATTATTTATTTTTACTATGATTTAGTCTATCATGAAAGGTACTTTAATAATGACTTGGGAATCGCTACCGCCATTGGTAGGATCGGTGGAGTTGTTTGCCCTATTGTTGCCGTCGGTATGCTGCGGAGTTGCCACCAGATGGAGGACGTCATTGTGTTTGAACTGGTGCTCTTCCTTGCTGGAGTTACTTGCTTTTTCCAGCGCTCGCTTGTGGGCAATTGACAGCGCTCGCGTTTTCCAGCGGATGGAGCAGGCAGAGTAGTTTCGGTTGGGTGCAGATCCACTTTAAGGGATTACTGTTGGAGGCATTTATGTTTATAGGGGATGAATTTTTTAGAGGAACCCCTATATCAAGCTATAGGGGATCAAATTTAAGGGGTCTTGTTGGAGCCAGCCTAAAGCCCGCTGCTGTACGTTGAGCCTGCGTATGATGCTCGGCGGGCGCGCCATGTGGGCGGCCCGGCCAACACTCCCGACCCTGCTGCGCACCAACAGGCCGATCCTCCTAGCGAGCTTGTCCCTGTCTCCATCCTTCGGCGTCCACCTCTCCTCCTTCCGCCCCGTCCTCGACGCCGCCGCAGACCACGGCGTCTCGGAGCTCGAGATCAGGCTCTTCACCCGCGCGGAGTTGCCCAGCGATCTCCTCGCCATCCGCACCCTCACCGTGCTATCCCTTGACAATTGCGTTGTGCCGCGCGGGTGCAGCGTCAGATGCACCTATCTCCGCACGCTCAGGCTCTACTCCGTCGACATCCGGCAGGAGACCATGACTACCATCCTCGCAACCGCGCCCCTGCTCGAGACTCTGGAGATCTTCCACCGCGTGGGATTTGCCACGCGCCCCGGCGTCAACCGCTGCTGCGCTGTGGAGTCCTCCACGGTGAGGAACCTCTTGTTTAGGCCGGCGCTGGAGCTGTTGGAGCTCAAGATTAGGTTCCCGGGGCTGAGGAAGATTGCGCTGTACACGCGGGCCAAGACGATTAGGGTGCAGCTGGGGCCTGCACCGGAGGTCCGGGAGGCATACCTGCATGCTGCCATGCCTCAGATGAGATTGGACTTCAGGATGCGCCCCTTTCTTGATGCTGGCACGAGGCTGAGCTGCTTCACCCTCGAAGGCAAGTCTATGAAGGTGAGCTTTCTTGCATCGTATGGTTATCAATTGGTTTGCTGCGATGTGTTCTCCACAATTTTAATCTAGTTCTAAAGTAGGATCGTATTAACGACAGGGTATTGGTAATTGATTACTGGATCTAAGTAATTTATTATCTAGTCCTTTGCCATTTCCGACGAATGAAAGAGTAATCATGGCCGCATTTTTGTTGGTTTCGTGTAAATGTGTCACAACTTGCAAATGTTCAATTTGAATTTTAGTATGGATTGGAGGCAATATTTGACGACCATAAGCCTTAAAGTAGGATAGCCATATCTGTGAATTTTGAGCCGCAGAACTACTTATAGGGATTTTGTTGTGATCCATTGATTCTTTTGCACTGTCTAAAGATAAAACGTGTCATTGATGATCGACTATTATCAATATGAAAAGAGAACTATGTACCATTAAGCTTATGTAACACAATCTAGATTCCAGGAAATAAAAGATATGTTTTAGTGGCAAGATAACTAAGGCTAATTTGTAGACCACGCAGTACTAGCTTGAACACTCCTATTTCAAAATGGGTCTTACAAGAAGACACACTACTTTATTTTCTCCCATCTGCAAATTTCTGTCTTATTTTATCTCAGATGCATATTTCTGCTTCTCTCTCTTTAGCTCTTATCGACTGAATATAAAGATATTCCAAAGTTGGTGACTACGTTTCAAGACTTGAAGATACTGTCAGTGAGCTTGGATTTCTCAAGTGAATCGGAACCATCTTTCTTGCTGAAGCTTCTTGAGAGCTGTCCTAGCCTACAACAATTGACTATTTCGGTATCTAACACCACTTTTATCATTTGCATAGGAAAGAGGGTCAATTTGGTCCTTCAACTTTCGTTTAAGCACCAATTTAAGAGTACATATCAGGTGCAATCAGGCTTCCGGTGCAATCACCGTGCAACCCAACTAACAAAAGTCATGAAAAAATCTGAAAAAAAATTGTAGATGTACTCTTGAACTTACTCTACCTATGTATGAAATTTCAAGGTCAAATTCATCCTATAGTAAGATTTACAAAAAAGATAAAATTCTATCAATTTTAAACCCTTCAAATTTGTCAGAATTTTCTCTTTTTTATAACTCATAATATAAAATGAATTTGGTCTTGAAATTTCATACATAGGTAGAGTAAGTTCAAGAGTACATCTACAATTTTTTCAGATTTTTTCATGACTTTTGTTAGTTGGGGTGCACGGTGATTGCACCGGAAGCCTGATTGCACCTGATATGTACTCGTATTTTTTTTAGATTTTTTTATGACTTTTGTTAGTTGGGTTGCATGGTGATTGCACCAGAAGTCTGATTGCACCTGATATATACTCCCAATTTAATCCCTAACGTGCAAAACTGGGTGAGATTGGTCTCATGGTTTAGAAACGGCATCATTTTGGTTCTTAGACCGTCTTTGTGGGTGATTTTTATACTGATGTAGATGCTGCCTAGTCTGGTTTTGTGCATGCCGTTCCCCATCAACGCCATGTATCTTTGACGTGGACCAATACAAATTAATATTAATACTTAACTAATACTTATAAAATATTTAAACTGAAACGTAATATTGTAAAACTAAACAACATTCAAAACTAATAAAAATTTAAATATATTTTAAAATTAATTAATATTATTTTAAATTTTTGTTTTTCGAATATTCAAATAATATTATTTACTAGTATGAGATGTGGGTCCGAGGGAATTAGAAATTAAATATTTTTTGATAAATTTTAAATAATATTTCTTATAAATATAAGTTAAATATTAAAATTATTCCCTCTGTAAATTGTAAGGTACCCATGCATCACAAGATTTAAACTTCATAATATTTGACCAATAATCTATCTATGAATTTTGCGATAAAAAATGATACCATTGGATTCGTATTTGAAAGTATTTTTTTATGATTATAATTTTGTTAATGTGAATGATGTGAAGGGAGTAATTTCCATTGGTCCATGTCAGCACTAACATGGTGTTGATGGGACACCACGTGCACAAAATCAGAAAAGGTGGCATCCATATAGCAAAAACCATCCGCAAAGATGGTTTTGGCCGGTCAAAGGAGTTATTTGCATGCACCTTATTTGCATGCTAGACTTTGGTCGACGAGAAGGGTCCATTGGCCAGCCTCTGTTTTTTTGATCACGAAAGCAGGCTAACCAAGTTACCATTCCTTGCTGACAACTTGGTACAGTTGAACTTTGTCCGATTTAAGCCTCAACCGTACCAGAAGAAATTCATTGCTTTGTTGCTAACTCAAGCTAACAAACTGAAGAAGGCAAATGTTGTGTTTTCCAAAGGCCAAGAAGTTGCTGTCAGGGAAGTTCTCTCAGTGAGGAAAGCGCCAATTGAGAGACAATATATTAAGCACGGACAGTACCACCTGGAGTTAGAGTACCCCTGAGTTTGCAGCCATTCGATTGTGCAACAGAGGAATGAGTTCAAACTTAGGAATTGTTCAAACCTGGAGTTAGAGCACCTCTCTTCTGTTTGTTCTCTGTATTCTCTGTATAGTTGTAACAGCCAGTTTTTTAGCACAATATCAAAATGCTCAAAAGAGGAATGAGTTCAAACCTAGGAATTGAAATGTCAAACTGTGGTATTTGGGGAAAGCTCTAGAACTCACACCACCCTGCTATCATTCTCCTTTGGTATATATACACATCAATAATGGGCCCTTGGTACTGGCTTGAGCTATATAACTTTCTCATACACAAAAACACAACCCGACACTCCTCTCAAGATGGGTGATATATATCTTGTTACAAGGTAAAACACACTCTAGTGTCTAATCCTTTGTTAGACAATCTGCTACTTGTTCTCCATAAGTTACAAAACCAAGATTAGAATTCCCTGGTAATTTATGGTCAAATCTAGTTTTTAGAGGCTTTTAGTGTTAGGGTTTGTTAATTTATCCAGATCGGTGGTGTTAATGGTAACGCACCTATGATTGATGATAAATCCCTTTCTAAGGTTCTCCAACTTGTTGTCTTGACATTTTCGTTGTTAGTCTTGGGTAGGGTTGGTGCTCTTGATCTCTCCTGTTTATTTGTGGGCTAGTGGGTTTTTCTCTATACAGTGGGAGTTTTGTTTTGGTTCAGTGATGGTTCTTTCGTTATATCAGTGTTTCAAAAGCTGCTAGGTCGACGAGAGCATGTATGAGAAGATTGGGGAAGTTGGATTTAGGTGTCCGAGCTTTATCTTTAGCCAAGGAAAAAAAATTTCCCTCATGGAATGCATCAAATGGCTAGTTTGTGTTCACTAGGGCAAGCATCGTATCATGGACACAACAAGCCATTAGGCTATTATGATCTCATGAAAGTTGTTGTGTTTCTAAAAATAAATATTGCAAGCAACAAGTCTTGAACTTTATGCAAATTATATGGTTAACTACCGTAAATATTATTATTATACACCTAATAGTAATTTGGTTTTTTTTAATTTGCTATGAACATAGATTGTGAAACGTTCTTTGCATGTGCTCTTTTACAGGTGTACATAAAAGTTCATGATCTCTCTTGTAAATTGGTGCCATAAATCCAAAGCACAAAGCCAACCCATGAGCATGCACGGGTACTCTCCTCGTTGACAAAAGTTACAAAATAACAGGCTAGATATTTAACACCTTTCTACAGGAAGTAATAGGAAGAAAATAAAATAAGTGAAACCAAACAATACCAGTATCTATCAGAAAAGGGCATATGCAGTGCATCTCCGATCCGTCGTGTCCTCGTTGAGAAGATGCGTCCACTTGGTTCTTCCACTCCGCCCGAAGTGCCTGACCTGCATGACCTTGGGCAAGATGCTCTTGTCCATCTCCTCTTCGCCCGTCGGGGCAGAGAAATCTCGGCCGTAGATACCGTCTTCATCAGCGGAATCCTGGAAGAAGGCACCCTTGTGGTAATACCTCTGCATGAACTCAGCATTCTTCCCACACCGGTGCACCTTCTACTGCCTTTCTTTGCCTTTTCTCGTTCCTTCCACCTTCCATTGCTTCCTTGTTTTTTTTTCCTTGATTCTAATTTTTAGCTCAGTTGGTTCATCCCACGTTCCAAAGCCCTGGAAACCCGGGTTCGAGCCCCATTGCAGCAGGATTTTTTTGATTTGCACCTGAGACCTTCTAGCGCCATCAATAGGCTGGGAAAAGGAACGTACTTTCCGATGGAACACTGCCCAAGAAGCTACAGCGACAGGAATTTTCAAACACAATGCAAGTCTCTCCAGCGACAAGAAATATAAGACTGGAGGGAGTAACATTTTTCGGTAAGGCTCCTATCCTATTTCCGACATAACGGAAAATCATAGTTCATGCAACAGCGGTAGCATAAACCTAAGCACGTTTGGACAGGAAAACTCTAATGTCAGCAACCTAAAAGAAACACCAAAATAACAATACAACCAAACCACCAGTTACAGAAACCAGATCAGCAGCTAAGCAGAATATCCAGAAAGCACACGACGACACTAATACTAAAGCCTATATCTAATCACACGGCAACGCTAGCATGCGACCCCACTGGCAGACACTCATGGCGAGCCGCGACTGCCACAAGCGGCCCCACTGGCAATAGACTCACGGCGAGCCGCGACTGCCAACTTTGTTAGCTTGCTCGCTTATTTCAGTTGGTTTTCATCAAACAATTTTTATATCTATTTCATATATTGTCCAAATTACATGTAACAACTTTTATAAACATAGAAACCTAACCAACCCATTTTTTTTTAATATATTTTTTTTATAATTTGTCTAGATTTTTAATTCAATTCTTGGTTTTTTTAATGGTTTTTTATTTTGTTGTTCTAATATGTTTTAAAATTTTAGATTAATTTTTGGTATTTTTGAATTTACCAATTTTTATTTGACTGTTTATAATTTTTTTAATTTAACTATGAAAACTATTGTAACATTAAATTGGCAACCAATCAAACATACCATCTAACCTTACCAAAATTTGACACATTCAATTTGGCTTTGATCCAGACAACACAAAAATTACCAACAAATGGTTATATCTTTAATTAGTCATGATTATACATTGACAAGACCATGAAGGACCATGAAACAAACATACCCTTAATACAAATCTATTCCATCGCATCGTCATCCTTTCACATTATGTTATATAAAAAAGATGCACAATGTACATCATAAAAAAATGCTTGTAATTAAAAGGAAAAAAAGGATGCTTGCTGTTTTAAACATGAATGAATCAGGACTCTCGGAATATTTCCATTATCTAAAGATACATAAAGGTTCATGATCTTTCTTACAAATTTGGAGCCATAAATCTGAAGCACAAAGCTAACCCATGCGCATGCACGGGCACTCTCCTAGTAATAAACAAAATAACATGCTAGATAACACCTTTGTGCTGAAAGCAATAGCAAGAAAATTAAACGAGTCAGCTGAACAGAACAGAACAGAACAGAACAGAACAGAACAGAACAGTATCAATATCAGTATCTATCTATCAGAAAAGAGCATATATATGCAGTGCATCTCTTCTCCGATCCGTCGTGTCCTCGTTGAGAAGATGCGTCCACTTGGTTCTTCCACTCCGCCCGAAGTGCCTGACCTGCATGACCTTGGGCAAGATGCTCTTGTCCATCTCATCTTCGCCGGTCGGCGCAGAGAAATCTCGGCTGCAGATACCGTCTTCACCAGCGGAATCCTGGAAGAAGGCACCCTTGTGGTAATACCTCTGCATGAACTTCCGTTTCCGCTTGGCCTGACGAATTGGTTTCAGGCTCCTCCTCTCCTCGTCCTCGGCCATGCTCCTCGCCTTCTTGATCACCTCCTCCTTGTCCTCCAACCCTGCATCGCTTCCCTCCCTGCCCCGCTTAATCCTCGCTGTTTCGCGGCTCCTCCACGACTCGTACTCCTCGGCCCCATTCGACTCGTCACTCGTGTCAACATCCTCGATGCTGCTATGGCTGCCCTCCTCCTCTGGTGTCTTCGCAGAGTGCTCCTCCTCCTTCCTGATTTCTTCCACCACAATCTGCCTAGTCTCCACCTTCCTAGCCTCCGCCCTCTTCTTCGCAACCTCCTTAAGCCGCCGCTCCTCCTCCTTCAGCTGCTCGCGCTCCGCGATGGTTTCCCGCCGCTACTTTGGTATGAATAGAGGGGAAGGCTTCGCCATTGCCACGCCCATCTGTTCGTCCTCCGAGCCAGTCTCATACTCAGATTCCTCCATATCCCCCTCCTCCTCCTCCTCCTCCTGAGGAAGCAATTCCTCTTGCTCCCTCAAACGCTGCCTCTCCTTTATCCTCCGCCTCCTCTCCTCCTGGGCCTCGTCGTCGTCGTGCTCCTCCATCTCAGCTTCCTCCACAGTCGACACAGCCTCAGCCTGCCTTATGCGACGGCGATCCGCCCTTAGCTCCTCCATATTCTCCGCAGGGCACTGTGCGAGGCGCCGGAGCCGGCGGTCATCCTTCACGGCGAGGTCGCCGACCTCGTCCTTGTGAAGATCCCCAACCCTCGCCGTCGGGATCTCGATGTCGTGACGAGAGGCGGCCCACTCGGGCGCCTTCCCTCGCCAGTAGCGCTTCACCCTGGTGAGGCCAATCTTGCCTCGGAGCTTGTCGCGCGCAGCAATGGCGGCATCGCCGACTCCGGCCGCCACCGACATGGCCGCTGGTGGCGCTCCTCCCCAATCGAAATCCCTTCCCCTCTCTTCTTGTGGTTTGTGGCCTTGTGGCCTCGATCGCGCATGCAAACAGAAACAGCGCCGAGTCGCCGATCTGGCCTCTATTTATGGTGGGGTGAGTCGACTCAGAGTCCACTTGGCGGCTGGTGGTCTGCGACGCGGTCTCCTGATGAGTCCGACTGGAAGGAGGTCTCTTGGGCCGCTGGAAGGGGCATCGATGGGCGTGGGCCGCTGAGCCCAAACGTAGATGTGCACGGTCCACCCGGCCGCCGAATTTTTATTTTTTTCTATTTTTTTATTCTTTTATGCAAAATTATATCTCGGATTGAAGAATAGACATAAATGGACGCGTGTCGTTCCCTGGATGCGCGATCGTGGCCTCACGTCAATTGAAAGCACGACAGGGCCCACATTTAGGTACGGTTGCCGCTGCGGTCCGTCGATTCGAATTTTGAAAGCGCGATCGTGGCCTCTCGTGGATCGAATGTGCGACCGGGCCAGCGAGCATCCCTCGAGGGCGGCGCCACGAGAGGAAAAGGCCCTGTCGAGCTTTGAGAGCATGACATGCCCTGTCGTTCCTTCAGGGCGCGACAGGGCGCTATGATTGCCCTGGCAGACCCGTGGCCTTCCCCTCTCTCTCACTCTCACTCAAGCAGGCGCGAGGGAGGCTACGAGAGGCGATTCAGCAGGCGTTTTTGAGGTAATATCTCTTCCTAAATCTTGTTAAAATTAGTAGGTATTGGTTAGTATTAGTAATATATTGATTCTAGAGTGTGTTGGTAAGAGTTTGTGAACTTTTGACCGGCTATATTTAATCCTATTTGAAATTTTGTTGAACTTTGAATGAATGAAACGTTGAAAACTTGATAGGCTAGCAATATATGTTTGTAAGTGCTGAATGTGGAAGAAAATATTTAAACGGAGAGCATGTTTGAATACCGTCCGTGCAAAACCACCGGTGCCAATTAAGTTAAGCATAATGTTAGCCAGTAGGAGTGACGATTGTAAATTGAATATTTGGTTATTTATGATTTAGTTGGAACGATTGTAGATTAAATAATTTTATGGAATGGTTTAAAAAATGGTGCAAATATTTGTAAAATTATTACTTCTACTCATTCGTTGAACTGAAAGAAATATGTGTCATGTGATCAATGTTAGTGACATGGCAGAAACAATATATTTTCAGATATATTTATGGGGTTGACGAGATTATGCTTGATCCTAATGGAGCAGATTTATCAAACTTCCCTCATGTACAACGTGGCATTAAAAGAGCGTCGGAAAGGTCTTATGGTGGGATTTATGGTTGGTTGCTGAAGGTGTTCAATTTGAAGGCAAAGATATTCCGGCTAGTTATTCAAGCAGTAATAAGTCGTGCCCCGCAAGGGTTCTACGGGGAGCTAATACCGATCAACACAACGAAGACATGGAGGGATTATCTCCGATATGCATTCGAGCGCGGATGGCCGTTAGTGCTGCTTGTTCAGTGCTACAAAATACCTAATACTCAGCCTGCCGCAGAGAGACAATAGGAGGAAGTGGGAGGGCATGTGGATGGAGGCACGGAAGAAGGTTGGGGGAGAGTGGCGGCACTGAAGGGTTACACATGGAGGACGAAGCAGAGGGAGAGGAGGAGGTAGGGATGGAGGCGACGGGAGCTGCTGATGAAGGTGAAACGGTGGGTGGTATAGTAGAGGCGATGGAGGCCGAGGACGCTGAGGAGGAAGAAGTACCGGAAGAGGATGAAAACTCGGACGAAAAGAGTCATGTTCCTATGGAGTGGATATCCAGCAACTTTGAAGGTTTAGAAGTGGTTGAAGATAGCCACGTTGGGTGGGAGTATCACGAGAATGAGGTAAATGAGAGAGCCACTTTCAAGGACAAGCAGGCTGTACTGGATGCGGTTAAGTGCTAGGCGGTGTCGCTGCGTAGGCAGTTCACCGTTGTGAAGTCAAGTAAAAAGAAGTACGATGTTAGGTATGTGCAAAACTCATGTCCCTTCTGCGTGCATACTTTCAAGGAGATGTCGAAGGATTATTGGAAGTGCTCAATAGTGCGGCAACACAATTGTGTGGTGCATGTTGTAGAGCAGAAACACCGGAACATAACTTCAACGTGGGTGGCGAGGAAACTATCAGGTATGATTGTGGATAACCCTCATGTTACGGCCGGCTTTATAAGGCAGTAGGTTTCAGTACGAGATAAGTTATGCAAAGGCTTGGAGGGCTAAGAGGAAAGCAATCGAGGATCGGTTTGGGACCTATGAAGCGTCATATGTAAATCTATCGCTCATATTGCGGGCCATTTGAAAACCCGAGCTAGGCGGCTAGAGGGGGGGTGAATAGACGCCACAACATTTTTCGACGTTTCCACCAAAAACCCGAACAACTTGACAACTATGTGTACCCTTCACTTGGGTGCATGAGAGCCATGAGATATTTGGGATTTTGAAAACACAATCCTGATTGTCAAGTGTTCAAAAGAGAGGAACCAATTCAAATCTTGCTTTAGGAAAAGAGATCAAGCCAAATGACCAAAGTGGCTTTCAGAAAAGCAAATGCAGATTCTTTCAGAACTTGTCCTCTAATGGAGCAGGAGGTTGGTAGCTTTCTGGTGCTCTAAAAATCATGGGAATTTTTATCCCTGTGTGACAATGTGTCGTGAAGCACTCCACCAAAAATCTCCTTAAAAATCCTTACAGAGAAAATATGAAAATTCAAACAACACAGGCTACTTTCTGGAAAGCAAAAGCAGATTCTTCAGAGTTTGATTCTATTTGGACCAGAGAGATGGTGGCTTTATGTTACTCCAAAAATTGTGGGAATTTTTCTCCCTATGAAAAAACAACATTCAAAACTAATAAAAATTTAAATATATTTTAAAATTAATTAATATTATTTTAAATTTTTGTTTTTCGAATATTCAAATAATATTATTTACTAGTATGAGATGTGGGTCCGAGGGAATTAGAAATTAAATATTTTTTGATAAATTTTAAATAATATTTCTTATAAATATAAGTTAAATATTAAAATTATTCCCTCTGTAAATTGTAAGGTACCCATGCATCACAAGATTTAAACTTCATAATATTTGACCAATAATCTATCTATGAATTTTGCGATAAAAAATGATACCATTGGATTCGTATTTGAAAGTATTTTTTTATGATTATAATTTTGTTAATGTGAATGATGTGAAGGGAGTAATTTCCATTGGTCCATGTCAGCACTAACATGGTGTTGATGGGACACCACGTGCACAAAATCAGAAAAGGTGGCATCCATATAGCAAAAACCATCCGCAAAGATGGTTTTGGCCGGTCAAAGGAGTTATTTGCATGCACCTTATTTGCATGCTAGACTTTGGTCGACGAGAAGGGTCCATTGGCCAGCCTCTGTTTTTCTGATCACGAAAGCAGGCTAACCAAGTTACCATTCCTTGCTGACAACATCGTACGGTTGAACTTGGTCCGATTTAAGCCTCAACCGTACCAGAAGAAACTCATTGTTTTGTTGCTAACTCAAGCTAACAAACTGAAGAAGGCAAATGTTGTGTTTTCCAAAGGCCAAGAAGTTGCTGTCAGGGAAGTTCTCTCAGTGAGGAAAGCGCCAATTGAGAGACAATATATTAAGCACGGACAGTACCACCTGGAGTTAGAGTACCCCTGATTTTGCAGCCATTCGATTGTGCAATAGAGGAATGAGTTCAAACTTAGGAATTGTTCATATCTGTAGTTGGAGTACCTCTCTTCTGTTTGTTCTCTGTATGTAACAGCCAGTTTTTTAGCACAATATCAAAATGCTCAAAAGAGGAATGAGTTCAAAACCTAGGAATTGTAATTTCAAACTGTGGTATTTGGGGAAAGCTCTAGAACTTTGGTATACATATACATCAATAATGGGCCCTTGGTCCTGGCTTGAGCTATATAACTTTCTCATACACAAAAACACAACCCGACACTCCCTCTCAAGATGGGTGATATATATCTATCGTTCCTATCTTGTTACAAGGTAAAACACTCTCTAGTGTCATCCTTTGTTAGACAATCTGCTACTTGTTCTCC
The DNA here is from genome assembly GCA_005191435.1 of Raddia distichophylla. NCBI lineage: Eukaryota > Viridiplantae > Streptophyta > Magnoliopsida > Poales > Poaceae > Raddia > Raddia distichophylla. The sequence continues at coordinate 578,817 of SPJY01022556.1, forward strand.
AGAAGTTACAAAACCAAGATTAGAATTCCCTGGTAATTTATGGTCAAATCTAGTTTTTAGAGGCTTTTAGTGTTAGGGTATCGGTGGTGTTAATAGTAACGCAACTAGGTTTGATGATAAATCCCTTTCTAAGATTCTCCAACTTGTTGTCTTGACATTTTCGTTGTTAGTCTTGGGTAGGGTTGGTGCTCTTGATCTCTCCTATTTATTTGTGGGCTAGTGGGTTTTTCTCTCTATACGGTGGGAGTTTTGTTTTGGTCCAATGATGGTTCTTTCTTTATATCAGTGTTTCAAAAGCTGCTAGGTCGACGAGAGCATGTATGAGAAGATTGGGGAAGTTGGATTTAGGTGTCCGAGCTTTATCTTTAGCCAAGGAAAAAAAATTTCCCTCATGGAATGCATCAAATGGCTAGTTTGTGTTCACTAGGACAAGCATCGTACCACGTACGCAACAAGCCATTAGACTATTATGATCTCATGAAAGTTGTTGTGTTTCTAAAAATAAATATTGCAAGCAACAAGTCTTGAACTTTATGCAAATTATATGGTTAACTACCGTAAATATTATTATTATTATATACCTAATAGTAATTTGGTATTTTTTTTGAATTTGCTATGAACATAGATTGTGAAACGTTCTTTGCATGTGCTCTTTTACAGGTGTACATAAAAGTTCATGATCTGTCTTGTAAATTGGTGCCATAAATCCAAAGCACAAAGTCAACCCATGAGCATGCACGGGTACTCTCCTCGTTAACAAAAGTTACAAAATAACAGGCTAGATATTTAACACCTTTCTACTGGAAGTAATAGGTAGAAAATAAAATAAGTGAAACCAAACAATATCAGTATCTATCAGAAAAGGGCATATGCAGTGCATCTCCGATCCGTCGTGTCCTCGTTGAGAAGATGCGTCCACTTGGTTCTTCCACTCCGCCCGAAGTGCCTGACCTGCATGACCTTGGGCAAGATGCACTTGTCCATCTTATCTTCGCCGGTCGGCGCAAAGAAATCTCGGCTGCAGATACCGTCTTCACCAGCGGAATCCTGGAAGAAGCCACCCTTGTGGTAATACCTCTGCATGAACTTCCACTTCCGCTTGGCCCACTCGGGAGCCTTCCCTCGCCAGTAGCGCTTCACCATGGTGAGCCCAATCCTGCCTCGGAGCTTGTCGCGCGCCGCAATGGCGGCATCGCCGACTCCGGCCGCCACCGACATGGCCGCTGGTGGCGCTCCTCCCCAATCGAAATCCCTTCCCCTCTTCTTGTGGCTTGTGCCCTCGATCGCGCATGTAAACAGAAACAGCACCGAGTCGCCGATCTGGCCTCTGATTATGGTGGGTTGAGTCGACTCAGAGTCCACTTGGTGGCTGGTGGTCTGCGACGCTGTCTCCTGATGAGTCCGACTAGAAGGAGGTCTTTTGGGCCGCTGGAAAGGGCATCGATGGGCTTGGGCCGCTGGAAAGGGCATCGATGGGTGTGGGCCGCTGAGCCCAAACATAGATGTGAGGAAGGAAGCGGTGGGGGCCTGATGGGCTTCGGAGTAGAGGCACCGTCCTACATCGCATCTCACTGTGCATGGTCCACCCGGCAGTCACTAAGCATTTATATAGAAAAATTTATTTTCAATGTATAGAAATTTGTACACCTCTCTAAGCATGGTGCCTAATTAGGCACCTATATCCCTCTTTAAGCATCCATGCAAGCACGTTCTCTATCCTACATGGCAAAAAAAACCCGTTTTTTTAAGCACCTGTATTGGAGATGGCCTTATGCTATCAATTGGTGACTGTCCTGTTATACATACTGTGCGTTGCGGCGTATCCTGGTGACCCACAAATCTCCATGTCCACGAACCTTTGTTCTTTGTGTACATGCTGCTTCAAAAATGCAATACATCGAGGTTCTTTATCCTCTTCTATTTTTTTTCCCATTGTGATTGGTTGCCGTATTTCCCTGTGCATTAATCACCATTGCTTATTTATACCCAAATACTTTTCGACGGGCGTCCGAGCCTGTTCATAGAACAATAAGCGAGAGCTACAGCATCTCAGTCTGTTTTAGTCCATTCTTCCCACACCGGTGCACCTTCTACTGCCTTCTTTGCCTTTTCTCGTTCCTTCCACCTCCATTGCTTCCTTGTTTTTCTTTTTCTTGATTCTTCCACCATCCCGCTCCTTGCTGCTTTGACCAAGAGATTCATAGGAAAAAAAAATTAGAAAGAAAGTGGAGCATTTGGTGGTTACGAGGTCGCTGAAGTCAGCCAGCTGGGGTGTCTCCTTCCCCATTCTCTCAAGGTTGGCCACATGCTCGTCACCACTATTGGTGCTAGTCGGCGAGCTCGCCGCCAACGTCGCCGGGTCCTCTTCCCTTCTCTATATATCCATGTCTCTATCTCTTCGGCGAGCATGCTGAATCTGGGCGCGTTTGGTTGGCGACCGCGCCCTGCCAATCCGAGCCACGGCGCGCCGTGAAAATTTGGCGCCCGTTTGGTTGCTCGCCGAGCCAGGGCGCGGGCGCACGAAGAACGGCGAGCGTCGCTACAGTCAACGTGCGCGGGCGAGAAGGCGAGGGCGCCGGCGCCATCTCTCGCCATCGCTCGCCACGGCGCGCCCAGGATTGGCGTGGCACCGCCGGGCTCCGATCCAAACAGACCCTCTATCTTCTCCCCATTTCTCTCATACCCAATTAAGAGATGAAGATGGCTAGATTTTGAGAGGAGATGGCCAGATTAGGGAAGAAGATGGTCCCCAAATTTGGTTTAACATTGTCATGCGAGTATTGCAGCATCCCGTAAAAAATCTATTTGTTTTTATGTTTTTTTTTGTTTTCAATGTTGTAGTGCTTTCATTTGGTTGATGGCGTTGTAGCTTGGAGCTCATTGAAGCTACTGCGTCTGAGGGGGAAAGAAGAGGAGTGAGAACAAAGGAGAAGAAGAGGATATAGATAGTTTGGTCTTAAAATGTTTTAAAATGGTCAAAATGGCATATTCATGGCTTCTTCCACTTTGTAATGGTACTAGTGATGAGAGCGCGCCTGCGCGCGCTAGGACCGATATGGCTGTTTTTTTTTTACTGCGGTGTGTTGACGTCGTGTTTGCTTGGCCGGTGTAGCGGACGGTTGGTTTATTTGTCGTGCCTTGAACACGTGGATAGGGAGTGTTGCGGCGCTGGTGATTTGCTATTTATTGGAATGATGAACACTACAGTAAAAGAGATTTGCCTTGATCGCCATCCAGTCTGTAGATCACAAAATCAAATACATCCTACTTAATTTACACATAAAACTGGGTTGCATAAATATGCTTCCTAAAGATACATAGCCAGAAAATAAATAAATAGAATCAAGGCTTCCATATCTTCATCATACAATCTTCAGCATAGGAGGTAATCAAGTTCCTGCAAGGGTGGTGCGTAAGCCGTATGACATCCTTGTCATGAACCTGCAAAATTCAAGCGCAGTGTGCCAAGGCAACACAAGCAGTAAAGCTCTGCAATTTTGCACTATAATCTAGCAAAGACCCTGCCTGAGATCTTATACAAACCTTCATTAGATGCTCTAGCTTATGGGATTGATAACTAAGCAATACATGCTGATGAAAAACTCTTTACAACCTGGAAAAGTTTTCTAGGCAACAACAAATTATGCACACTTTGTTGCGGTGATTTTTGAGCTAAACCTATGCCAGCATCACATAACAACAGCTTGGTGCAAAATCAACGGATACCCCATTGTATTGCGCACACAGCGGCACAAAAAGTATAGATGTGGCAAAATATGAGTTTTAAACTTTAATAGATTATTCGGAGAATCAATTATTTCAAGTACAGTACTACAAACTGACATCAGCCAGTAGAAAATAAAAAGTAATTCACACAGTTTATTCAGTTGGTAGTTAATATTTTTAGATACATATATAGATCCATGATGTAACGCAACAGCCAAAGAAGTTTAGAATAATAAAATCTTGGCTTCAAAAATCAATAGATTCGGTGAGACAATAGGTTATTTTTAGCACACTACTACAAACTCAACATCACTCGAAAGAAATAAAAAGCAATATAGACAATTTATTTGGTGGCACTTCGGTTTTGTAGTGATTAATCCTAAAAACTACACATGAACACGAAGAAGGCAAACTACAAAAGAGGGGTAGAAAGATAAACAGCTCGTATGGGGCAGTGGCCGGCATATTAGTAGGAGAAGAGCGACTCGCGGATGGCGACATGTAGGCACAGGAACCTTGCCAAGCCCTAAACTAAAAAAAGAAGAAGAAGAGAGAGCCTAACCTGTTGATGTCAGAATGACCAATCTGTTGACGGAGGTAGCAAGAAAAATTAATGGATCCATGAAGTCATTCACCAATGCAAGCATCTCTAGATAGTAATGTGAGAAGAGGGACATCCTACCTGAGAGCACACAAAGTATTAACTGAAGCAGCCAACATAGATGGAATACAGGTAATCAGATACCGAAAAAATCAAGTGCATTCAGCACATTCCATGTAGAGGTCCAAGTAAATGGTACAGAAAAACAAATTAACCTGAGAGCCTGTGCCATACCCTCCAAATCATGCAACACTCTGAAATTTCTATGCTTCTTCAAAACCTGTTCATGCAATGACTTGCAGGGGTATAATAGATGTCATTTTTTCCGCAAAACATAATTCTTTGAGCATACAACTTGTACACTCTAACTGAGAAAGTGATGCAGGTAATAGAAAAATGCGATCTTTCCATAGTCGAAAAGCACATAAACAATAAGCATAGGCTCTAAACAACCATCATAAGGAGCGCACTACAATTTTCTCTTCACCTTAGCACGTACGTAAAAGCAATTTAGCTCAGAAAAATATTTAATCATTGCTCACTAACTGAAACGCTATTACGCAGCTAGTATATATGCGAACAGCATAACAATAGGGCAAGAATTTCACACAAAACACTTTTTCATCTAGAGTATCCTCGGCCACTAATAGTAATCAACAAAAGGGAAGCAAGAAAAGGTTGGGCTAGGAAGCAAAGCACGAACTAAGATGGAGAAGGTGGGTGGGATGATAAAGACGATGGAAGGAAGTGTGCGGAGGTTGGCCGGTTCGTTGAATCAGGAGGGATGGAACGGGTAAGCGGAGGCAGACTCGTAACAAAGTGCAACCTGCATCAGCAAGAACCTCTGAACTGCACCAAATCCACCATAATAATTTGCGGAATAATGCAAAGGAAAGGGTCAAAATAGCGAAATGAGGAAGTCTACTAAATTTTTCCTCAATTCCCCAAATCCTATATCCCTAATCCCAAACCACACTGCCAAATGGACACAAATCGAGCAGGATTTGCACCTTAGGAAAATGCTGGGACTGGCTAAGCACTCACTATCGATGTGCATGGTCGCTGCTGCCGCACACAATGCACGGGCATGGAGCTTGTCTAGGCCTCGGGGCCCGCTGTCACCGAATCCGTCCTCCCCGTCGGCGACGGCAGTAGCAAGGGCAGGGGGGCAATAGAGTCGAAGGCCGTGGCGGCGGTCGAGCGTGGAGGAAGGTCGACGAGGCGGCGAGAGAACATGGGCATGGAGAGGGGGGCGGGTTACCTTGAAGCGGCGACAACGGACGACCCTAGAAGGCGGTGGCAAAGGCCGACGGTGAATGCGGCAGCGGAAGGCCGCGGGAGGAGAGGCGGTGGCCAGCCCCGGGCCGGGCCGCGGGAGGAGGGGCGGCAACCTGCCCCGGGAGGAGCGACGACGACCTGGTGCGAGAAAAGAGGGAGGAGCCGCTGGAGGAGGGTCGACGGCCTGCCCCGGGAGCGGCGGCGGCGGCCTGCCGCGAAAGGGGCGCCTGCGGCGACATCATCGAGGCGAGAGCGAGGACTAGGGAGAGTTCTTCGGAACACAGGAGCGAGAGCGGAGAGAGCGAGAGAAAATGCGGAGGGAGAGGGCGAAGAGATAAGGAGGGAGAGGGCGCGTGGCGACGTTGAGGTGGCTGGGCCACTGAAATCCACCGCTCACACTCGATCGTCGAACCAGCAACGGACGACGGCCCGATTTTTAGGCGACGTGGCCACCGGCGCAGGCTGTGCTGCGTGAATGCGTCGACGTGGATGCACCAGAGGCCGGCCTGGTAGAGTCTTGTTATATAACTAGCAAGGTTAACGCACCTACGGTGCGTCCTTTCTTCGATTTGCACTGATCAGTTGCAACACATCAAAAAAATAAATGGATGGCTCAAGGGTTGGCTTCTTTCAACTAGCCCACTGGGATACAACCAGAAGATGATTGATTTTCCTCAAGGTCGTACGATCTTAAACGATGGAATACCATGGTTCGTGAAACCTATAGGTATAAAAAAGAAAACATATCGATTAGAGTTCACTAGGGAGTACCAAACCAAAATAGCACGAAGAATTGCAATCCATAGCTATCTTCTCTCACGACGGTAAGTTGTAGCCGTCTGTCAGGTAATCCAGGAAAAAATATTGCACCGAGTATTATTCAGAAACATATGTTACAGAGATCGCCCTTTTTAGCCAGGGAAGAACCATCTTTTCATGCTATGTTGGGTTTAGTCACATATCAGTAAGTCGTGCTCCCCCAATCTCCCTCATCACACATCGTACCATCTGTCCTACACCGTGACATCTTCTGAAAACGTTTCGGGTTACCGATCATGGCTCTGATATCATTTGTTGCGATATGCGTCGATGTAAGATCACGAACAACAACAGGAGACAAGATGTTTGGTAACGCAGTTCGGCTTTCGCCTACATCTGCGGAGCACCGATTATGGACGCTCCTCCACAAACCATAATACCGCAGCATATTGGCTGCACAGGTCACGGCCACATACCGGCAGCTGACCTCCTCAGACCTATGCTACTATTATGCAGTCATTCACCTGGTTACATCTGGGCTACCCCCTTTTATATAGTGGAAGCCCTGTTAGAGTCCGACTCCAACTCTAAACCGACCCTGCCATTACAACATGGAGTCCATGAAACCTACTCGTACACACATTCGACACAATACCTAGAAAACTACACCTTGGAGAATATGACCTTATTTTGAAGGATGCTGGATAGATAGGAATGGCGGAAGTAGTTATGCCACCGGATGTTGCATAGCAGACGCTGCATCAGGACACTGGCGAAGCTGTGTTGTGGATGCAGATAGCCAGGGTGTGGCATGTTTTGCGGTGCACGGACGACGTGGTGCACAGTGGTGGGCTAGGAAGCTTGCTCGAGGATTTAAAGATTGGATCTAGAGGTGCAGATTTAAGGGGAGTAAAGCAAATATCCAAAGTAGGAAGCAACCTGAGTCTGGGTATAGGGTTCGCAAGATGATGAAACGACTTCAAGGTGGAGAAGATCATATTCTCCAAGGTGTAGTTTGTTAGGTATTGTTTTGATTATGTGTATGAGTATGTTACATGGATTTTGTGTTGTAATAGGCAAGGTTGGTTTAGAGTTGGAGTCGGACTCTAACCGGGTATCCATTATATAAAAGGGGCAGCTCTGGTGTAACCAGGTGAATGACTGCATAATAGTAGTATAGGCCTAAGGAGGTCAGCGGCTGGCATGCGGCCGTGAGTAACCTATGCAGCTAGTATGCTACAGTATTATGGTTTGGGGAGTAGCGCCCATAATCAGTGTCCCGTAAATGTAGGTAAAAACCGAACTACGTTACCAAACATTGTGTCTCCTGGTATGGTTCGTGATCTTGCATCGACGCATATCTTAACATTCTAAAGATGAAAATATTTTATGTAACACATTATCCCCCTTTTGTGTTCTTAAGGTTCGGAAACATTACCATGGCGTGCCGTTGCAGCCAAACCCTACTACCTATGCAGCTTACAAACAAAAGAATAAAGCTGGTCCGTCATGCATGATGCATCAAGCTGCCTTAAAGAGGTACATGTAACTAAAAGGAGAAATACTACTGCTGCAAACACTGATCGAAGAAGGGGCAATGACTCTGACGATTTGGCCTAACAACATTGTTGAGTGATGATCTATTTTCTTCTGCTCAAGCTATATATCGTTGTGCTCTCTAGATTAAACGGTAACAAAGGCATCAAAGTGTAAATCTTATATAAAAATTTATTATCTTTCTTAAATAATAATGTCATTGGTATACTTATTACAAGCAAATGCAATTTGTTACAGACCTTTGTCCAAAGGAAAAAAATATCAAGCAGGATACAGACCCACAAATCTCAAGACTACACAGGGGCGGACCCTCCACGAGGGTTGATAGCCACCTAAAATTTCAGAACCCATTTATACGTAGTTAAATTACAAAGCAAATTTTTTATATTCTGGCATGTAAGCTAGCGGTGCTGATGGGCAGCACATTGTTGGTAATTTGAATATCCAACGACTGTAATTATGAATTAGTGTATTTATTATTGTTGTATTCCTATAGTTTAACTAGTTTGCAATGTATTTGGTCAATGGTAGACAAAAAAGATTTTAGTCTTATCACACCTATATTTTTATTCTGCCCAACCAAAAAATGGCAAAAAAGGAGAGCTAACAAAGGAAGGAGGAGCACTGACCTCCTTGCTTTCATGCCAAGGGTCGTTGTGTTGCTGGAGATGGGCCAAGACAAAACGTGAGATTGAACAATGATCGTATCTCTGTGTCGTTTGCTTGTTTGCATCAATAAAAACAAGGAAACAGAGAAGTATAAGACTCTAGAGATTATCATGGAGATCTTCAGATAACCGATGAACAATGATTCAGCTAATAATCCGAAATAAACAAGATAGGCAGTAAAAGTCTGCACGAGCCCACTAACTCGTGCGAGACTTGCGCAACTCAGGCATATGAACTGGTCCTCCGAGCCAAGTGCAAGCCACGCTCCAACGTGGTCCACTAATTGTGCATGCAGCTTGCTAATCTACCGACTCCGCTGAACTAATCAACTGGCTAATTAACCAGCTAAATCCTACATGCATGCGACACACGCATACAACTCCAGATGCAACACACCTCCATGTACATGACACACGCGCACACGTACACGTTCTACTAACTGAAAAACATAAACTCTGTAATAAACTAACTAGTCAAGATTAGTGCTAACAGATACAGTGCCGGCACAAAAAGCTTCAGTGGGTACGGTACTAGTTAGTTCTACACCCTCTTCTGTACACTCGCTCAACTCTTTGTCGTCAGTATTTTAACAAGCGAGAGAGAATTTCAGAATAACGCAAAACAAGTTACCAAAGCATCATTAATATGATCAACACCCCAAATTGGGGATGAATTTAAAATTTGCGTCAATTCAAATTTCGTTTAAAATTTTGAACCCTCTGACATGTGGGTCCCGCTGTCAGCCACTGTGGCCCCTCTCTCCCTCTCCTTCTCTCTCTCTCTCCCTCACTGCCTCACTGTGAGCTCGCTGACACCGTGTTGGGAGCACGCAGCCGTCGCGTCGTGGCTGGGCTCGCCTCCCCGCGCGCGTGCTCGTCGTGTCGACCCCCGGTTGGCCGGCCTCGGAATCGCCGCCGCGCGCCTCGCCGGAAGACCGGTCCGCTGCTTCGGACTGCCGGATAAACGACGGAGCTCATTGGTCCGTCAAAGAAGGATCCCGCGCGAGATCTCCCTGCCACCGCCCTTCGTCACTCGGCTCGAATTGTCAAAGGCTACGCCTCTCCTAGCCCGGGCATTGTGCCATGCCCCGCCGCGCCGTACCGCCAAGCCTGCCGCGCGTGGCCAGCCCCCGTCGCGTCACCTTAACAGTCCCCGACGCAGGACCCCGCTCCGGCATTCACTCCCTTCTCTGCCGTCCCCTTAAACGAGGTCCGAAACCCTCTCTCGGCGCCGCCCCGCCATTGTCCCCCAAATCCGACTGTCGCCGGCGCACTCGGGAAATCGACTAGCCCGTAAGCCATCCGTCGATTCCTCGTGCCCATAGCGTCTCGGAGATCCCCTTGACCTTTCCCCTCTTACAATTTCAGGCGAGGACCTCGGAGCCGGCGTGCCGTCATTGCTCTGTTTCGGCCGCCACCGCGTGCTCCGCTGACCATCGTCGCCGTCCATCCTCGCGCCCGTCTCAAGGCCCCGTAAGCACCCTCAACCTCCCCTCATGCTTCCTGCACACGCACATGGCCTGTAGATGCTTAGCGCATGCTCACGCCGCCGGTGAACTCTCGGTTCGGCCGCCGTCGCCGCGCCGCCGCGTTCGGCCACCATTGGCCTCGATGTCGGCACCGCTATGATCCCTAGGGCCCGTAGATGCCAATGCGCTAACGCACTTGGCCGGAGAAGGGCTGTAGCGCCGCCGCGTTGTTCGCCGCCGCCTTTCGGCCACGTCGCCGGCCAGGGGAAGAAGACGACCCGAGAGCCGTCGGATCTGTCGCGGAGATTCGCGCAGAGAGCGAGCGTAGGAGTCGCTGACACGCGGGCCCCGCCGGTCAGGGTTCCCTTCGCCGCTGGCTTGAGCTTCGGCACTAGGTTGCTGGTACGTGGGCCCCGGTCCCATTTGTCGGCTCAAGTGGAGGCGCCGTTTGAGCCGGGCGCCACCCTCGCGCGATTGTGCCCCGCGAAAACCCACCTTCGGCGTGGCGCCTTGGCCGCGCGGGTGCGTTGCGCGTGAATTGGGCCGTGGGCCATTTCCGGATTGCGGGCCGTTCGTCGGTTGGTTCGGTCCGTAGGCCTTTAATTATTTTCCAGCGAGTTTAATCATTTAAATTAGCTCCAAGAATCGTTTAGATTTATATAAATTAACAAATGACTCCCAAAAATTCTGGAAATTTGATTTTATAAAAATATTAAAAGCCTTCACTATATAGGAAAATTTCGCACTGTATGTTGAAATTAGAAGTTGCTTATATAGAAATGATTAAGTGAATTTATGGTAATTGTTGTTTATTAAATTAATGGCTCAGATGCTAAATAATCTCTAGAAAATATATATTTAGAGAGTGTCTCTATAAATCCGAGAATATTCCAAATTAACATTTCCACTTAAATACATATATGAAATTATATTTATGTTCAAAGGACATTTATTGCTAGACACCAACAATTTACTTGCATAATCTATTTAGGCGCTGATCAAGAAATATATTCAATAATGTTTAAAAACCTAGAACCAACTCTTTATCTAGAAACTTTACTACATGTTAACCCCCGTTAAACTCTAACCCTAGGTTAGGCGAAATTTTCCAATATATATATTATTATACACATGTCATTTTGCGTTGACGAGAAACCCTAATCACCCTCTTGCGACTTATCGTACCAAATCGTATTTTGGGTTTAGAGACTATTATATATATTACCAATACTATTTATTAATGCACAATAGCATGCATAACATATCATACGCAAGATAGGTTCGCTAATCGATCTTAGGCTTATTGACGAAGCTAGGATCTATACCGAGCATGCATCATGAGTTTTCATCGCATTATTAGGAGTAATTGTGGTTTGTTGGTATGACTAGACGTAGGCGACCCCGAAGGAAGGTTTGGGGACGCTGAAGAGGACCACCTTCCGGAACAAGGCGAGTTAACATTTACTCTTTAGATGTGATTTGTATTAGGGAGAGACGGCGACTCTCCTTAGTGCGGATTAACATCGCTAATATCATGTTCATTACCCAGTTTTCTTAAACTATGTTGTTTACTTATTAAAGATGCATGCTTATTAGATTGCCTAATTGTTAATCATGTTATACTTATACATGCTTGCCTTGAAATGTTTAGCCTTAATGACTGCCTTGATTGTCATTGTTCTTGTTAGCCTAAGATTAGTCTGGTAACCACTTTAACCCTAGCTAATGGGTAAAACTTGCTTAGACCGGCTTAGGCTTAACAAATTTTCTGGCTAATCGCCACGGAACGGTGAACCGATATTCACCGGACATTCATTAGTCTCATTTAATATGATATGACATATGACAGTTAGGGCTGGTAGATGCATGTTGGGCTGATTGTGTTTGTGGGTATGAATACGGGGATACTTGGTCGGTTGGGTCGGTCGGTTGGGAAAGTCCAAGTGTGTGATATGGTGTGGTCGATGACCGTGGAAGTAGAGAAGGAATGGTGGGTTGCCCCTAGTTGGATTTGGACATCCTGATGGATGATTTAGGCACGAGATGCCTAGTGCTGGGTTTAGCCAGGGCTTACCCAGGAGGAGCGCGGATAAACACGCGTAGCGGAAGATCGCTGCCCAGGTTGGTTCCAACACAACGCGTGGCCATCGCGCGGAGCACCAGACGTGGATCGCCAGGAGTGAGCGCTCTGCGGAGGCCCTCTGGGACCAGTCTCGATAGGGGCCGGAATGGGCCATCACCGAGGGTGATAATGGCCACACATCCCCAGGGTGACGGTCGGCTAGTGAGGGCCGGCAACCCTACTAGGCGGTGATCATGCCATGGCATGTATGGTCCGCAACAGGATTCGCCAAATCCTGGAATGATGGCAGAACTAGGTTTGGTTGGGGGCAACCAGGAGGAAGTTTGGTTGGGAGCAACCAGGAGGAAGGGTCATGAGGAACAAATAAGCTAGAAGGGTAATGGAGTAAGCTGGTTGAGTTATGGTCGAGGAATAGTCAAATAGTGTGTTAATAGGGTATAAGCTGGTATGGTTTGAGGTGATGGTGTAAACTGGGTCTTATATTCGAGTGAGAGTTGGTCGAGTGATTATCTAGTTAATTGGGTTCGGAATGCATGAACAAGATGGAAACCTCTGCTTTATTTATAACAATGTAAGTGTTAGTTAATGCTAGTTAGGTTATTTCCAAAAGTCTTATAAACTTGGCTTTATGCAAATAAAATAACCCTCTCCTCCCAATAAAGCCTTCTACACTATATGCATTAAGGGAAGTGTTAACTAGCCAGCATTTGGATGACGCTGACCTTGCCCACTTATCTTCTTTAGACGTCGGCAACGAAGTTGACCCTTACGCATGCCTCGAAGACGACGGACAGGATCTTGGTGGACCCGAGGAGTCTTAGGGGCCTCTCCAGTCGCCGGTGGAACGTGATTGATACTTGATAGGGATTCTTTTGGGGTAGATATTTTGAGAGTCCGCTGTACTCTGAAACATTCTTTTGTAAAGTCAAGGCATATATGTGCCGTCTTACTAAAGTCGCCTAAGGCGCAACTCTAAGATGTAATATTCAAGGATTTTATTATATCGATGTATGCTGTATCGGCTACGTGGTCTTCCGCACTAGCGTACTGATCCAGGGGCTAGTGCACGGGATCGACGACCCTCCAGGTAAGTTAAAATTGAGGAATGACAGATCAAAACAAAGAAAAAGAACTGAAGCAATTTCAACCATCTAGGTCATTGTTCAGAAGCTACTAGCTCAGATTAAAAAAAAAGATGCACGAAGATATGGAGTTTTCTTATACTGCTGTGTAAAAAAAATGTTATCGTTTCTACACTGCACTGAAGCAATTTCAACCATCTATGTACTGCTACGTAGCACCCCTTCTATATTGACTCAGCACTTTTGGTTTGCTGAAACACGGAAGTGATACTTTACCATTTCCTGTTCACACTACTAGGGAACGGGCGTTCAGTCCCTGTTCGGAACGGGCTTCAGTTCCGGTTCTCGAACCGGGACAGCTCTTGGAGACTGATGCCTGCTGGGCATCAGTCCAGGTTATAGGAATCGAGACTAAATCTCTCCTCGATAGGCCGGCCTCGAATACACGTGGCACGGCAGCTAGGCTATTAGTCCCGGTTGTAGCTACCAACCGGGACTGTGATGTGCGCACGTGGCGATGCTCAGGAGTGGCCGCTGGGGACTGTATTGGTCCCGATTGGTTGCTCCAACCGGGACTGAGGTGTATACATTATATTTTTTTACATGTTATGCTTATGTCACAATTAACTAAACCACATTTAACACAATTACCAGATGCACATCTAGTTGATAACTAAAATCTAAATAACATTCAATAAACTTTAAATTACAACAAATATGTATTTTTTTGAGGGAAACCAAACCATATATTACATCAGACCGGCTCTAGGCACGGTCAAACGATTACAATCTTCAGATTTTACAGGGAAATCATCCAGCCATACTGCTGGTCATTTACACTTGCTCCCAATTTAGCAAGATCGTGAGCTAGCGTATTATATTCACGGTGGCACCCATTTTGTACTTTGATTCAGATTTCCGCTAACACCTTCATTGGACAGCATCGTCAAACTATCTTGGGCTATTGACACTATACTCAAGACTTAACCAGATCCGGCCCACTGTGTCACACCAAGCCACTTTGTGACGTTGTCGAACCCAGCGTTGTCACTTTCTGAGATCATTGTCTTGTATCATGCCTTTCCACCAACGTTGACCCTGGCATCCTCCTCCTACAACCCAAATTAAACACTATTATTTAACAAAAACAGTAGAAATGGCAACATCATGTATCAATTAAATAGCAAATGGAAAAAATACTCCATGCTGGAAAGAACCAAGCTATCACTAGATAGACAAATGAATGCAAATGTTCCCTAAAAAGATAACTAGCAGTTTAATGCATATGGTAAAATTTACTACTCAACTAAGAACGTTACAAGCTAGACAGTTGAAAATTAGTTTGGCAGGTCTTGATTATGTACAACAATAAAGAAAAGGGAAAATCAAGATGATAATGAAAATAAACAAAACTAAAAGGCTAGCCAAGTAAGAAATGGATCACATGCTAGTCAAGTAAGAAATGAATATGAAGAAACTCCTACATATTTGGTATTTAAAATTTGTGCCACTTGAATAACACCACCAAGCCCACAAGAGAACAATATATAAATTTGATCTTTACCTTCCAGGCCCAAAGACTCCAGGACTCCAGGCCATGAAATCTTCAATCTGCTCCGTTGTTAAACAACAAATATGTATTAGGTAGCTAGCTATACATAAGTATCATACAATGTACACAAGTGCACATACACTTTTTTATCGGGATCTTTTACGTGCATCGCTCGTCGACGGTTGGCTAGTATTTTTGAAAGGCTCCGGAATCTTATTAACAAAAGGGTGGTGATGGTCGCCCATCAGATTTATGCACTCATCTAAAAGGAAGCCGGCGATTTGCTCTTGAATTACTTTGACACGCACCGGCGATAATTCCGGACCTTTTTCCAAATCTTTTTTCGCCAATTTTAGGGGAATCTATCATTAAATAGGGACTTAAGTTATCAATCTTTGAAACTATAGAAAATGTCCGAACTAGCTAGCTAGGCGTTATTAAGGTAGTAATTATATATTACTCATCCCAAAACCTGTATTTTTCTTGTGTACTCAGCGGTGCCCCCGATGAAGTTGTGCATCATCTCGCACACATAGTATTCGCATAAATTGTTTCCATGTGGTTGACGCAAGACCGGTGGTGGAAGAGTTGAAATCGTGAAATAGATACATGGAAATTACGTTAACTTACAAAATACTTGTAATATGAGATACATACGTATTTAGCGAGGTACAACTCGAAACGCGTCTTGAATGTTCCCACGGTTTTCTTGCGGAACATTGCGAAGGCACTGCACATTTGATTACAAGTTATATATAATTGAGTTTGTTTGATGTGGAGAAACAGAACTAGTAAGATAATGAATGGAACAGCAATGTACCGGTTGAGCATGGTGATGAAGTCTTTGTACTTTTCAACAGGTTCCCTTTTCGAGTCCATGAACGTGATCTTGCTATGATCTAGCTCTATAATAAAAAGGGCCCAGTGAAAGCTGCACATATATATGTCAACGCGGTTTGCTAATTAGTTCTAATAGTGTGTTAAGAAAAGGAATTAAAATAAGGCGGTACGAAAACACGTACTTAAATTCGTAGGGTAGAAGTATATGCATCTTGTGTCGTTGTCCCATTAACCCTTCGTAAATGGTTGTGTCGTTGTCCCATTAACCCTTCGTAAATGGTGTTCTCTGTGTCTTTTGGGTAGTCTCTAATTATTTTCTCGTTAATGACCATTGGGTCAAGAAAGCCAAATTCGTGGATTCCCTCCCTTAGGCATCTTTTTATCTCCATTCTACATAAGGAAAAATTATTTAGGCCTCCAAGTTCGTATAGTATACCAGCGGGCACAACAACTCATCATGGCGACGTCGAGGGCCATTCCCTGATATAGTTCATACAGCACCTCCCATTCAATCATGAATTCAGAGTCCCCGCAGTAGAAATGGTGTTGCTTGATGACAACAGAGATCATGTCCAAACCATTTTTGGTTGCACGCAAATACCAATCATGGAGTTGATGTATCTTCGTTGTTTGCTGGGGAAGCTCCTCATGCCTGACGAGCGATCCACCTTTCACAAATTTCTACTGTACCTCTGCAAAGGGGATTTCCATTAGGCCCAAGACCATTTCTGCATCAAGACCAGCTTCATTGTAGAAATTCCTTTGCGCGTCCTCTTCTGGAATTTGCTCCTCTGATGTTCCCTTCTCAGATTTCTTACGCAAGATGCGCTCGTAGTATGATACAGATGGTCTTTCTGGTATGTCGATCTTATCCTTCAATGATAAGATACACCTCTTGCCTTTGTGCCATTCGTCCGTACCGGGCTAGACCCTCGGTGGAGATGGTTTCTTCGCAAAATGTGCGGTGACCTCGCCTCTTACTATCTGCTCAGTTTCCTCTTCGGTCATATCATACGGCAGCTTCGGAGGCAGAATGGATTCTGAGTCGTTCTACGCGACGTCCTTGATGCCAAGAGAGTCGTAGTGATCCGAGGCTGATCCCCCATCAGGCTGGCCTGACCTAGCAGGCACCTTCTTGGCAGCTATTTGCTGAGTAGGGTGGCTTGTCTTGTTCGGTGTTTTAGTTGGAGTTTCGTGTGAGAGGATTCGTTGAGGAGTAGATGCTGTTGGAGTTTCGTGTGATAGGGTTGAGGAGACGACACAGGCATGTTATCGTTAAAAATTATGCACCGTTTACGCCGCATGACGAAATTGTGTACTGCATCTCCCAGCTTCGTGGTCCCGTCACCTCCTTCAATATCGAGGTCAAGGGCCTCGTACCCCTGGCATACCTTGTCCACAGAGACCTTGGCCGCTCGGGGTATCTGTTGGCCATGGATGACCTGTCTTGCCTCCGTTGGGTAAGCCATGCCTTCAGCCGCCTTGATGGAGAGGTTCCGCGCTTCGAATTGCAGCTCACAAGGTGTCGGCTGCGTGATGTCGTCCACGGGATAGCGAGCCAAGTCCTCTTCGGGCAGCCCACCGAAAGCGTAGCTGCTCCGCCGCATGGAGGCGCTGATGACGTTGGGATTACTAGGTGGTTCCTGCTGACCGGCCTTCCGCGCCTGGCTCAAGGCTAGCTGCACCTCTCTTTGGACTGTTTCTTGTATGCTCGCCTATGTTGCGCGCAGTTGCTCCTCAAGGTCGAGGAGGTGTTGTGCCTGTCGGTCCTTGCTCCTCGACCGACTCCTGTAAGTCTCGACATCCTGCGCAAAACTAACCTTCCACGGGACGATGCCAATGCCTCTTGTACGTCCAGCGTGCTCAGGGTTCTGTAGGGCCCTGGTTAGCTCAACATTCTCCCTATTTGGGACGAAGATGCCTTGGGCCGGCTCTTCGTGCGCCTCTTGAAGCCTTCTTGCAACATCTCTGATCCTTTCACCAAAAACTGGCCTACCGTCGTCGTGAAGGCCGCCTTCATGGCCAAAGAGCTAATTCCTCGATCTGTCGGACCATCTCATTGTTACGGGTTCGGCACCTTTCACAAGCAAGTCATGTTCCCTTTTCTCCCATTTGGGTATCGCCTTGCGGTATTTGGGTATCGCCTTGTGGTAATCACCAGGGCTGAGACGATGGTGGTATTGCTTCTTCGCTGCATTTTGCTTATTCTTTTCACTCATACTCTGACCTTGTTGAGAAGTTTTGTACCCTACAAATTCATCCCAATGATCTTGCAGCTTTGGGTATTTATTGAAGTCGGGGAGTACATTATTTTTTGACGTACTCGTTGTTAAACTTCTTATTGAACGTCTGGAATGCCATTGCCATCTTCTTCAATTTGTAACTCTTCACCTTCTGTTCGGTCCCTTCGGGGAAGGTGAATACTTGTTTCATATTGGCCCATAGTGTCGACGGTTGGGATATCGGTCCCAAGTCAACTAAGGTTCTTGAGAAAGGGAGATAGAAGACCTGCCTAGTAAGGCAAACAACAATCAACGAGCAACGGGCAGACACAAGGTTTTTATCCTGGTTCGGACCTCTCCGGGAAGATAACAACCCTACGTCCAGCGCTTCTTTATATGAAAAGATGATTACAAGGAGGAACTCGGCGAGATGAACAAGTCTCGACGACATTATGGGTGTACAGGAAGTAATACGCAATCTTGAACTTCAAGTCGTCCTGGCTTGGCGTCAAGTTCTCGCGGTGCCCTCTACAAGACGTAGGGGCCTTGCTTATATAGTGTTGAATAACCGACCTACCGAGGGATAATCGGGCCGGGCAGACCACGAGTCCGTAACGAACTCGATACATGCCAAATACATCCCGAGGTAGATAAGGTATACTCCAATTCTTGGGGATCACGACGTCTGCTCCAATCCGGAAAACCACGTCCGGGTCTTCACGTAGCCGCGCAGAACTCTGTTCGAGTCGGACTCAAACACGAATCCTAGGTCATTACGCACCGTGCCAACCAGGATGCTGTTTGGCAGGATGTACATGGGCCTGATAGAACCTTCCAGGGAGCTAGGCCCTAGGAGGCTGTTCGATTGGGCCGTCAGGGAGTGGGCCATGGCTATTGGCCGTGATTTTATCCCCGACAGCTAGCCCTGACACTCAAGTGGAATATCTCACTAGAGTGGGGTCTTCCCTTGAGACTCCAAGTCATGAAGAGGGAAATTTTGCTGCTACAAAGACGTGCAACAGACGACCGAACAGGTTAAGGTTCAGCCGAACAAGACTGGTCGGGACCGAACAAACCTGCCTAGTACCGAGCAACTCTGTTGCGTCGAACAGAGAAACACGTCTATCCGAGCAGAGTACCCAGCCCTCAGTGCAGATACTGAAAAATGTAACCGTTGGAAGATTCTAACGGTAACTTTCGCTGCGCAGTGAAAACGAGCGACCGTTTTTACTTAGCTGTTGCAGTAAAAACTAGCCGTTTAGTGACAGAAAACCATTGCAGAGCTGCTCTTTTGGGGCTATAAAGAGCACCCAAGCCGCCCGCGGCTTGCCACTTCCATTCTCGCGCGCCATTTCATCCCAAGCCCTATTCCAACAGCACTTAGCATCAAACAGCCACACCCCACCTCCAAATCTGCTCGCCAACCCTGGGGATTGCTATGGCCAAGTTTGCGGGCACTAGCATGACCGAGGAAGACTTGAAGATCTTGGAGGCGGAGGGACACATCGACACCGGCAGCTAGAGGCTGCCCGGGGAGGAGTAAACGCCGAAGCCGCTCGAGGACGAGTTCGTCAATTTCGAACAGTTCGCACTGTTTGGGTTGAGGTCTCCCGAAAGCGACTTCGTGGGGGCCTTCATGAACATCAGCGGATTGGAGGTTGCGAACCTCAACCCCAATTCGTTCCTCCAGATGGCCGTTTTCGCACACCTGTGCGAGGGCTATCTAGGAGGTGATCCATCGGTGGGGCTGTTCCTCCACTACTACACAGTGACGAGGAGCAGCTCCGCCGCTTCCAGACTTGGGTGCTACTACCTCAAGCTCCGGGCCACCGCCGATGACGCTCCGTACCCCCGTGCACCGCTGCTCGACTCAATGGGCGTGTGGTGGATGAGGTGGTTCTACACCAAGACGAGCGACAACAGCAAGCTCGTCTTCACCGGGCAGGCGCCAGCGAAGGGAACACCGATGCCACGGCCGGAGCCGACTGGCGAAGAGTGGTATCGTACCCGGAAGATCGCCTCACTCGTGGGCCTCGGGCTCACGGTAGAGAGATCATCCGGGACTTCGTGCCGAACAGAATCTGTCTGCTACGGAGAAGGTCCTACCCCTTCTATAAGATAGAAGGCTGGGAAGACATCACGAGAGAAAGCTCGGGTAAGTTCCTCAAACGCTCACTCTTTTTTGGTGATTCATCCGAACAGGAACTAAGACTTTCTTCTATTCGAGCAGTGCAACCTACCGACGCATGGGTGACCGAGCAGGTCGACGCCATGCTAAAGGCTGCCAGGAAGGACACCGAGGTCACCGGCGAGGTGGCCTATACATGTCCAAGAAATGTGCTCGTCCGCTCGCTTGAGGTAACACATGCAGCCACCCCATTTGAGTTTCTAGACTTACACAATTATGGCATGCTAACATTCGCTTCCTAATATACAGGACAAGCAACTCATCATCGGCGGGATCGTCTATGAGCTCTCAGACTCCGACAAGGAGGGAGCGAGGAAGGGCAAGGCCATGGTGGACGTGAAGCCCAAGGTGGTCGTTGAACCGATGCGGAGCTCGCCGCGTCGTAGCGGCCGCCAACAACCTCCGAGGCCCCTTGCGGTGACGAAGCGTGCCGAGCAAGTCAAGTGCGTGCGCGGCCAGCCAAGGGGGGAACACCCAAGCCTGTCCCTCCTTACCGAGCAAAGCGACGACGAGGTACGGAACCTGACACTCTGGCTGAGGCGCTATACACAAGCTCACCCGAGCCATGTGGAATGGCTGCAACAGATCGTCAAGCAGAGGAGGCTCGAGGAGGAAGTTGCGCGCAAGGAGACGCTCCTTGCGTTGCGCAAAAAGAGCGCTCAGCTCAGCAAAGAGCTGAGTTTGTCGCCGCAAGTGTCCGGAGGCCAAGACGAACAAGAAGCCGAGGATCCGCCGAGCAAGAGGCGCAAGCTCCGTCAAGGAGAGAAGAAGAAGAAGGTCAAGCCCTCCGCAGCAGGTATGTAATGGCGAGACTCTACTCTTTACATTCTACCAAACCGCATAGGACTTACCGCTTTTCTTTTTCGTCAGCTGACCAAGAGGAGATTGCCACGGACGACGTGGGCGCGGCGATCGAGCGATCTTTGCTGCCCGAGCACCTACATGGTGCGTCACGAGCAACGAGACTGCTCGTCCTCAAGGACAAACTGGCAGCGTGGGCTATGCTCCCGCCGGGCTCAACCGACCAGCTGGACGCGCTGAAGGGCGCGGTGGAGCGGCTTGAAGCCGAGGAGACGGGGCACGAAGCCATGAAAATGGGACCAAGGAGTTGGCGCCGCAGGCTGCCCAGGGCGGGACCGAGCAGGCGGTCCTGCCAGGCACTTCGTCGCAGGGGCAACTTGTCCCTGTGGCGACGAAGATCACCGGCGAGCAGGGGAGAGGCCACGAGCAGGGCGCGCAAGTCGCCCTGTCCGTGGCAACTCCGATGTCGCTGAGTAGAGCGACACCGATCTTGCCCGAAGGCGATCGGCAAGAGGAACAAGAAGAAGGGCAGGAGCTCGGGGACAAAAGATCTTCGCCCGTCACCACTGCCCCCTAGCGGGCGCACTCCCGCAAGGAGAAGAAGCAGCGGAGGAAACAGCGCGCTGCGACCGCTTCGAGCAGCGGCGGCATTGCGACCCGTGGACTCAAGAGGCACCTACGCCTGAACTTGAAGCTCAGGCTTCGAGAGGTAAGCCTCAAACCAAAACTTGTCCGTTTAACTTACCAGTAACTGGATGTGATGGACTTGTTCTTCTCTCGCTCAGGTCTTGCGGGGCACCATGGAGGACCTTGAAGAAGGCGTGGCCATCGAGCGCGACGCCATTCTGGAAACTTTCCATAATCAGCGCTGCATAAGGTGGCTTGAGAAGAAGCTCATGGTCGCGACCGAAAGCCGGAACCGATTCGCGGCGGAGGTGGAGCTCAAGGTCCAGCTGACCGAGGAGAGGGAGCCATCCCAGCGGCTCTCTCAGAGAGAGGCCGAGGAGCTTCACGAGCTGGCCGCGAGGGCGCACGCCGCGGAAGAAGGGGCCAAAGAGCTGGCCGAGCAGCTCAGGGCCGCCGAGCAGCCCCTTCGTCAGAGAGAAAGTCTGACCGAGGATCTGCGGGCCAAGACCGAAGAGGTCGAAGCCCTTCATGCAGAGGCCAAGGAGCAGGCCAAGCACAGCAAGGAGGAAGCCGAGCGTCTTCGGACTGAAGCCAAAGAAGGGATCAGAGCCCAAGGGGAAGTGCTACGCCTCAAGTTAGTGATTGAGGAGCTGAAGGAGCAGCTTGCTTCTAAGTAGCAGTAGGGCAGAACCCGAAAGGGCCTTGTACCTGTAAACTTTTGTTAGTATAAATAAACACTTATCTTTTCCCTGAAAAAAGAGTAGCAAAAAGACAAGAACGAACAGGAAACTAAGAGAAAGGCAGAACAACGCTAGAAAGTTTTAGGAAAAACGTTGGAACGCCAGCCTAACTCCCAGTCCCCGTTGTGCATATGTTCGAAAACCTGAGTTTGCGAATTCGGACAAGTGCACAAGCAAAAGAGCGACACCCTAGCCCCAGTACAGACGATGCTTGAAGACCAAAGTTTGCGAATTCAAGCACATGCGTAGAGAGTTAGAGCGACACCCGTATCCTGATCGACTCGTTCCATGAACTGCTCGTTAACGTAAGTTAGGCGATTCATAGGGTAACCAAATAAAGAAAGTGCCTCTACCGCGGGGGCTTACGAGAGCAGACTTTGTCAAGTGGTTGTGCCGAACGCGGTAAGCGCCTCTGCTGCGGGGGGCTTACGAGAGCAGACTTAGCCGCTAGGTGAAAAGCCGTGTTACGCAACCCTGAGTTTAGAAACTTGCTGAAACTAGATACGGGCAGGGAAAAGCTTAAGATCGCGGAGCCAAGAGATCGCAAGACCGGACAGTCATCAAGTGTTACCAGAGAGAAAGTAGTCTAAGAAGACAAAATGTGAAAAGGGCCGCAGGGAGCCGCAAACATTCACAATTTATTGGATTGAAATTTACATGGCAGCCCGAGAGACTTGAACGAACTAAGGCGCGAAGTTTGAAAAAGCGCGGAGCTAAGAAAACAAACGAAAGACCTACACAAAGAACTTACGAAGCTGGTCGATCTTCCAAATGCTGGTTAGCTCTCTCCCGTCCTCCATTGCCAGACGAACAGCCCCCGGGTGAGCAGTAGAAACGACCGTGAACGGGCCCTCCCAACGGGGAGTTAACTTGTTGGCATTGCACAAGTTCTGGACTCGGCGCAGAACGAGCTCACCCACCTTCAAAGCCCTTGGTCGAACAGATTTGGCAGCGTGCCGGCGAAAATCTGGCTGGTAGCGCGCCATTCTAACTTGTGCCTGTTCGCGTGTGCCTTCGAGCAGATCGAGTTTGAGCAAGCGCTCTTACTCTGCGTCAACCATGTTGACCGAGCTTGTGCGAGGCAAGTCGAGTACTACTTCTGTCGACGGTTGAGATATCGATCTCAAGTCAACTAAGGTTCTTGAGAAAGGGGAGATAGGAGACACGCCGAACAACACGAACAGCAATCAACGACAAACAGGGAGACACGAGTTTTTATCCTGGTTCAGGCCTCTCGAGAGAGATAATAGCCCTACGTCCAGCCTTTCTTTATATCAAAGAGGATTACAAGGTGGAACTCGACGAGATTAACAGGTCTCGGCGAGCAGTATGAGTCAATACGAAATCTCTTGGCCCTCTACACGTTGTAGGGGCTCGGTTTATATAGTGTTGAGGAACCGACCTACCGGAGGAGAATCGGGCCGGGCTAACTATGAATACGTAACGAATTCGTACCATGCCAAATACATCTCACGGTAGATAAGGTAAACTCCAAGTCTTGGGGATCACGACTCCTATTCCAATCCGGGAAACAACGTCCGGGTCTTCACGTAGCCGTGCAGAACTCCTATTCGAGACGGACTCAAACACGATTCCTTGACCGTTACGCATCATGCCAGCCAGGAAGCTGTTCGGCAGGATGCATATGGGCCAGATAGAACCTTCCAGGGAGCTGTGCCCTGGTAGGCTGTTCGATTGGGCCGTCAGGGAGTGGGCCATGGCAAAGGGCCATTATTTTATCCCCGACAGCTAGCCCCCGAGGCTCAAGTGGAAGGACTCACTAGAGTGGGGTCATCCTCTTGAGACTCTTAAGCCACGAAGAGGAAAATCTCGCTGCTACAAAGACGTGCAACAGACGACCGAACAGGTTGCGACACCACCGAACAATACTTGCTTGGGACCGGACAAGCCTGATCAGTGCTGAACAACTCCGTTGCGTCGAACAGGAAACTACCTCCGTCCGAGCAGAGCGCTCAGCCTTCAGTGCAGACACTGGAAAAAATAGCCGTTGGCAGACTCCAACGGTAACTTCGCTGCGCAGTGAAAACAGGCGACCGTTTTTACCTAGCCGTGGCAGTAAAAAACTAGCCGTTCCGTGGCAAAGATCCGTTGCAGAGCTGCTCATTTGGGTCTATAAAAGCACCCAAGCCGCCCGCGGCTAGCCACTTCTGCTCTCACGCCTTTCCTTCCCAAGCCCTAATTGTCTCCGTCGGCGTGCTCCCCGCGGAAGGGTTTGTGTCTTGGCGCGCTGCCGCCGGCGAATCCTGCCCCACCCCTCGCCCGGACGAGGTAGTGGTCTTCGAATCCTTCTTCATCCGAGGCTTCGGCCTTCCTTGCCCCTCCTTTCTTCCGGGGATTAGGTTTCACATTTGACCCAATTCCATCTTCCAAATCGCGATTTTCATCCACGTCTGCGAGGCCTATTTGGGGATAGCCCCACATTTCGACCTTTTCAGATATCTTTACCTTCTCAAAGCTTTTCCCAACAAGAACTATCCCAAAGCCGGCGGCGGCGCGGGATTTCAATTGCGGGAAGGGGCCCGAAAGTTTTATTTCGATCTTCCTTTGAGAACTTCCAATAAAGGCTGGCATTCGGAGTGGTTTTACTGCGCCAACTCTCCTCCGGCCCTCCCTTCCTTCTCCGGCAAGTGCCCCACAATCCATCCGTCCTGGTCCTCTCTTCTCACCGATGACGAGGGAGGCCAAGTAGAGGAACTTCTTGTTCTTCTCCACAGAGCCAAGTCTGCTGGGTTGACCGGCATTGGGGTTGTTTGGAACTATACCCAACGCCGTATCCAGCCCATCAAGGAGAGGGTGCATCTTGCCTTCGAGTACTCGGGGACCCAGGATGCCACTCGGGAATCCGATGAGAGCCTTTCACAGAAGGAAATCATCAGCCGAGTGGCCGAGCTCTTCGCTCCAAGCTCGGAGATATTTCGAGCAGAGTGCCCAGCTCCGTACCACTTGGGGTATTTGCCACCGGCGGTAAGAAGAAGATCCTTCTCAACTCAACCACGGGGTGACACCAAAATTAACGTAATCTGATATGTTCACAGGGACGCGAGGCCTTCTTCTCCATCCATCCGGTCCCAGAGGCTCCACACCCCAAGGACGCATCACGCAAGCGCTCTGCAGAGGGCTCGACGAGTGCTCCTCCCGCCAAGAAAGGCAAGGGGGTCGCTTCAGGGGACTCAGATGAGGACGATGACGATGAGGATACCATCCCGCTCCTGCGCCACCGCCGCCCGGCAATGAGATCGCCGTCTGCCCAGGCGGTGCGGCCGCAAAGCCCTCCGCCTCCCCGGTCCGCTGACGCATCAGCCACGTCGGGGGCAGAGAAACCTCCCAGCTCGGTCCCGAGTGGTTCGGGCGTCCGACTTGGGTTCAAGTCTTTCATGTCTTCACAGAGGTATTTCCTCATGCCACTTTTCTTCCACGATATGCAAGGAATGTAAGTCTTGAATGATTTCCAAATGCTTTCAGAAAACGGTTGACGATGACGAGCCGCCGAGCTCGCATGGCAGCAAGGTACCCGCCTCGGCGCCTCCAAAGTCCGACCGCCAAGCCAAGCCCCAATCTGCTGGAGACTCGACTCGGCACGCCACACCTCGCCAAGACTCCGGTTCATCTCCCACCACTTATCAATCCTCGACGATGGAAGAAGAAGAGAGCACTCCCTAGTCTCCTCCTCGTCATCCCCAAGGTTTGTGCCCTCTCCCATGGTTGTCTTGCCATCCTCCATGGTGGGATGAGGGTTGAGTGAGTTGTGGTGTCTCCGGTCTTGTGCTCTTGGGATTCTTGCTACCGGGAAACGTCGTCATCGCCAAGCTCCATCAACCGTACCACAAGCAAACCCTTCTTCGTGAAGGTCATCGTGCTTCCCACGGTGCTTCCTCTCCGTTCGTCGGGGTGTGCAAAGCCCGCCATCGCGTCGGCGGCCACCTTGCTTCCCAAGGTGCTCTTCTCCATTGCGTCGGAGATGTGCTAAATCCTCGGTGTGCTTGAGGTCGGCTTCGCTTGTGAAGTCGGTGTTTCGGGGTCCTTCGCGTGTGGAGGCTGCCGATTCGTGTGAAGGTTTGGAGCTCGCCTACCATGTGTTGGTGAAGAGCTACCACGAGTGGATTGAGGGTTAGGGACGAGAGAGTCCCGACTTCTCTGTGTGAGAAGTTTCCTCAACGGAGACGTAGGTGTTCATGTGTTGAGCACCGAACTTCGGTAAAAAGATCGGTTTGCGCCTCTCTGTCTCATTTACTTATCGCACCTTGATATCCACTGCCTGCGAGTGCCGTCGTGCCTCCTACACTTGTGTTCTGATTGCTTCCGCCTACTAGACTTGTGTAGGAATTCACGCGCTAGCTGTGTGCCCTTAACTTGCTTAAGTGACTAAGTGCAACAAAAGTAAAAATTGAAATAGTCCGATTCACCCCCCCTCTCGGCCTTAGGTTCCTTCAGCACCTCAATCCCAACTCCATCTTTCAAATTGTTGTTTTTGTTCATATCTACGAGGCGTATCTTGGGATATCACCCCACTTTTATCTTTTCCAGACTCTCTATCTTCTCAAACCTTTCCCAAGGAAAACAGCCCCCAAAGCCGTGGGAGGTGCTGGCTTCCAGCTACGAAAAGGGGCTAAGAAATTTCACTTTGATCTCCCGATGAGGACTTCGAACAATAGCTGGCATCCCGAATGGTTTTATTGCGCCAACCTCCCGCCAGTCGTTCCTGTCTTCACCGAAAATTATCCTATAGTCCTCCCTTCTTGGTCCTCCCCTCTCGCCGAGAGCGAAGATAGCCATGTTAAAGCTAGGGAGCTGACCGGCGTCGGAGTAGTTATAAACTACAATCTCCGCTATGTCCAAGGAGCACGTTCACCTCAAAATTGAATATTCAAAGTTCAAAGGTTCCACTCGGGAGGGCGAAGATAAAATCCCTTAGAAGACTCTGATCGCTCGTGTAGCTGATCTCTTCGCCCCAGGCACGCTCATTAAAAACTCTTACCGCCCAGGTCCTTACTGGTTATCGAACCCGCCTCCAGCAGTAAGCAAAGTATTCCCCCTCTTCCGATTTTGATTGATATGAAAAGATTCTATCAGGCCTGATTCATCTTAAACCTTCTGCAAGATCGCGCGACATTCTTCTCTGTTCACCCGGTGTGCATAACATAAACCCCGGGTACCCAGACGGCGGGTGTCGGGACCTTCCTGAACGAATCGAGTCCCTTTTGTGCCTTACTGTACTAGTCCCTGGATCAATAACTAGTACACACAGATTTCTAGAACTTGGATCATAACCATTCTCATTAAGACCTTAAATATTACATCAGAGTGCGGCCATTAAGGCTCATAATACAAAAGTCTGGCGCGCATGCCATACAACTGCGGAAGCATGAGCACATAGTAAAATCCAAAAGAGAATTCCAACACAATCCCACTGGCAAGGGTGTAGTAGCAATCCTAGGCATCGGAAAAATCCACGTCCTGAACACCATCGACGAAGCCATCGTCTTCATGCTCAACGTTGTCCGGGTAATAATTCTGAGGCTTCGAACCTGCTCGTTGGAATGAGCAGCCCCGCGAGTGAATGCGAGGGTGAGTATATGTGCAAATACTTGCAAGCCAAATTGACATATGCATACTGGGGCTTATCAAATGAGGGATTAGGGTTTTGTTTTGCGGAAAGCCAACTTTACAAATTTTTCCTATATATTTGAAATTTCCAAAAGAGTTAAGAATAGTAAAACAAATCTCTTTCTTTTGAAATTCCAGCTACCTACGGTTTTAACCCACCAAGGTCAACTCACGGCTACCTGCCATGTCGTAACAGGACTCGAGGCTGACTGTCGAGTCAAGCAAAAGTCTCATGGCGTCCTGCCATGTCAAGCTCATAAGCTCACGACACCTGCCATGTTAATCTGAATATCTCAGGGCTAACTGCCCTGTCAACTCAAGATCCCTGCCATGCCATAACAATCACTCCACAGCGTCCGGCTGCAAAGGCCTAATACAAATCTCACGACGTCCTGCCGTGTTTTCACTTTAAAGCCCCATTTCGAAAACAAAAGTATGAAAGACTACAATGAGGCAGTGCGCCATCGCCCGCCCTTGACCGTGGGCACGACAGTCTAGACAGTTCTACACTCTGCAGAGGTTGCACGCTTTACCCACGAGAGGCAATTTACAAAGTAAACCACCAAAAGATCTTTTACCAACTCGCTCCTAGCTTAGACATCTCCGGTAAGGATTCCATCTCTGGGCTGGTACTCAGTTGCCAGAGGCCCCCTCTTGCGCCAATAGGTTCAAATCTGTGCGACACCGTTATCCACGGATTCTGCACTCAATTTTGTGGCACCGTTATCTACGGGCACTGTCAAATTATGCTCGGATCTGAGCGGTTCCGTTAACCACGGATCAGTTCTGTTAACCACGGATTCTGCGCAACATCGTGTGCTATGGATTCTGCGCTGCCTATTCCACCAAGTGAGATGGCCGAACTAAGAGTTTAAAGGGTACTCAACCAGGGCCTGCCCATACCAGCACTCGTGGTCGCACTGTTGAGCTTAGTTTGTCTATCTCAAGGACTCGGTCCTAAAGGATTTGGGTGGCTCCCACACTGGACCCGAGTCTCGTGCGTACTGCACCAATCCATACAACCATCCACCCAAATCAGGGTTTTGCAAAATCATTTTCCCATTTGTAACCCAACTATTGTACCTCAATAGTCCCATTTTATCAAACATGACAGCATCAACTGTCTTTAAATCACGCATTTCAAACATTGTATTTCACATGAAATAACAGTGACGACTACAAGCAATAAATAGCAGGTCTAAGCATTTAACGATAACCTAATCAATGAAATGGCAATAAACAAGTTATGTATTCCTAGGGTTGACAAGGATAATGTTTATACGATAATAATAAATTTTCTAGGCATGTAACAAATCAGACTAATCAACTAGCATTTTTAAATTTCAATATAATATGCCCTTAGCAAATCTAGTAAACCATTTAGAAATCTAGGTAGCAATATGATCAACAAATATTGAAGGGAAAAAGTCAACAATGACTTGCTGTGAATCCAGTCTTCCGGGAGTCCAGACACGTCTTCGGTCCCAACAATGTCGGCGTTCGAATCTAGCGCAAACAGATAAAACACACAATAAAAGCACATTAAAAAATATGGATGAAAATGATGAAAATGACATTTTAAAATTAAAGTATGCATTTTTAGAAATTTATAGAAATTCATCTCATTTAAATTGGATTAGTTTTGCAAAAGATATATAAAAATAATCTCCTATATTAAATGAATAAGAAGAGAACAAAAAAAAAGAAAAAATAGTAAACGGGCCGGCCTTTTGCTTCGGCCCAGGAGCGGCGCACGCGCGGGGCGAGGCTGGGCCAGTGGGGCTGGCGGGCCGTAGTGCGCACAGGGACGCACTCGACTGGGCCGATGCGGGATGCGCAGGGGAAGGCGGCTCGGCTCGGCTCCACCTGACTCAGCCTGGACCGGCGCTGGCTGGGCCGGTCTGGCGTAGCTGGGCCGGCGCGGCTGGCTGCCGTGACCCGGCTCGGCTCCGCCTGGGCTGATGCTGAGTGGTGCCGGGACGGGCTGATAAGCCGGGCCCGCTTGGCGGTGACTCAAAGCAGGGGACGACGACTGCACGGCTCGGGCGGTGTAAATTCCGGCGACTGGCGGCGCGGCTTGCCGGGGAGGTGGAGGGGAAAGGTAGAGGGAGGACTAGGGAAGCTAGGGGAAGGTTCGGTTGCACGGGGGAAACGCCGGTGACGGCTAGCGGCGGCTCGGGGCGCAGGGGAACGACGACGCGTGGCGGGGATGGTTGCCGGCGCTGAGGGAGAAGATGTGCATGCTCCGGCGAGGTTCAGGGGTGCTGCAGGGAGGTGGTGGCGGCTCGTTTTGATGTTGCAGAGGTTTGTGCCATCGCGGCGGTGTGGAGGTGGCTTCGGCGAGGGGAGGGACGCGGTGGTGGCGAGTGTTGGGGTAGAGGCAACATCGCGGTGGTGGAGAATGGGGCGGCCTACCGGGCGGCGGCAACTTACCCACGATGACGGCCACGGTACGGTGGCTGGAAGAAGCGGGGAAGGAGAGGCGCGGTGGGCTTCGGTTTTTATAGGCGTCGCCGGCGTGAGAGGACAACGATGTGGGGGCCACGGCGAGCAAGTGGGGGGACGGCGTAGCGCGGAAGCCACGCCGGTGAGGGTACGGCGGCGGGACCCACGACGAGGAAAAGGAGTGGCGCAGAAGCCACCGAGGAAGAAGACAGAGCCGGAGGAAGAAAAGGGAGGGAAGAAAATAAAAGAAAGAAAAGAAGGAAAAAAGAAGAAGAAAAAGAAAAGAAAAAGGCAAGAGGTGGGGCCCACTTGGCAGGAAGTATAAATATTTTATTCAAAATAGAAATTCCCAAATTAGCATAATTACATTGGATTAAATTAATATGATTTTGAAAATATAATTGAAAGTTTTTGCAAATAGTTATTTAAAAATAGAAAGTATGGTTTTCAAAATTAGACCAAATAATCTTTTATTTAAACATTAATTACCAAAATATTATTTTATCTTTTGCAATTACTAATTTTAAAATTTCAAAATCAAATTATTCATCCTTACCAAAATATGATTTTGACATTTGAAATTTTTATTTTGAAATTCAACATATTGATTTTAGTCTTCAGAAGGTAACATACACATTTTAAAATAATTTTTCAAAATTCATGCACATTTTAAAATTAAAACATTTCGAGGAAAACCTTTTATTTTAAATGAAATAATGATGGCAAGATTTTTACGGTTTTGAAAATGGGGATGTTACAGCAAGCCTAAAAGACCACCCGATAGGGGATAGACCAAGTCGGTTGGACTAGGACAGGTACCACTCGGACTTTACAAGACATGCCCGGCAAGGAAAGACATAAAAGATAAAAGTCTATCCTTAATAAGGAAGATGCAATTGTAATCCCGGTTAACTACATATTTGGTTAGAGTATAGAGATAGGAATTCTACCTCGTAACCAACCAGGACACCTCCTTATAACCCACCATCTCCACTATATAGAGGGGGTAGGGGGCCATAGTTCAGAAACTAATCCAATATCCTCGCCTCATAACACAACTTGAGGCCGACAACACAACATACGAGAGATCTCCCGATCATCTTGTACACATATACCCCATATAATCTCAGAGCACATGACTAGGGTATTACCTCTACCGATGAGTGCCTGAACCTGTATAAAAAAGACCCCTTGTGTTGTGCTACCATAGAGTTTGGATCCAGTGTATAACCCCATTTAAATTCATTGCCGACGATAACCCCCAGTTAAGCACCCGTCGACAGTTGGCACGCCAGGTAGGGGAAGCATCAATATCAATCTTATCGAGCTCGATGGCATCGATCACCGAAGTCGCTGTTGTCTCCGCTCCCGGTCAGGCTTACCGCTACTGGAGCAGACTACATCATCAACGACTTCGGTTAACTCCACCTCTCGGATTCGGATCAAATCCAATCTGGGGGGAACTGCAACAACACCTCCCGCTCGGATTGTGGAACGCCACGGCCATCTACTAATGAGTAGTTTGCCAAGGGCTCACTTCCCTACTCGGATAAGGCGATGGCTCGAAGACAGATTCTGCACATCATCTTGTTTTGATAATTCCCGATAATCTAGAGGGAATTTGAAGTCGGAACTAGATGCGTTGGAAAGATAGTTTTGTCAGCTTTCCATGAAGTCCCGGATGTGTCGGGGGCGTCCGTTTGAAGGCAGATGGCGCGGGAAGGTCGCGAATCTCAGCAAGCTCGTAAAGCCCATCTGTGGAGGCTGTGGCATGCGGATAGGCCGTGGCACACCTCCAAGGACATCAAGGATCAGTAAGGAGTTTCTCCGATGACCAACACTTCTTCCTTACTTGGATCCGATCCAGTCTGAGGAGAACATAGACATCGCTTCATCTGGACTCCCGTTCGGGTCGTGAAACGCCGCCGCTGCCCACTTCCGAGTGGTGTACCGGGCGATCAATTCTTTACTCGGATACGGCGAGTATCTGAACAAGAACAAATTATGAACGGTGGGTGCCTTTAGCATCAAACCACACATATTGGACGACCAAGTCGCTCTTTTGGACTCGGACCAGATCCAATTTAAAGAGAGCTTCGTCATCACTATACTTCAACTCCCGTTCGGGTTGAGGAACGCCGCCGACACCTACTCCAGAGTGGTGTGCCGCACGATTCAATTCCAAACTCGAAGACGGTGAGTACTTGATCAAGGAGTTTTACAGCATTTTTCATGGGTTTTGACATGATCCAATCCGAGGAAGTAATCGACATCATTTCGCTCGGGCATCCGTTCAGGTTATGCAACGCCGCTGCTACTTATGCACGAATTGGTTCCCGACTTGGATACGGAGAGACTCAGACCGAAGATTCTCGGGTGGTGGCCGCGGCTAACACAAAAATCAATAGAGTTATCATTGTCTTCATCCATGACAAGGCTTTTCGCTTCGGCAACATCGACTTCGTCACCGGCAAAATTCGATAAGCTTGTGCTCTCGGACTCGGATCAGATCCGATCTAAGGACAACTTCAGCAACGACTAGCCCATACTACTCCTCGGATTGGAGAACCCACCGTCGCAGAGTAACGCATAATGTGCCGGAGGCCTAAGCTTGCTCTTTTGGACTCGGATCGGATCCCATTCGGGAGAGACTTCACCAACACATCAAGATCCACTTTTTCAGACTCGGACAAGATCCGATCCGGTAGGGAATTCAACCGCGCTTCACTCGGACTCCTGGTCGTGTTAGGGAATGCCACCGCCGCCTACCAACGAGTAGTGCGCCGGGGACTTAATTCCTGACTTGGATACGGCGAGGTCCCGATAGAGAACGAATCTCAGATGGTGACCGTCATCAGCAGCAAATCACCTGGACTCGATGATCATGGCTTCCATCGTGTGACGCCGGCTTCATCAACTGCGAGACGAACGTGAGAAGAAGATGTGATCTGTTCTCGTTCATAATCTGGACGAAAATTGTATCGCAATTTTTCGTTAACTTAGAAGGAGTTTCGTGGTGATATAAAATGAGTTGGAAAGCTTATCTCATTATATTTCCAACGAATCCAAGAACGTCTAAATCCGTGTACTATTCTGAGTAGTGAAGCTCTGACCCAGAAACGACGAACTTTAGTCACTCGATACGCGTGCCTGGGAAAAGAGCCATGAGTCAATTTCCGACGCCTAGGGACTAGACTAGTCGGGCAGAGTGCATAACAAAAGGAAGGTTACTTAGAGGAATTAAAGATCAAAAAGGAAAAGGAACAAAGGACATTATAATTACATAAACAAAGTGGTTGGATTTTTACATCCATATAACTGTTATCATGATACTGCATTAATTCTACATGTACATGTTATAGGGGTTCGTGGATTTTTACCTCATCAAGTACCTTCTACGACTCTGTGTACGAGTAAGAAGGACCTGCGCAATGAGTGACAACTATAGTTCGGCGAGCGCCTGGCATGGCTACATGCTTATTCCCATGCCTCGACCGTCCAAAATAGCTTAGCGAGCGCCCAGCATGGCTACGCGCCTACGCCCGCATCTTGAGCATTCAAGTCTATGGCACAGCTACACGACCACACCAACTTTTGTACGGGTATACGCTTATGTCTCTAGCCATAGGCCACCCTGCGCCCTGAGCGCTAACTACGGCCTTCCGGCTGCGCGTCACAACCAGTGGCTACAAGCGCAGCCGGGTTAAGCCAAATTCAGCCTCGGTACACCCCATGTTGGGTCGACTACAAGTAGAGCTACAAAAAATAAACATCTCTTGGTACATCCCATGTTGGGTGTGACATCCTCTATTTTTTCGTATGTCACTTGTATTTTCGAAAACCCAAAAGTAAATTAAAAGGGAATTGTTATATATGAAACCCTATTTTGATTAATTTAAACAAAGGTTAAAGCCAAAACCCTAGAAGACCTTTTTGAAAAATTCTGGAAAAAGTCCCAAAAATCCTAAATGCCATGAATTAGCCACCCTCCCAATTTTAAGTCCAAAGCCCAAGGCTAGCCTGTGTTTCCGCAGTGTGACGCTGTTCTGCTGGGAGCTCGCGGCCCAATGAAATGACGAGCAAACGTGCTAGACCCAAGCCCAAACTTGGTGGAGACATACTTGACGCCTAAACCTGCCTAGATCCAGAAGTCCAAGTCCAAATTCGTTTATTTGCAAAAGTACCAAAAATAGGGGAGTTATAAACCTATTAGGAGTAGAATTAGAGCCCAATTCAAGTTCTACCTATTGGAGGCCTGCCCTTGGTCGACCAGAGCAGTATATAAGCACCCCAAGACCCTCCCCTCAGAACCACAACTCGAGAGCCACCACAGAGCAACCCTAGCCATCGCAAAAACCTAGCCCAAGGTGAGTTTTGGGGTAGATCTCCCTGTGCCTTGCGCAAACCAATTTGTAGATCACACCATTGCGTAGATCTCGTCGAAAGGGTCCAGATGAGTACCTATTTCGTTGAAATCGGTGCAAAAACGAGGGAGGTCAAGCTCGACGGAGTTTCGGTGCGCCGCCGTAGTCCCCGCCACGCCGCCTCGCCGCCGGCGACCTCGTCCAGCGCGCCCCGTCGCCCGCATCCATCGGCGCCAACCCGCAGCAGCCACCTGGCCAGCCCGCGCCCGCGAGCGTGTGCGCAAGCGCTCGGCCCCGCCGCCGCCACAACTCGGGATCCACCCCAGAGCAACCCTAGCCGTCGTAAAACCCTAGTCCGAGGTGAGTTTTAGGGTATATCTCCCTGTTCTCGCCGCAAACCAACTCGTAAAAGCCACCATTGCGTAGATCTCATCGAAACGGCCCAGATGAGTACCTATTTTGTCGAAATCGGTGCAAAAACGAGGGAGATCGAGCTCGCTGGAGTTTCGGCTTGCGCCGCCGCCGCCCTCGCCGCCGGCGACTTCGGCATCCGTGCCTCGCCGCCGGAATCCGCCACCTGGCCCAGCCCGCCGATGCCTCAGCCGCACCCGCGCGCGCCTGAACCCCCGCACCACCACGCGTCGCGCCTCCACTGGCCGCGCCGCCGCCTAGTCGCTTGCCGCCACGCGTCGCCCCCACGCCGTCTCCCGCCTGCGCCGCCGCCACGCGTCGCCGCTGCAGCCGCCCCGCCCGTGCCCGCCAATCCACAGCCGCCGTGTGTCGCCCCACTACTGCCGTGCACTGCGCCGAGCCACCGGTTCGGTTGGTTCGGCTGGTTCGCCGGTTTTCGTCGGTTTATTTATTTTCAGCTTTTCTGATTTTTGTCAAACTTCCAAGATTTGTTTAGGGAGCATCCGAATTTCAAATTGGACCAGAGCCATTATTTTCCACAAATCCCCTAGAATTTTATATATTTAATTAGGATATATGTTCTGTGATCAATGTTGCTGTTCTTGTGCATTTGCATTATTCGTGTAGACCGTTCGTGTTCCCGTTGCTCGGTGCTGTTTCCGGAGTTTCCAGAAGGAGTCCCACAAGACGCTGGGTACTACCAAGGCAAGATAGTTGCATCTTGTTGTCCCTAGTTTGCAAAACTCACCCGTTTATTGTTTTTATTTATTTTCTCATGCATAAAATGATGGGAAGGGTAGAAACCTATTATATTCACACTGCGTCATTGACCCTGTGAATTAGCCATTTATTGCTGCCTTATTTGTTATTCCTAGCGTATCCTTGTGCATAGATGCTAGTGCTCGTTTGTTATTAGTTGTTAGGTTATTCATCATTTATTAATCTTGTGACTTGGTATAGTTGGAGGTGCTGAGTTACTTAATTACCTAATCAACTAAAACCTACGTGGCGTGTGTTGACTAAAGGTGGCAAGTCGGGTGGTTTTGTGGAATGTGGATTGTTGTGGAGGTAGTCTCCTTGGTCTAAGGACTCTTGACGTGTGCCAATCCAGCCAAACCAAACAAGCGCAACCATAAGTGCTAGCTTAAGCATGTGTGCACCACGTGCTAGTCCTAGCTTAGTAGTTAGGGAAAACTGTTAACACACATTACTTTGAAAATATCGGGCTGCGGTCCGTTGGCTCAAGAGGGGGACCCGAGTGTCTAAACCTTAGATGGGGTATCGGTGTTAACAGAAGGAACTAATGAATCGCCTTGTATTGTTACTTGGCCTAGGCTCCTAAGGAAGAGCTAAGACGCAAAAGCACCACTCGGCTTATGGGTAAAGTGTGCTACACTCTGCAGAGTTAAAACTATCATGATAGCCGTTCCCATGGTTATGGGAGGGGAGGTAGGCCGTACATGGTAGTCTCATGTGTTTATTAATAACCTGATGGGTTGGTTTCGGTTTTGAGTATTCGAGGCTTGTGTAGTTTTGCAGAGGGGCATCGAAGCAGAGCTCTATTTGTTACCTTGGGAATTCAATCATCTTTATTAAGTTTTCAACACATGTTTTCACAACATTTAAATTAATATTGACTTGAATAGGTGTTTATGCAAATCAACCATCCTGTTCTTGTCATACCCGTGCATCATATATAAGGATTCTTGCTAGGTAGCAGTGTACTCACTATACAAACCACGCATATATTTGTTCAGGAGAAGACTCGATTCCGATTTGCCCGCAGGATCAGGAGGATTCTGTGTCGGACTTCACGGAATACTAGCTGTCGTGACTAGTTATTGCTGAAGGGTCGGATTAGAGAGCATCGTCATGTTTATTATTGCATATCATTTGGATTTCCGCTACTCTGAATGTTGTTACTATATGGAGTTATGAAAACCATTGTAATAAGTAGTTGTGGTACAATTACTTTTGCGTTATCATAATATTTTCTTAGTTATGATGATTGTGTTGTGATGCTCGACCCAAGTCGCTCATGAGTTGCTAGTATTGATCTCTGGGACTAGCTAGCAATGGATCATGGGTAGATCCAGGTGAAGCCGGGGTTGTGACACGCCACAATGATAGTCGATATTGGGTCGGGGCTTGATGAACTACAGGCTATTGAAGACCCAGATGTCGAAGAAGAACAAGATGAACTACAAGAGGTTGAAGAAAACTTGAATGTTGTGGGACCTTCAAACGAAGATCCTATGGATGTCGACGATAATTATTGCTAGCTATTACCAATATTTCAGGTTACATATGCATCCTACATGTCTTATTTTCAATTGCTTCTCGTGATTGTATATAATTTATGTGACTAACTATTGTTTATTTTTCATATGCAGGATATGCTGCCACGCAAATTTGTAAACCCACCACGGGATGCCGAGGAGGAGGAGGCCCCTGATGCCGGTCAGGAGATAGCTCTCACTCAGGAGAGTGGGGCTAGTGAGTGTGCGGCAGGAGATAGCCAGGGAGGCTTGTCTTCTTACACCAGCAGGAGGAAAAGGGGTCCAAACAAGGTGATGGCCGCACCGCCTCAGCATGCTGGACGACCTCCGATCCAGATTGATGGTGACAGGTACGTATCTCTCAATGCCCTAACTTTTTTTTTAACTTCATCAATTTAAATTAATCAAATTTATCCAAATTTATTACAAATGTGCAGCAACATGTCCACGGTAGATATCAACGAGAGACACCAGCCTGGTACTGCCCTTGGCACTCTAACGAGGCAGTACTACCCTTGGATGATCACCATGGATGGGACGACAAGGCCTGCGTACAGCTGGGACGACTACAGGCTAGCCTGTAAGGATCCTAGGCCGAGAGGGGGGGGGTGAATCGGCTCTTTCAAATTTTACTTCTTTCAATTAGCTTGATTAATTAGTCAAATTAGGAACCCAAGCTATCGATTGACCTAGAGTCTAGTTGTGGAAGTGATCACAATAATGCACAAGCGACTACTAGGAGGCTCGATGGCACTCACAAGCAAGCGGTCAATTTAATATGCGGAAGTAAATGTGTGGGGCGAGGAGATGCAAACCGAGTTGTTTACCGAAGTTCGGTGCTCAACACATGAACACCTACGTATCCGTTGAGGAAACTTCTCACACAGAGAAGTCGGGACTCTTTCGTCCCTGCGGCAGTTACTTTTTGTGACCGGAGAAATGCACCAATTATCGGAGCCCAATATCAGTCCCTGTTGGTAACACCAATCAAGCCTTTTGTGACTGGAGAAATGCGAGCCAATTATCGGAGTGCAGTATCAGTCCCAGTTGGTAACACCAACCGGGACTGATACTCCACTACTGCCATCTGTCACGCGAGGCGACCTATCGGTCCCGGTTGGTGGCACCAACCGGGCCTAAAGTTAATCTCAGTCCCGGTTTGTATTTAACCTGGACTGATGTGCTGGGATAGAAGGCCCGTTCCCTAGTAGTGTCATATGCGGAAAAATCATTTGTCTTAAAATCCGAACCATAGCTGGTTTATGTAATGAATTGACAGTGATTAGTCACTGCTGGTTGGTGACTCCAGCCTGTAGTGATAATCCATGTCACTACTACCGGTCGGTAGCCTCAACCGAAAGTGATATATCTGTTTGCGTCGAAAAGTTAATCGACCAAACATATTGTGGAGCTTAGAGTAACACTAAAATGGTGTTTTTGACGTGCTAGCCAATTTGATCTTGAAATCTGCAAGAAAAGATGTAATCAGCTTCAACTGGACAATAAGATGCGCAAAAGGTCGGTCCTAAAACACAAGGGTAAATGTTAACAAGGCTATTGGCTTAAATACAATCTAAAAAATCGCTAGACTCCAATGATATATCTACTATAAAGCTGACGAAATAAACAAGATAGTAGAGCAAGGATAAATACTCTACTATACAAGTAGATTAAATAAAAAAGCAACAAAAAGATGGTAAACAAATTGATCGAGATGTGACCAACTAGCAAGTAGAACAAAGATATGATCTGTCGACCGGTTTTAACATGACTAGCCAATAAAAAGTGGGACCAAAAGTAAGACGATCAAATAGAATCAAGAGAGCACTTACTTGGGGTTGTACCTGGAAACTGAACAAAAGACGATGCACAAGAAGTCGATTGCGATATAGAATACAGTGAAACTAGTCTATTGATGAGGACATCGTCCACAAGATGCGATTGCTGTTCCTTCACTGATTTCTTATTGGTCACATGGAGGCTTAAATACAGAAGCTATGCAATTTGATCCTTCCTCAATGGTTTAACACCTCAAGTACATGCTTGATCGAGGCTTGACAGTTCAAGGAACGCCCAACTCCAAGCTCAACTCGTCGACAAGCCCAATTCGGCAATTTAGGACCAGTCTTCGCTCAAACGGATGCCTAGGCCAGATATAACATTCGATCGGCACTACTCTAGGACACTACAAAACTGCCGGACCGAAGCAGGATTCACTACTGGTTTCGAGACCGACAAAAATAACCGATAGTGATGAGGGCCAATAAAACTACCGGGTACGAAACTGACAGCCATAATGATTATCTTTTGGGTCATATATTGAGCCGGTAGTGATTAGTAAATTCCAATGCCAATTCTCTAGGTCGTGCCGACAGTAATATAAATTTGTTGCATTAGCTTGCTACTACTGCAACAAAAAATAAACTGTCGCAATAACTAACTTCTACTTTAACAAAATTATATCGTGGCAACAATTTTTACCTATTGCAACGATCACAGGTAGTCATCCTAAAGATCCATTATTGATTATTGCTATGGGTAAAAATGATTTTGATTTCCTTACAATATATACATATTGCAATGATATTGGGCCTATTGCAATAGTTATTTCATTGCAATATGTTAATGGAACAAGGTCAAAATGAAAACATTCTATTTTACGATAAGTAGTAATGCGAGGAGAGCTAGTTACGTGAGATTACTTTCAAAAGGTCATGGGTTCGAATCCTAGAATCTACGTATTTGTTTTTCTATGTTACTTATTAGTTGTTGCAATAAGTTTTTGCCGTGAATTCCATTTTGTTGCATATAATATTATTTTAAAATAATATCCGTTGTAATAAGTTATTCCAGCAAAATATATTTTGTTGAATTAAGTTATGGCCACAAAATCTAATTATGGCAATACATATAACTAGCAATGATTTCAAAATCTTGGCGATAAGCTATTGCAACAACCATATTGTTGCAGTAAGGGAATTTTTTGCCACGATGTTGATATTGTTGCAACTTCTTATTACCATGGAAATTATTGCAACGATTTCAGTTTTGTTGCAATATGCACATATTGCCACAATTTTGGTCTTAAGGCAACAAAAATTTCCGTTGCAGTAGGTTGAATTCCTTGTAGTGGGTTATGGACGAGGAGGGGGGTCTAGCTGGGTTTTTATAGTGGTGGAGGCGTCCAAAGGTTAGCTTAGGGATAAGAGATAGATTAGCGGTCCTAATTAGAATCCAAGTAGGATTTGGGAGCCTCCTCCTCAAGAAAACAACCTTTCCTCGGGTTGCTATGCCTTCAATCCGAGATATAGGTCAGCTATAGGCTATTGAGAACTTTAGATTTGGGAAATTTTGCTATTTGTATTCCTCATTATTTTATAAAGAATACTTTTATTTTATGTGCTGACTGATCTAATTCGAATTTCCAGAGATCCAGAAAATTAGGAAAAGCAATAGATTCGACTTGTTTG
The DNA here is from genome assembly GCA_005191435.1 of Raddia distichophylla. Lineage (NCBI taxonomy): Eukaryota > Viridiplantae > Streptophyta > Magnoliopsida > Poales > Poaceae > Raddia > Raddia distichophylla. The sequence goes on from SPJY01022556.1 coordinate 619,604, forward strand.
GCTAGAGAACTTGGGATTCGTGCTAAACACTGCCCAAACACCATATATAAATGAAGACCCGAGCTAGGCGGCTAGAGGGTCTGTGAATAGACGTCACAAATTTTTGACGCTACCGATTTCACCAAAACACGAACAACTTGACAAATATGTGTACCCATGACTTGTTTGAATGAGAACCATGGAATAAGTGGAAATTTTGGAATCACAATCCTAGTTATCAAGTGTCCAAACAAAGAGGAATCAATTTAAACTTGCTTTTAGAAAAGCGGTGAAGCCAAACCATCAAAATTACGTTCTCAAAAGTATAAAAGCAAATTCCATAAAATTTGTCTTGTAAGAAGAAAGTGGTTCCAGTTGTTAAAAGGCTACATAAATTCTCAAAGTTTTTGTACACAAATGTGGGTGAATCGTGATGGTCCCCTCCAAATTTCAGCATCAAACTCCATCTATAGAAAATAAGGAAAATCGTGCAACAAGAACCGTCACGAACTCAAGACTGCAAGTTTGGGGCTCGGTATTCACCTCATAGCTCCCAAAATGGAATCATCGTTTTTAAGACATTGGACTTAAAATTTTTACGACAGATGGGTATGTGAGTCACGCATCTTTTTCAACTGGAATCATCCCAAAATGAATTTTCTAGATTGTTTTAAAAATCATTTACTGACTGCTGTGCGGAGGAAAGTTTCTGGATAGATTTGCAACAAATCAAGAACTTGATCTCTTGCCTCTTATATGTTTGCAAAGAGTGTGCAAATCATATTAGCAACCTTCAATCATCATAGATTATCATCAAACAATAAGAAATCACCAAGATACATCTCCAAACAAGAGCTACAAAAAGGAAAACGAAAATAAGAATAACTAGAAGCATAACCGATGAAAACTCTCCAAAATTTGAAATTGCATATTTTTTGTTTTTCAATTTACAGGAGCAAGATTTGGCTAACAAAAGATTTCACCAAGTTGCAAGGATGACTGAAAGAAGACTCCATGCGACTCATCGAGCAAAAACATTCAGAAAGTGAAAATCTTATACCACATCAAAGGTTTGGAAAAAACCAAAAGAAATGTCATTTTTGAATTAGACACCAATTGAACGAGCTAGCCCAAGCTGAAATGTGAATAGTCTCGACATCTTGTAAATTCTAAATTCAAAAGTGTAATAGATACAGCTCCAAAGGAAAATAAGTATATATGGTAGTGCAAAATTTCTCGAAACTCTCCGTCAACAAGTGAGTCAACATTTTGCCCAAAAATGATGTGCAAGACGATCAACAAAAAAATAGAGTCGAAAAAACAAGAAAATGCAACTGGCTTAAGCATAAAGAATTTGGTAAGAACAGAAATCACTCAAGCTCAAACTCGCTCTCTTCTGCCGCGTACGACGTACAAGAAAAGACAACTTTCCACCTCGGATACTAGAGATACGACACAGACCCTATCTACCCGGAGACTTATAAGACTATGTGGGATGAAACTAACCAGAGGAGAGAAGGAATCTAATTATGTATGATAGCAACCTAAGCACAAGATGAGAGGTCTGTGCCACAGCACTCTAGAAGTACAAGTGAAGAGTGTTGACTGCCTAAACACAATTTATCTAACCCCGAATGCAACTCAAATGCAAATATAGGGAAAGCGAAACGAATATATTGCATATATTATAAGTAGCACAGTCTCCCCTGGCTATAAGCTAGCCAAGTTCACAACCCCGAGCTCTCCCCTGAGATCCTCAAACCTAGCCTTGTCCAGTGGCTTGGTGAATATATCAGCCAACTAACGGTCGGTCTCAACGAACTGGAAGACTATATTACCCTTCATCACATGGTCTCTAAGAAAGTGATATCTCAGGTCAATGTGCTTTGTCCTAGAGTGTTGCACTAGGTTTTTGGCAATGTTGATGGCAGTGGTGTTGTCACAGAGAAGTGGCACACTTGATTAAACCATCCCAAAGTCCTTAAAGGTAGATCAGAGCCAAACAACCTGACTGCAACATGCGGCAGCGGCAACATACTTAGCCTCAGTAGTAGATCGCGCAACACTCAACTGCTTCCTAGAAGACCAAGAGACAAGAGAAGTTACAAGAAATTGGCAGGTGCCAGAAGTGCTCTTCCTATGTATCATACAGTCAGCAAAGTCTGCATCTGAGAAGGCTCTGAGAGATAAACAAGAGGTGGCAGAAAACGAAAGGCCAAAGTTCGCAGTTGCACAGAGATAGTGGAAGATCCACTTCACTGCCAGAAGGTGAGACACTTTAGGTGAAGCTTGAAAGTGGGCACAAAGACACACAACAAACTGTATATATATATCCGGCCGGGAAGAGGTGTGGTAGAGAAGGGAACCTATCATGCTACGGTACTCCTTTTGGTCGACTGGCTCACCATTCTCATCGGGCCCTAAGGCAACAGTGGTCGCCATCAGAGTAGAGACCGGCTTGCTATCAAACAAGGCACAATGACTCATCAGGTCTTTTGTGTACTTGCTCTGGTAAAGAAATGTTCCCTCTGTTATTTTCTTGAACTAGAAACCGAGAAAGAAGTTGAGCTCCTCCATTATGCTCATCTCAAATTCTGAGCTCATCACCGCTGAAAACTTATAAACACAAGAGCAGAGGAGGAACCACAAAAAATAATGTCATCAACATACACTTGCACCAGAGGGAAATCAGAACCAACCCTACGGGTAAACAAGGTCTGGTCTACCTTACCCATTTGGAACCCATTGCTCACTAGGTAGGTCTTAAGACTCTCATAACAGGCCCTGGGTGCTTGTTTTAGCACTTACATAGCCTTATCAAGCTTATACACATGATTAGTATACCTTGAATTCTCAAACACAGGAGGTTGCTTCACATACACTTCCTCCTTAATATAGCCATTCAGGAAGGCACTACAGACATCTATTTGATACAGCTTGAACACATTGGATGCCATAAATGCTGCTAAGATTCTGATGTAATCATGTCTAGCCACAGGAGTGTAGGTCTTATCGAAGTCTATCCCATCGACCTGAGTGTAACCTTGAGCAACCAATCTAACCTTGTTTCTAACCACTACCCCATCCTCACTTTTCTTTTTCTTGAACACCCCTTTTTATATTATGTTCCTTTAAGGCGTTCAACAAGCTGCTACGCTTTGTTCCACTCAAAGTTCTCCAACTCTTCATGCATCGCATTCACCCAATCAGTATCAGAAAGAGCATGGGTGACGCCCTTCGGTTCAAAGTAAGGAACGAAAGCAGCAGATAAGCGAAGTTGAGAAAGCCAAGACTTCAATCGGGTTAGCATCCTCTCGCTGAAACCACCGATCAACTGTGTAGGGGATGGTCTTTCTGGATGTGATGAGGAGCCCTAGAAATGGCCTCTACCTCGGGAGCAGAAGAGGTATGATTAGACCCACTGGGCGAATCAGATTCTATAGGTGAGAACCTAAAAGCAAAAGGTGAGAGCTAAGTAGAAGCAGAAGATAGGGGATGAGACTGAGGAACAACACTGAAAACTGAAGGCGCCACCGGTGGAGCTAACTCGTGGTTTCGTTCTGAAGAACAGTCATATTAAATGACCTTCTCCTCAACAAAGATTGGCTCAAAATACAAGTCTAAACCAGAGATATCTGGCCTTGCCCCCGGCATAGCCTCATCAAAGGTCACCTCGCAAGTCTCAACTACTCTCCGCCTCTCACTATTCCAGACGCAGTAATTCACCACAGAAGCTATATACCTATGAAAAATACCATCTGAAGATCAAGATTCAAATTAGTCCAAATTTCCAGACTTCAGAATAAAGCACTTGCATCCAAACACCCCGAAATGTGAAACACTTGCCTTACGCTTATATCGAAGTTCATAGGATGTGCGATGCAACTTTGACCTCAGAAACACCCTGTTTGACACATATATAGCAAGCAGTTGACATTGCTTTCGCCCAGAAATGCCTAGGAGTAGAATATTAATCAAGCATTGTCCTAGGAGTTCTTGATCCGTGCCGGTGAGGCGTAGTCGTTCCGCTCCTCTACTCCGGACTTGGGATAGTCATGCTTCATGTGGTTGAGATCCCCACAACCGAAGCACTTCATGATGTCTCTCCTCCGATCGGCCACTCGCCTGTAAGCATATGAGAAATTCCTGGCCTACAAGGCAAGCTACTCATCAGGAATCTTGTTCTTGTGATCATTGGGTAGATCACAGAGAGTAGGGCCTTGTTCTTTTCAGCGTATCGTTGCGTTGGCGTATTACTATAGCAAATTTGAGAGCCCTCAAAATGAGGTCTAAAGATTATAAAAAATAAGTAAAAAATAGTTTTAGAATCTTTGGAACAACTACTAAATGTCACGAAAAAATCATCGCAAATTATGACAATATATAGGCTATATAAAAATAACAAAATTTGCTACAGTAATACGCAACGGTACGATACGCTGAAAAGAACAAGGCCTAGAAAAGGAGAAACCAGCAACATAAAAAAAACCACGACTAGAGGGGTCAGCTATCAAGGCTATGGATGAGGAACTGGGCTCTTTCGGGAGATTCTCAAGTTCGTGCGTCTTGAGACTAGCATAGAGCTTCCAATATCAGCGTCGAGAGATCGGCTACCCGTCAGATTGCAGTCACCTTCACATCCTAGACCTTAAGATGCAATGCAGAGAGAAAGTGCTTGGCGATCTCCGAATCGGTATATTTGACTTCGACCGAACGGAGATTGGCAGGAATCTTGATGAAGTGGGAGAAACATGAGTCAAGCATTTCATCTGGCTTCTGAGTAAATCGATTGTACTCTCTTTTGTGTTGGTCTTGGTTCACCACCATAATCTGAGTCGTCCACTCATGGTAAGCTTGGTGGGTCGTCCAGATTTCGTGGGATGTGATCATGTTCGACACCCGCTCCTACTCCCCTCGGCTAAGGCCTTGAATCAGAAAATTTCATGTTTTTGTATTAAGCTGCACATCGGCTTGATTCACGGTAGTGACCTCCTTGGATAACTCACATGGGTCCTTGATCTTATGTCAAATATTTTAGCCCTGAGCCATCACATATGTCTCCATCCTAGCCTTCCAATAGCAAAAATCGACTACAGATAACATAGGGGGTTTGGTGGAATACTTGTCCACCATAGCTCAAACAGCAAAGAAGCACCAAACTAAATTCTCTGATACCAGTTGAAGATCAGAGTTAGGCGGCTAGAGGGGGTGAATAGACGCCACAAATTTTCGACGCTACTGATTTCATCAAAACCCGAACAACTTGACAACAATGTGTACCAATTACTTGTTTGAAGGAGAACCATGAAATATGGGAATTTTGAAACCACAATCCTGATTGTCAGTGTCCAAACAAAGAGGAATCAATTCAAACTTGCTTTTAGAAAAGACATCAAGCGAAAACATCAAAGTTACTTTCTCAAAAGCAAAAGACGATTCTAGAAAATTTATCTTGCGAGAGGAAAGTGGTTCTTGTTAGAAAGCTTTAGAAATTTTCAAACTTTTTTCTACACACACCCATGTGGGTGAGCCGTGATGACCTAAAAATTTCAGCATCAAAATCCATGTACAGAAAATAAGAAAAATCATGCGCCAAGAACTGTTAGAACTTTAGACTGCAAGTTTGGGGTTCGGTATTAACCACATAGCTCCCAAACGGGGGAACCAGTGGACTTAAAATTTTTACCACAGATGGGTATGTGAGTCACGCATTTTTTTTGAACTAGAATCATCCCAAATGATTTTTCTAGATTGTTCTAAAAATATTTTTCTGACTGTTGTGCGGAGGAAAGTTTCTAAACAATTTGCATCAAATCAAGAACTTGATCTCTTGCCACTCATATGGTTGCAAATAGTCTGGCAAATCATATTAGCAACCTCAAGGTATCATAGATTATTAAGAACCAGCAAGAAATCACCAACATTCATCTCCAAGCAGGAGCTCCAAAAAGGAAAACGAAATTGAGAAAAACTATTAGCAAATCAGCACAAGATGTTGATGTAAAAGAAGGATTTCATTGCATAGAAGTTTGGGGAGTACAAGTCACACTCCTTGTGGCCACAAGCACTCTAAGTGCCACCCAGAACACACCCAACTCGCCCTTTATATATCTGAAATTTTCACCTCTAAGGGGATGACGAGGAGGTGTTCCCCCCTCTATTTATAGCCCAAGGGTGAGATGCCCTAAACTCTAGAGCCCATTTTCACCCTTCAATTGAGGATGTGTCGACTGGTGGCTATAATCAGGGGTCACCGTCAGCAATGAATTTGTTCCGGGGCAATGCGCTCGAACTAAACTATATGGTAACACAAGACAAGGATTTATACAGGTTTAGGCCCTCAACTCAGAGGTAATGACTTAGTCCTGTGTTCTGGGATTATGTTTCTGCGTGAATTCGCAGAAGACAAGGATGCGAATGTAAATGACGATATAGATCTCGGTGATTCTATGTCCCCTACCCCCCCTAAACAATTTGCATCAAATCAAGAACTTGATCTCTTGCCACTCATATGGTTGCAAATAGTCTGGCAAATCATATTAGCAACCTCAAGGTATCATAGATTATTAAGAACCAGCAAGAAATCACCAACATTCATCTCCAAGCAGGAGCTCCAAAAAGGAAAACGAAATTGAGAAAAACTATTATCAAATCAGCACAAGATGTTGATGTAGAAGAAGGATTTCATTGCATAGAAGTTTGGGGAGTATAAGTCACACTCCTTGCGGCCACAAGCACTGTAAGTGCCACCCAAAACACACCCAACTCACCCTTTATATATTTGAAATTTTCACCTCTAAGGGGATGACGAGGAGGTGTTCCCCCCTCTATTTATAGCCCAAGGGTGAGATGCCCTAAACTCTAGAGCCCATTTTCACCCTTCAATTGAGGATGTGTCGACTGGTGGCTATAATCAGAGGTCACCGTCAGCAATGAATTTGTTCCGGGGCAATGCGCTAGAACCAAACTATATGGTAACACAAGACAAGGATTTATACAGGTTTAGGCCCTCAACTCAGAGGTAATGACTTAGTCCTGTGTTCTGGGATTATGTTTCTGCGTGAATTCGCAGAAGACAAGGATGCGAATGTAAATGACGATATAGATCTCGGTGATTCTATGTCCCCTACCCCTCCCTTTATATAGTGTAGGGGGATAAGATTACATGGTTCTATCCAGTACATGATACTAGATTCGGTTATACCAGCATATGATATGCACCAATATTTACAAGCATGAATCTCCTAATTACATGGATCTAGACTCTATCCTCGGGAACATCCATGGCGATCAAGTTATACGTAACCTGAGTGGTCTCTATCCCGATCCAGCCAGCTTGAGTCTCCCCCCATTTGCCTCCTCAAGGGCCTTCTATAGGATACCCGGGGCCCATGTAGTCCATAGTAGCCCCAAGTACTTTACGATCGAGTCATATATTTGGCTGACTGGTTTGGTAAATGGCTCTTGTAATGTGAAAAGAGATTATAAAGAACTCAAAAAAACTCAAGTTTTTATGTTGAAATCAACGCCTGGCTCGGCAATACCGAAACTCCAGCTCGGCCTATTAGGCACATCACTTCAACCGACGAGTCGACTACTTGGCACCCATTCTCACATTGTGAGAATAGCAATGAGCTCATCATGGAGCACGCCTTAAGCCACACAATCACAACTTCCGTCTTACAGCATGCCATGAATTATGCGTTCAAAGAATGTAAGGCATCAGACGCCTGACCCTGCCTTGCAAAAACCAAAACTTGGCCCAACATGGGGCACGTCTTTTAGCCGGATGGTACCTGTCCCAACCAGAGAAGGGATCAGCTAGCAACCCACTCAAGGGCGTATTGATTGAATACAGTTTAGCCAAGAGGTATTTGTATCCAGGTAGCGGTATACAACTGGCGACCTTTTAGAAAGGCATACCTTTAAACAGTACCCAAATTTCACCAACACCCAACCTTGAACATGCAAAGTTGCCTAGTGACCCAACATGGGGCATGCCGTGAAACATTTTTCAATGTGACGCTTTCGGTCATATGCCCTCGAGGGTGTACCGAGGCCGAATTAGGCTCGATGTTAACATATCACCACCGTTGGCAGTGTATGGCCCAAGCCCATTTTTAGGGGAAGGCAATGATTGGACACGGGGGCGGCCCGATCTTCTGGTGAGACTCGAGGGGATAATTTTGATCTGGTCGGAGAGGCGACCTTGACGATCCAGCTACCAACCTCACATGGATGACAACCCGGCAATCGCTAAACCACCAAACCTGCTCATTATCAACCACGCCAAGAACGCGATTGACCTGACCACGAAGGTCGTTTCCTGCAAGCGATCAAAGAATAAGCAAGAAACAAGATAAACACAATCTAAAATTGCAAATATGGATGAAGCACTTGGATAAATTTGAGATTCGATAACTCGACTCGAGTTGTCTAGTCGACACACGCAAACTTGAGGGGGGATGCACACGGGGTCTTGCAACACACAACCAAACCTGAGTCTAAACAATGACGGCTACTGAATATATAGCGACGGCTAGGGTTTGGGGCGCTCAACCCTAGGGTTACATGGGCCACGGGCCCAAAGTGGAGGTGGCGCAGCACTCCGTAGATTTTGACGTCCTCTTGATTTCACGATTTCTGTTGATTCTGATAGAATTTGGTCCTCAAACAGGATCTATTGGAAAGCTCCTGTCGTGGGCTTGTCCGTGCATATCAAGAACGTCCAAAACGGACTTCGTATGACAGAGTTTTGATTATTTCAAGTTGGACCGCTCCTGGTGGCCGAACTGGGCTCATGGACGACGAATTGGGTTTAATCTTTGGTTCGGCCTTGAGCAACATTGGGGTTTGGGCTTGAGGTCGTCGAGGAGGTGGAGATGCAGTATGGGTGGCGGCCAAGGTGGCGGCCGGAGTGATGGATACCGTAGCATCATGTCCGAAGGTGAAGAAGACCAACTGTGTGGTCGACCTAGCCAAGGTGGGGCCGATGAAACCATGCTGATGTAGCCTAAGGAGTGGATGCGATGAATTGTCGCCTACGTGTCACGATCGTAATGCAAGAAGTAGAGGAAGAAGTGGTGGTCGCATCCATGTGGACGATATCCTCACCATTCTCCCCTTTTTGAATTGGAGTCGTCCTCGACTCCTTTACATGTTCCTGCAAAGGGTTAGTAGAAACAAGAGGCAAAATAACGCGCACACCTTTTAAATAACTAGAGGAATTTAGCATGACGTGGATAGAAAGATTGTCATCCTCTAGTTGGGCATATTCATTTACAACAAAAGATGGTTTCATATTGGAGCAAATGTAAACTCGATGCACCACATACTCTCCTTTATCATTATTTTTGCCAAAGACATGTAAATTATTTCCATATAAATATGGCAAATCTGAATGTCGACAAAGCTTCTCCTCCAAACTATTTAGATCACAACGAACATTGAAGTCAATGTAACCTAAAGTATTTAAAGAAGACATTAATTTTTGCTTATCTTCGTCGTTTGCAATGTGAAGAACATATCTATTGTCTTCACAAGTAATTGGTTCGAAAATAGAAGTTGCATGTTTATTCAGTAGTTGTGGTAATGATATAAGTGAAGCATTTTCATACAACTATTCTTTATCACAAATGACAATAAACATATCATCTTGTGGTAAAGAAAAATCAGAAGTGGTTTCCACTAATTGTTGCTCTACAATAGCATGAGTAGTGGACAAATTTTGCTGAAGGGCATCACCTTTTTTATTACTTTGTACAACCTCTTCAGTTGGTGCAGGTGAAACACCAATTTTTTTTATCTTCATTTACACATGTGACAACAATGGTTTCTTCTCTCTTCTTTTTCTCCGTTTCATCCTGCTTCTCTCGACAATGCTTACCCTCCTGCAAAATGTTAGCTAGAAGAGGCGATCCAACAATGAGTTTGTCTAATGAAGCTAGAGATTCATTCAACGATTCATTAATCATACTTTTAGCTCTACATGCACATTTCAACAATTATGAAAGAGAACAATATGTTTCCTCAACGAGAATATCTTCAATATCCTCATTAAGGCCTTTCAAAAATCTATTTTCAATTGCCTCTTCACATTCCATTAATCCGCTTAGTTTTAATAAGGCCTTGAATTTGCGATAGTATTCCTTTACCTTGAATTTACCTTGTTTCAGATATTTCAGATCAAGATATGCATCTTCGGCATCATAGTCTTCAAACATATCTCTAGGTGGTAATGGAACAAATACGTTGTACTTCTTCACACGATGATGAGAGGTGTAACCTGCCATTGTTAGTAGCAAACAAGAAAATACACGGATATAATCCTATAAACTATTAGGTAGTGGAGTCACTCAAGTCACACCCACTCAAACATTTACCTTACTCTTACGAGTTCTTACCACACAAGCATGAGGTGCAATCGGTGGCTGGTTCGTGATAATCTGAGCACACGTGATGGTAAAGCGATAGCAAGATCTATCCCTGTTTGGTTAGTAGTATGTGGAGCTTGGACAGGCTAGTATTTGTAGTAAAGAATATGCAATCATCGAAATCAGAATAGCAAAACTGAATAAATATTCAAAGTACTTGTCAAAGTTGCTGGCCTAAACTCGTTCCTAGAACAAGTTCAAACAAGCGAGGAATACACCAAGTACAAAGAATACAATATGCAAACACTTCTATTTTTTCTTCCTTTTTTTGTGCGGCCCTTTTGTATGCACTTGCCTTTTTCTTTTCTTTTTTTTTCACCGACAGATAAAATTGCAGCACTGTGTTTTCGATCTCTAAAGACAGCGGATATTCTAAGACAGTTTTCAGAGTTTTACCGACTTTAAACGTAAAAACCCACAACTACAAAGTTGTAGATCTTTGTCTGCCGTTCAATTTGCATATATGGAAGTCCTAATTTGAATAAAGGAAGGTTAAGATATGGGCCCCGCAATACTGACTTTCCCAAAATTCTAAGGATGGACAGATTCATGTCAAACGCAAATTTTGGCGGAAAAACGGCGTTTCTAGAACTTCTCACAATAGACAAAGTTGTAGAGAATTTTCGGGGCTACAATTTATAAAATTATGTAGATCGAAAAAGATATGATGGAGATATTGCCTCTGGAAAAACAGATCCGAAATAACTACGAACCAATTCAAGTCGAATTCCTTCGGTGCTCGGGTTTGATGTCAACAAAACGGATGAACTTCGCACAAGGCCAACAACTTAATCTAAATCAGCAACAAGACTATGACCATGGACATAAATTCAATAAAGCGATACTGAAAACGAAAATTGCGAAAGCACAAAGTGGTTTGGACAGTGGACGTGACGACGAACTCAAATCTTTTTTTGTGGGGCAATTTTCTGTACTCTAGGATGAACATGAACAGATCTAAAACTAATGATAGATGTTCTCATCAGGCAACCGTTGCTCTGATACCACTTGATGGGACACGAGGGGCGGCCCGATCTTCTAGTGAGACTCGAGTGGATAATTTCGATCTGGTCGGAGCGGCGACCATGACGATCCGACTACCAACCTCACAAGGATGACAACCCGGCAATCGCTAAACCATCAAACCGGCTCATTATCAACCACGCCAAGAATGCAATTGACCTGACCACGAAGGTCGTTTCCTGCAAGCGATCAAAGAACAAGCAAGAAACATGATAAACACAATCTAAAATTGCAAATATGGATGAAGAACTTGGATAAATTTGAGGTTCGATAACTCGACTCGGGTGGTCTAGTCGACACACGCAAATTTGAGGGGGACACACACGGGGTCTACCATCACACAATCAAACCTGAGTCTAAACAATGACGGCTACTGAATATATAGCGACGGCTAGGGTTTAGGGGGCTCAACCCTAGGGTTACATGGGTCACGGGCCCAAAGTGGAGGTGGCGCAGCACCCGGCAGATTTTGACGTCCTCTTGATTTCGTGATTCCTGTTGATTCTGATAGAACGTCCAAAACGTCCCGTCGTGGGCTTGTCCGTGCATATCAAGAACGTCCAAAACGAACTTCGTATGACCGAGTTATGATCATTTCAAGTTGGACCGCTCCTGGTGGCCGAACTGGGCTCGTGGACGACGAATTGGGTTTAATCTTTGGTTGGGCCTTGAGCAACATGGGTGGCCTGAGGTCGTCGAGGAGGTGGAGATGCGCCTTTGTTGAATGCGCCCTCAATTATGGGTGGCAGCCAAGGTGGCGGCCGGAGTGATGGATACCGTAGCATCATGTCCGAAGGTGAAGAAGATCAACTGTGTGGTCGACCTGGCCAAGGTTGGGGCCAATGATACCATGTTGATGTAGCCGAAGGAGTGGATGCGATGAATTGTCGCCAACGTGTCATGATCGTAGTGCAAGAAGTAAAGGAAGGAGTGGTGGTCGCATCCATGTGGACGATGTCCTCATCAGGCAAAGAGTTTTTGCGCCCTTCTCTCCTAGCTGAAACGTCGAGCGCTTCTGCTGGGAAGCGCAACCGCACCCACTCCTGTCCCATCACCATGATGGTTTCACTATGTTCACCACAAGTTGCGAGGCGTGTCTCTTGAACTTCTTATATGAAAAGGCCTAGATGCAGCGCATTGCTCCACATCTAGTCTTCAAGCTTTTTCCTCCCCTTTGGCAAGACTCCAACTCTCCTCTCCTTTTTCTCCACAACACAATGGAAGGTTAGGGAGAGCAAATGGATGAGTGGGTCGCGGCCGCTGCCGAAGATACCGCCGCCCATGCTGCCTTGGACACGCTCTTTAGAGGCAGTTCCACGAAGCAACCGTGGAAATCTGCACCGAAGAATCCTTCAGGGTTCTGATTCGCAGATTCCAACTTAGGGACGCACTAGTCGCTGTTCTGCTGACAGATGGATGGTATTAGAGGTGCCTTCAGTATCATGCGCCTCACCTACCTCACCAGGGAAAGCAATCTTCTTTCCTTTTTCTTTTGATTTCCTACGAGCTAGTGATGAGGCCTAGCTCACTGTGCTATGCCGTAGAATTAACCCTGTAATCTGGCCTAAGAGCCATAATGGAAATCTTTTTGGGCAAACTTTGTGATTCTTCACTTCGCTCTTCTCTTGCGATTGTCAAGTATCGAATTTCTGACTAATATCGTCTTCATCCGAGTAGTCAAAACCACACGTTTCTCAAACCAGTATCCGACACCGCAGCGAACCTCTTGAGGAATATCACTCGGCAATCTCGAGTGATTAACTGAGCACCCTCAGAAGGCCGCATTTCAGCATCAAATAAAGCCCAGCCCGAAATACACAACGTGGCCCTTTACATTTGGGGAACAGGGGAACGAATCGCTCCACCCTGCCCATTTCTCGAGCTAGCAGTTCGTCCGCTCCAGCGAACTCCACCTCTAGGGTTTCCGTTCTTCGCGTTCTCCGCCACCGCCGATGCCGGTCCGGCAATGGCTCCTCCATCTCTTGCCACCCTGAAAGTGACCAAGAAAGCTAAGGAGTGGGTGAAGTCCATCACAACGGACTGGCGACTGCAAAGACTTGTGTTCGCCGGCGTGCTCCCTTTGAAAGGGATATGCCCTAGATCAATCACAGTGATGATTGTACCACGTCTTCGTTCATGTACATATGACAACATTATTTCTTGGTTTCCTGAATAAATGTCATGACTTTGTCCATTGGGTATGACTTGATTGTGAAACACATTGTTATATGACATTATTCCAAACGGGTCCCTGATTCATATCATTACGAGGAGCGGTTATGATTTGATCAGCATACGTACTGGTTGATGGTAATGTTTCACATATCATAGATATAGAGATATCAAACCAATAGTATGGATGCATGTTAGAGAACATGGGTAGTCGGACAGATCTACTCTAAGACTTTGTGAGTTGTTATCTCTTATAGCGCCATCAGCGTACAGTCTCGAGTGGTATACCTATATGGTCCTTAGAATTGAGATTATCATGGTGCCCAGCATGTTGACTCATATATTTTGGTATCATCAAACGCTACACTATAACATGGTAGTTATAAAGGTGCCTACTGGGTATGCCACGGTACATAGCTAGGGGTGTGATAATCAAGATGGAATTTGCCCCTCCTCGATAACAGGAGAGATACCTCGGGGACCCTCGTGTGGATGGATAGGGAAAGAGCACGGCCATGCTAATATGACTAAGGAGTTAGTCATGATAAGTATCCATTCCACAGCCAAGTGGAGTTGTCGAGTTACCAACAAGGGTGGCGCGCATCTCGCCTTGAGCTTGACTGGTATCGGATGGCAAAGTGATCGGTATGTGAGTGTATCAAAGTTCAGCCGAATATTGATTCTATGCATTCGGGGGTCAATACGTACTGCTAGGTGCCGCCGTTGATCGGTGGATTGGAAACATGTTTTCGGATCCACAGCCGACTTGCACTGAACCAAACGGGTCACACACTTAATGAGTTGGAACTGTTTAACGGGTTTATGCGTGGATATGATGTACATAGAAGATAGAACCCTAGCAGGCCGAAGCCCACTAGCATGACTATATAAGGAGAGGCATAGGGGCGGTGTTTGGAGATGAGTTAAGCCTTCACCACACCTAGCTGTCGCGCGCCCATCCTGCTCTCCAGAAACCCTAGCTGCACGGCGAGGTGCTAGCACACCCCGTGAGGCGTTCCTGCCTAGTACGTGTGGATACCGCTAGAGGCGCTGCCGTACGCGGACGCGCTGTTCGGTTGGATCGTCGGCGAGCACTAGTGAGACATCGGTGAGCACTAGGCGAACACCGGCGAGCACTCGGCGAGTACAGGCGAGCACTCTGTGGTGATTTCGACGAGTACGTCTACTTCGACACGCGAGAAACTGCTTCCGCTGCATCTGCGCGTCAAGGGTAACGATCTATGATCCTCTACTTGCATGTGCTCCTGGGTGATTCGAGGTAGAAAATTTTGAATTTGCGCTCGCGTAGCCCACCGGTTTTCTAGCAGTGGTATCAGAGCCGATCATGTGTAGTATTGGTTCTCGATCAGGCACACATAGTGATATGTTGATGTGATTGTTCATGGGTTGATTGGATCTATCGGTAGTCTGGGTAGAGGTATGAGTTGATAGCGTGATGTGATCAAAAAGATTAGTTCGCCCTCTTTCAAATTCGTGCCGCACAATTACTTTACTGGCTGGTAACACCATCGGGGATACGCGCTTGCCGAATAGATCGGGGCAACAGATCGAGGTCGCATGCAATGCTGTTTTCTCAAGGGGACCTCGCGCGATTGGATCGATATGATCGATATGATGCACACTACTACAACCATCTCTCCCATTCCCTCCTCATACCGAGCCATTCTCAAGGACCCCAACTGGTATGCTTCCATGCAGGAGGAGTTTCAGGCTTTGCAGCGTGCTGGCACCTGGTCCTTGGTTCCTCGACCATCCAACACCAATATCATCACTGGGAAATGGATTTTCTGCCATAAGCTGAACCCGGATGGCTCCCTTGCACGCTACAAAGCATGGTGGGTGTTGCGCGGCTTCACCAAAGTTGCCGGCGTCGACTACAGCGAGACTTTAAGCCCCATCGTGAAGCCTACTACAATCCGCACTGTTCTTAGTCTTGCCACTTCCCATACCTGGCCTATTAGGCAATTGGATGTGAAAAACGCATTTCTTCATGGTCATCTTGATCAAACGGTTTACTCCGCCCAACCATTTGGTTTACAGGACTCATCACATCCATCTCAAGTTTGTCTACTCCACAGATCTCTTTATGGCCTCAAACAGGCACCGCATGCCTGGTTTTCTGACTTCACCACTTACCTTCTGTCTCTAGGTTTTTCCAGCATCCAAATGCGATTCCTCCCTATTCATCCTCCAACGAGGCTCCTCCCTTGCTTATCTTCTTTTGTATGTCGATGCCATTATCCTCACATCTGATGACTCCGCCTTACTGTCTTCCCTCATCTCCTCTCTACGCAATGAATTCTCCATGTCTGATCTTGGCGGCCTTCATCACTTCCTAGGCATTACTGTTCATCGCAACCAGTCTGGCATCTTCCTCTCCCAGCAACAATATGCTTTTGAAATCGTTGACCGTGCCCACATGCTTAACTCCAAACCTATCACTACTCCCATTGATACCCGGTCGAAGTTATCTGCGTCTGATGGTGCTCCTTTCCCTGATCCTTCTCTTTATCGCAGTCTCACCGGAGCTCTTCAATACTTAACCCTCACACGTCTAGATATTTCCTATGCCATGCAGCAAATTTGCTTGTTCATGCATGCTCCATTCCAACCACATTTCAATCTCATCAAACGCATTCGCTGATACATCAAGGGCACCTCTCATTTCAGACTTCAGCTGTACCGTTCCTCCTCAACGGACCTGGTTGCTTATTCCGATGCCGACTGGGCAGGTTGCCCCGATACAAGAAAATCGACCTCTGGGTTTTGTCTCTTTCTTGGTGCTAACCTTGTCTCCAGATCGTCTAAACGGCAACATATCATCTCTCGGTCTAGTGCAGAGGCAGAATATCGTGCAGTTGCGAATTGTGTTGCTGAGTCATGTTGGCTTCGCCAGCTTCTCATTGATCTTCATGTTCCTCCCACCAAATCAACCATTGTTAATTGCGATAATGTGAGCGCCATGTATTTGTCTTCCAATCCAGTGCAGCATCAACGCATTAAACACGTGGAAATTGACTTGCATTTTGTGCGTGACCGTGTTGCTCTTGGTGAAACTCAAGTGCTCCATGTTCCCACTACATCACAGTTTGCAGATATCTTCACTAAAGGGTTACCGTCCAGCTTGTTTCCTGATTTCAGATCCAGTCTCAACATCAAGCCAAGTGATGCTGTGACTGCGGGGGACTGCTAACGATTACATACTACTAGAAAAACGCTAATCTATGATCAAACAAATATGTCACTGAAAACAGTACATTTGTCATTAATAAATTTCTATGACGAACTTATGACGAATAGATGATCGTCATATTATCCCCGTCACATATGAAATGCTATGACAAATTTGCTTACTTCGTCACAAAACTTAGTACATCCGTGACAAAATACAAATCGTCATGGAACAGTTTTCAGGTGACATCCCATGGACGACGTGTCAGCTAGCACCATGTCATCATCTGACGTGGAATTTTTCTGTGACGAAAATATTTCGTCATAGAATATGAATGACATGGAGCCTACCCATCGTCATCCGACGTGTCATCCAGGTCATTGTGGACGTGGCGTCATGCGTAGTGGAATCGTGTAATCACTAATGTGACATGGACTTATTCTGTGACGAAAATATTCGTCACTAAAATGCGATGACATTCCTAACCGTCAGCGTCATGATATATATTTTTGTGACGAATTTTTTTCATCACATATGCATGTTGACGAATCTTCAAATGGAACAAATAAAATTCAGAAAACTAGGCACAGAAGAGCATACACTTTCAGAGAGTGCCACTTCCAACGCTTAATGGAGAAAACTTTCCCAGAACAGCGCGGAAGGAACCTGTAGGTCTATGTTGACGACATAGTAGTAAAAAGCAAGTATGCTTGGGATCATGTAAAAGACCTAGCCGAGACATTTCATAATCTCACCAGGGACAGAATTAAATTGAATCCAGAGAAGTGTACTTTTGGTGTTCGATCCGGCATGCTGCACGGCTATGTGATCGGTTCGCAAGGAATTTCCGCAAACCCTGAAAAAATCGAGGCCATTGTGAAAGTGCATCTAGGCACTACGTGATTTTGGTGATTAATGAGTAACAATTATAGAGCTAATATTTTTATTGGAGAATTGTGCACAGAAGTTATACAGGTTAATTTCATGAGGTACATGTTTACATGTGATGGTGTACCCCTCAAAAGTGGATATATTGCAAGAAGGCATCAAGACTAATATTTATTTGTAAATCTTTATTTATTGAGTCCTAGGGATGCCGGACTATAAAGAGGGATGCAATGGAGAAGCATATAAAGGTTCCTAAGTGCTCAAAATAGGTATCTCGAAGTTTGTGTGAGTCTTCCACTCAAAATATACCCTATATAGAACCTATACCATCAGAACATCCGACGAGGGTCGGAACAGCCGATGGTGATCCAGTCTGCCAGTTTTTCATGCCATCCAGTAAGGGGTCCATCGGAACTTCAGTCAGAATATCCGACACGGGTCGGAACATCCGACGGGGTCTGAACATCTGACGCGTGATTAACTGCTGCAACGGCTACTTTTCGAGAATCCCTATTTAAGACCTCCTCTAATACCTGCCAAAGGTTACTGGCTCTGATTACAACCTGATTTGAGCCTAATTCGTATTATTCTTCATCTTTCTCAAGAACCCTAGCCTTTGTCTCTCTCTTGTTCATCTTGTGAGATCTAGATCTAGAGAGATCAAGGCAACCCAAGTGCTCCACGGATTACAGTTGTCCAATTCTTGAGCACTTAGTGATTCCTACTTTCTTCATCCCATTTGTTACTTTTGGAGGCTTGAAGGGCTCCTAGACGGCTAGGTGTCGCCGGTGAGTCGCCGATTTTTGTGTGGCGTGCCTCTGGAGTTTGTGAAGGTGTGAATCTACCTTCACAAAGAAAAGGATTCAACAAGTGATCGCCGGTCAGTGCTATGTGCTTCATCCGGTAAGGGGATTAGGGTCTTGGTGATCCGGGCTTTGTGCCTTCCCTAACGGTGAGTACGATCTCCCTTCAAAGATCCGAACATCGGTAAACAAAAATCGCTGTGTTCTCTGTCTTGGTCTTGTTTGGTTGAATTTACTGTTGGTGTTGGCTTGTTCTGAGTGTTCTTGAATAGATCTAATCTTGGCTTTGCGAGAAATCAGTTTACTGCAGGTTTTAGGCAGATCTAGAATACCCAAGAACGGAACATTTGACGCGAACATCCGACGCTGTCAGAACATCCGACCTAGATCAGAACATCTGACGCAGGGTTTCTGGACCAGGTCGGAACATCCGATCTGCATCGGAACATCCAACAGGCTGGTCACTGTTCAAGTTTATTAATTCGGCAATTTCGTTTTATTCTCCTATTCACCCCCTTCTAGGCGGCATAGCGATCCTTTCACATTGAAAACATGAAGGCTCCGACCCCCGTTAAGGAAGTCCAGAGCCTCACAGGACGGATGGCTGCTTTAAGCAGGTTTATTTTCCGTCAAGGTGAACGCGGGTTGCCCTTCTTTAAGGCCCTGCGCAAGCACAATGGCCTCGAATGGACAAAGGAAGCTGACAGATCTTTCAAATATCTAAAGCAATACCTATCCAACCCACCTATCTTAACTACCCCGCCACATGGCGAACAGCTTTTGCTGTATCTTGGCTGCACGCCACAAGCGGTGAGCGCGGTCTTGACGGTGGAGAGGGAAGGCATCCAGCGGCCGATCTATTACGTTAGCGAGGTACTTAATGGATGAAAGGAGCGCTACCCTGAGGTCCAAAAGTTGCTCTACGCCTTTCACATGTCCTCTAGGAAGCTTTGGCAGTATTTCCAGGCGCACCAAATACTGGTCCCGACCAAGTTCCCTCTGGGCGAAATCCTACGGAACAAGGAAGCTGGCGGACGCATAGCTAAGTGGGCAATGGAACTAGCAGAATTTGACATTCTATTTTCTGCCCGAACTGCTATTAAATCCTAGCTCCTGGCTGACTTTGTCGCTAAATGGACCTACCCGCCCAAATCCTAGGAAGCTCCCGAGCAACCTGAACAAACCCCCTGGACCATGTTTCTCGACTGCTCGCGCACTAGAAATTCGGGGGCTGGTTTTGTTCTCATCTCCCCTCAAGGAGAGCAACTCCAGTATTCTATCCAACTACACTTTGCGGCAACTAACAACGCCGCGGAGTTTGAGGCCCTCCAGCAGACAAAAAGCGTGCAAGTCGCTCGGCGTCCAACGGCTAACTGTGAAGGGAGATTCACAGCTGGTCATCAATACGGTAAAAAAGAAGTATCAGTGTTGCGATGACTCAATGGCGCGATACATGGCTGAAGTGAGGAAGTTGGAGCCGCACATTCGATTCTTCGAGGTGCTCTTCGTGCCCAGGAAGGACAACTTCTTGGCCTACCAGATGTCCAAATTTGGAACCTCACGCGAACCTGCCCCGGCAGGGGTGCTCATCGAGCACCTTTATAAGCCCACTATTACGTCTCCGGACGAGGCAAAAGAGACAGCTGGTGCTGTCTCCGTCATCGAGCAGGCTGCGGACTGGACAACGCCATTTGTCCGGTACCATTTGTTCGGTACCTCGTAGATGGGACCTTGCTAGACGACGAAGCCGAGCGTTCCCGGATTATAAGGCGTGCTAGTCCAAACAAGCTTGTGGACGGCATCCTTTACCGCCAAGGTGCGCTAGGAGTCCTCTCCAAGTGCATCTCACAGCAGGAGGGTGTGTTCCTTCTTTGGGACATACACGAGGGTGCCTGTATTGGCCTACAGCGTTACAAGATGCTCGGGATGTAGTGACTAAGTGCAAAACTTGCCAATTTCACGCCCGGAAGGCACATAAGCCCGCCCAAGAGCTCCAAACAATCCCCCATCTTGGCCTTTCTCCACTTGGGGTCTGGATCTGCTCGGCCCGTTCCCCAAGGGGTATAAGGGCTACACACACTTACTCGTCGCCATTGACACTTTTACAAAGTGGATTGAGGCCGAGCATGTGTCCTCTCTTCACGCCAAAATGGCTATGCACTGTTTCAAGAGCAACGTGATCACGCGCTTGGGATCCCCCATAAGCTGATCACCGATAACGGTCCCCCGTTCAGAAGCGAGCTATTCCAGGAATACTGCTAACAGCTGGGAACCAAGGTCTGCTTCGCCTCTGTGGCACATCCACAAAGCAATGGAGCAGTCGAGCGAGCTAACGGACAGATTGTCCAGGGTATTAAACGGCGCGTGTTCGCGGCACTCCGCGAGCACAACAAAGCCTGGGTCGACGAAGTTCCTTCCGTCCTCTGGGCAGTTCGCACCACAGCCAGCCAAGCAACCGGGGAACTCCTTTCCAATTGCTCTATGGTGTAAAAGCCATCCTGCCCACCGAAATAGTACTCGGCTCGCCTCGCACGAGCTCGGTCAACTTCGTTGACTCCGAGCAAGAGCGCTTACTCGAACTCGATCTCCTCGAAGGCACACGCGAATGGGCAAAAGTCAGAATGGCGCGCTACCAGCAAGATCTTCGCAGGCACGCTGCCAAATCCGTTCGACCATGGGCTTTGAAGGCGGGCGATCTCCTTCTGCGCCGTGTCCAGAACCTGTCCAATGCCAACAAGTTAACTCCCCGTTGGGAGGGCCCGTTCACGGTTGTTTCTACTGCTCGACCGGGGGCTGTTCCTCGTTCTGCGCTGTGTCCAGAACCTGTCCAATGCCAACAAGTTAACTCCCCGTCGGGAGGGCCCGTTCACGGTCGTTTCTACTGCTCGCCCGGGGGCTGTTGGCCTGGCACTGGAGGAAGGGAGAGAGCTGACCAGCACTTGTAACATCGACCATCTTCGTAGGTTCTTTGTGTAGGTCTTTCGTTTGTTTTCCTAGCTTCGCGCTTTTTCTCAAACCTCGCGCCTTAGTTCGTCCAAGTCTCTCGGGCTGCCATGTAAAGTTCAATCCAACTGTAGGTGAATGTTCGCGGCCCCCTGCGGCCCTTCTCACCACTCGTCTTCTCAGACTATCTTTCTCTCTGGTAACATTTGATGGCTACCCGTTCTTGCGAACTCTTGGCTCCGCGATCTTCAGGTCTCCGCGATCTTCAGGTTTTTCCTGCCCGTGTCTAGTCTTGGCAATTTCCTAAACTCAGAGTTGCGTAACACGGCTTCCTGCCTTGCGGTTAGGCCTGCTCTCGTATGCCCTCCGCGGCAGAGGCACTTACCGCTCACGGCACAACCACTTGGCAAAGCCTGCTCTTGTAAACCCTCCGCGGCAGAGACACTTTCCTTGTTCGGTTACCTTTGGAATTGGCTAACTTACGTTAACGAGCAGTTCATGGAACCTCGTAAGCCCCCGCGGCAGAGGCACTTTCCTCGTTTGGTTACCTTTGAAATCGCCTACCTTACTTTGGCGAGCAGTTCATGGAATGAATCAATCAGGATGCGGGTGTCGCTCTATCTCTCAACGCACGTGCTTGAATTCGCAAACTTAGGTCTTCAAGCATCGTCCATACCGGGGGCTAGGGTGTCGCTCTTCTACTTGTGCACCTGTTCGAGTTTGAAAACTTAGGTTTTCGAACAGATGCACAACAGGGGCTAGGAGTTAGGCTGGCGTCCTAGCGTTTTTTTAGAAAACTCGCTAGCGCTGTTTTGCCTTGCTCTTAGTTTCCTGTTCCTTCTTGTCTCTTGCTCTGCTCTTTTTTGCAAGGAAAAGGTAAGATGTCATTTCCACTAACAAAATTTTACAGGTACAAAAGGCCCTTTCGAGTACAGCCCTACGGCTATTACTTAGAAGCAAGCTGCTTCTTCAGCTCCTCAATCTCTAGCTTGAGGCGTAGGATTTCCCCTTGGGCTTTGATCCGTTCCTTTGCTTCAGCTCAGAGGCTCGGCTTCCTCCTTGCTGACCGTTCTATGCTTGGCCTGCTCCTTGGCGTCTGCACGAAGGGCTTCGACCTCCTCAGTCTTGGCCCGCAGCTGCTCGGTCAGACTTTCGTTCTGACTCCGGTGCTGCTCGGTGGTCTCGAGTTGCTCGGCCAGCTCCTTGACCCTTCCTTCCGCGGTGCTCGCCCTCACGGCCAGTGCGCAAGCTCCTTGGCCTCTTCCTGTGAGATCCACCAGGTCGACACCCTCTCCTGGAGGGCCGCGGAGGACTGCCTCTCCTCGGACAGCTGGGCCCTGAGATTCTTCACCTTCGCCTTGAGTCGGCTTCGGCTCTTGGCCGAGGCGATGAGCTTCCCCTCGAGCTCCCTCATCCGGCGCTGCTCCTGGAAGGCTCCCATAATGGTGCCGCGCTGGATGGCGACGCCTTCTTCGATGTCCTCCATGGTGCCCTAGAAGACTTGAAAGAGAGAAGAACAAGTCCGTCCTCCATGACAAGTTTTGGTTTGGGGCTTACCTCTTGAAGCCTGTGCTTCAAGTATCGGCGTAGGCACTCTACGAGGCCGTGGGTTGCGAAGCCCTAGCTGCTCGGAACGGCCGCAGCAAGATGTTCTCTCCGCTGCGCCTTCTCCTTGCAGGAGCGTGCCCGCCTGGGGGCTAGCCTCCTCTCCTTAGCACCTTCTGTCCTGGGAGGGCTGGCGGCGGCATCCTCGTCGCCTCCGAGCTCCCCGACTCCAGCCGGCCAGCTCGTGCTCGCCAATGCCGTGCTAACAGGAGGCATGATCTCCAATGCCGCAATGGCCTGCCCAACGGCTGCGGCGGGGCTGTGCGTCCACAGATCCAGCACTGTTGGCTTGGAGGCAATGGCGACGGGAGAGGATTTTTCACCCCTGAGCTCCTGCCCTTCTTCTTCTTCCTCCGCCCGATTACCCTCGGGCAAGATCGGCGTTGCTCTGCTCGGCGACGTCGGTGGGACCGCTGACAGGGCGACTTGTGCCCCCTGCTCGCGGCCATCTCTCTGCTCCCTGGTGGCAGGTCTCTTGCCCTGCTCGCCAGAAGTATCCGTCGCCATAGGGATGAGTTGCCCCCGCGACGAAGTACCCGGCTGGACCGCCTGCTCGGTCCCTCCGCGGGCAGCCAGCAGAGCCAACTCCTTGGCCCCACTCCTTGTGGCCTCATGCCCCGCCTCTTCGGCTTCGAGCCACTCCACTGCGCCCTTCAGCGCCTTGATCTAGTCGGTGGAGCCCGGCGGGAGCACAGTCCACGCAACCCGCTTGTCCTTGAAGGCGGCCAACCTCATTGTCCGTGACGCACCATGTAGGTGCTCGGGCAACAGGGACTGCTCGATCGCCGTGTCCACGTCTCCTCGGCAGCTGATAAAAAAATGCGTTAAGACCTGAGCGGTTCGGTAGAATGTAAGAGGGAGAACCTCGCCATTACATACCAGCCGTGCCCGCCGCGGGAAGCCTGATCTTCTTCTTTGCTCCACGACGGACCTTGCGCTTCATGCTCGGCGGTTCCTCGGCTTCTAGTTCGCCTTGGCCTCCGGGCGCCTGCGGCGACAAACTCAGCTCCTTGGTGAGGTGAGCGCTCTTTTTACGCATCACAAGGATGGCCTCCTTGTACGCGACCTCCTCCTCGAGCCTCCCCTGCTCGGCAATCTGTTGCAGCCATTCCATGTGGCCCTGGTGAGCCTGTGCATAGCGCTTTAGCCATTGGGTCAGGTTCCGTACCTCCTCGTCGCCTTGCTCATTGAGGAGGGAGGGGCTTGGGCGTTCGCCCCTTGGCTGGCCGAGCGCGCGCTTGGCCTGCTCGGCGAGGATCGTCGCCGCAGGGGGCTTCGGAGGCAGTTGACGGCCACGGCGGCGCGGTGAGCTCCGCGTCGGCTCAGCGGCCACCTTGGGCTTCTCGGCCACCTTGGCCTTGCCCTTCCCCGCTCCCTCCTTGGCGGACTCTGTGACCTCATCGACGATCCCGTCGATGATCAACTGCTCGTCCTGCGTATTTGGAGGCGAATGTGAGCATTCCATAATTGTGTAAGTCTAGCAACTCGGATGGGGCTCTGCGTATGTTACCTCTGTTGAGCGTACAAGCACGTTCCTTGGGCATGTGTGGGCCACCACTCAAGTCACCTCAGTGTCTTTCTTAGCAGCCTTCAGCATGGCGTCGACCTGCTTGGCCACCCATGCGTCGGTGGGTTTCACTGCCCGAACAGAAGAAATGCTTAGTCCCTGTTCGAAGGAATCACCAAAAAAAGGGTGAGCGTTTGAGGAACTTACCCGAGCTCTCCTTGGTGATGTCCTCCCAATCTTCTATCTTCTAGAATGGATAGGACCTCCTCCGTAGCGGACAGATCCTGTTCGCTACGAACTCCCGGATGATCTCTTTGCCCGTGAGCCCGTGGCCCACAAGGGAGGCGATCAGTTCCGGCCGAGGCATCTGCGTCCCCTTCGCCGGCGATTGTCCGGTGAAGGAGAGCTTGCTATCGCCGCTCCGCTTGGTGTAGAACCACCTCATCCACCATGCTCCCATCGAGTCGAGCAGCGGTGGACGAGGGTACGGCGCGTCTTCGGCAGTTGCTCGGAGGTTGAGGTAATAGCACCCTTGCCCGGAAGCAGCGGAGCAGCTCCTCGTTACTGCGTAGTAATGGAGGAACAGCCCCGCCGACGGATCTACACCAAAATAGCCCTCGCACAGATGTGCGTAGACGGCCATCTGGAGGAACGAGTTGGGATTGAGATTCACAACTTACAGCCCGCTAATGTTCAGGAGGGCCTCCACGAAATCATTTTCGGGAGACCTTAACCCAAACAGTGCGAAGAGCTCGAAGTTGACGAACTCATCTTCGAGCGGCTTCGGCATCTCCTCCTCCACGGGCAGCCTCCAGCTGCCGGCGTCGACGTGTCCTTCTGCCTCCAAAGTCTTCATGTCCTCCTCGGTCAAGCTACTGCCCGCGAACTTGGCCATAGCAATCCCTAGGTTTGGCGAATGGCTTCGGAGGTGGGCTGCGGCTGATTGATGCTAGCGCCATTGGAATGAGGCTTGGGAAGGAAGGACGCGCAAGAGCGGAAGTAGCAAGCCGCGGGGCGGCTTGGGTGCTCTTTATAGCCCTGGTCCGAGTAGCTCTGCAGCGGTTTTTTTGCCACAAAACGGCTAGTAAAAACGGTTTTTCGATTTCTGCGTTGAGGGCTACCGTTGGAATATGCCAATGGCTACTTTTTTCGATTTCTGCGTTGAGGGCTGAGTGCTCTGCTTGAACAGATGTGGTTCCTTGTTCGACGCAACAGAGTTGCTCGGCACTGGGCGGATTTGTTTGGTCCCGAACAAGACTTTTAAGGTTGAACCATAACCTGTTCGGTCGCCTGTTGCACGTCTTTGTAGCAGGAAAATTACCCTCTTTGTGACTTGGACTCTCAAGAGTAAGACCCCACTCTTGTGAAAACTTGCACTTGAGTCTCGGGGGATAGATGTCGGGGATAAAATCACAGCCCATTGCCATGGCCCACTCCCTGACGGCCTAACCGAACGGCCTCCTAGGGCCCGGCTCCCTAGAGGACTCTATCAGGCCCATGTGCATCCTGCCCGAACAACCTCTTGGTTGGCACAGTGCGTGGCGGCCTAGGCTTCCTGTTCGAGTCCGACTCGAACAGAGTTCCGCACGGCTACGTGAAGACCCGGACGCAGGTTTCCCAGATTGGAGCAGACGTCGTGATCCTCAAGAATTAGAGATATACCTTATCTACCTCGGGATATATTTGGCATGTATACGAGTCCGTTACGGGCGCGCGGCCAGCCCGGGCCGATTATCCCTCGGTAGGTCGGTTGTTCGACGCTATATAGACCAGGCCCCTACGGCGTGTTGTGGGGGGAACATCGGATCTAGGGTCCAGGATCTGATTGAAGATCAGCCAGACTTGAGTAGATCGAATACAATCTCTGGTACACCCAGAATCTAGCCGAGACCTGTTCGTCTCGCCGAGTTCTTTCTTGTAATCCTTTTTCATATAAAGAAGCACTGTCTAGGTATTAATTATCTCGTGCGTAACCCACAGCGTCCAGCTTTGGATCAGTAGAGCCCTATCGGAATGATCATAACCATTCGGGATTCTAATTCAGGATAGCGGGTGGTAGTGAATGTCCGAGCTCCGACGACGAATATTAAGTGAACCACTGATCGTTATCGTCCAAGCTCTCTCAATAAACTGAATCACACAACATTTACGAACTTACTAAACCCGTCTCGTTGTCCTCCCAACTGTCTGCCTAATTATTGTGGCACTCTACTTAGTGTGTGTCCCTGGTCTATTTATCGTATCATATTTACCCCTTAGCTAGCTGGTTGGTATTTCAATAATATAGATGTTAGAATTATCTTTCTCCCTCGTTCCCTGTGGATTCGATACCTTGGAATACTCCTGGTGAAAACTACAAGCGATATCTGTCCGCTTGGGGATTATTTTCTAAGAGCGTAAGAATCGCCAACAAGTTTTCTGGCGCTGTTGTCGGGGAACGCAGCGGTAGAAGATAATTCAAAAAAAATCCCATCCAAAAAAAATCTTTATTATTTATATCAACCTAGTTATCGAGTTTATCCCTGCTCTGTCTTGCTTGGAGAAACGAGCAGAGCCGTCCATGACCGGACCTGACCTTTCGAAAAACTTCTAGAAAAAAAAACTTTCGAAAAACTTCCCCTAAAACCTTCCGACCCTCATAAGCAATCCTTTCCTCTTTACCAAAACACCATCGTCTTCATTTGAGATGGCTGTCGAAAAAACCATCTTTGAGTTCTCGGCCCTGTCTAGCACAACCGTCCCCACTGGGTCTGAAACCAATGTGGGTGTCGGAGGCTTCGAATTGAAGCCGGCTCTTGTCGATGTGGATGCCTACTCCGTCAACAACAGATTCCATCCACGATCGAGCTACATGCTGGGAAGGAACGCCAAAACCAACTTCTCGTTCGCCCACCATCGAATGGGCAGTAGTGCTGAAAAGAAGCATGCCACCCCAACGAGGTCGACAAAGATAAGGAAGGGTTTGAAGTGGAACCTCATGTTGAGCAGACGAAGGGAGAAGACGCGGAGTACTAGAACTAGTCCCGCCATGTTTATGGATGCGCAAGCACTGCCAATTCCACACCATCAACACCAATCAACTGCAGACGTCCAGTTCAGTAAGTTTGTCGAGGTAATAAAGCAATTATATGTCAACATTCCATTGCTTGATGCGCTGCAGGTACCCACATGCGCAAGATACCTCAACAACAAGCACCCATTGCCAATGGCGAAGGTCATTAAGTTGACCAAGGAATGTAGTGTTGCGATATTGAACATCTTCCCCAAGGACCATAGAAGTCTTGGTTATCCAACCATCTCATGCTCCATTGATGCACTACACTTTGACCATGTTTTGTGCGACCTGCGAGCAAGAGTCTGCATTATGTCCAAGGTAATTTATGATAAATTGAAACTTTGTACCTTGTCTCCTACTATCATAACCCTGCAGCTTGCGGATCGATCAATCCGTCGTCCTGTCGGAGTCGCTAAGGATATACCAGTGAAAACCTAGAAATTCATAGTGCCCGTGGACTTTGTGGTACTTGACATGGAGATGGACGCCAAGATGTCTCTCATCCTTGGGAGACCATTCTTGGGCGCGACAAATGCGGCCATTGACTTTTGGTGCAGGATGGGTTCGACTCAACATTGCTGGCCAAGAAGAAATCTTCAACTTTAAGCCAAAAGTTGGGCAACTCTCAAAGGTACGCACATTTTATGGTGAACACATCAAAACTGTGCAGAGAGAAGCGGAGGCTATACCAAAACCTCAGGTGGGTAGCCTCGCTGCAACCATAAGGAGAACTCTCCAACCATCGGACGAGCCTTCACGGCGTCCATGTTGGATCGAGGGTAAGGGAGCGAATATATCCCGAACCAAGGAGCGAAAGCAACCTGCGGTCAAAAATTCGGAGCCGCAATCGAAGGTCAGCGCCAAAGGAAAATCTCGAACAAAACAAATGTGGCGTGATAAGAAACTCCAACCAGCCGCAACATCATATTCGATAGCGGAAATTCTTCAAGAAAAATAAGGTATGGAGACGGTCCGACTCGAGGACCATGAAAATTTCGAGTCCTCATCGGTAGGTAAGCCGGAACCTATCCCTGCATTCATATTTAATTCTTGCATTTCCACTGCATATTTGAATTTTTCCTCATTGCATCCACCTTGCATTTTTTTTTAAAAATTTACCGATCACTTCCATCTCATCCACTACTCTACCTGCTAGATTAGGCTTTTAGCCAATCAAAGTATTGTAGATAGTGGCAAATTTTTTTTACAACATGAGCATTCACCCCATTGCATTGCATCATTTCTAAATGACATTGTGACTTAAGCAAATAATTTTTGTGGAGGCAATTCAATAGGCCCCGCAAGGACCACTGATTTCGCTAATTGTTGGACCTAACCTTTGATCTTCACTCTATATATCCTTCGGGTATTTGTGGTGTAACCCATTTTGCAGAAATGACGTGGAATGGTAAGTTTGGCAAAACCCTGTCCAAGTGTGCCGAGGGCATCCGCAAGAGGTTTAGCTTGTCCACGTCGAAACGGACTCACACTCCGACCGAGGCCTTGGACAACAGCTCATGGTTGGAACAGCTTCGGGAAAAGGTATGCACCTTCTAGCCCTTGAATTTCTAAGTACTCTGCACATAATTGGAACTAGATACTTATTTAGATTTTTCAATGAAATGCTTGATTGCTCGTTGCAAAGATCTAACTAGAAATCTAGGTTTTTCCATGAGTTGTAGAGTCACACATGATAGGATAAAGACTTTAACCATGATGATTTCTGTGTATTGTTTTTGGCAAGACACACACAATTGCACCCTGCATGAATGAAACACATGATTCTACTTTTAGATTCATGCATGACCAACTTGCTGTGGTGATTAAGTCTGGACATGATTTGCAATCGACTTCAATACCTATATGCTAAAAAGAAACCCACGAATCCAAAAGCAAACATGGTATTGCACTGGCTAGAAATGAGAAGCATATTGGATGACATAGACTGAACTTGTTTTGTCACCCGCATTGTGGGAAGTTTAGGGATTCTAGAGAGTGCTAGAGTGACCTTCTTGGAAACACCAAAGGGCAAGTCTTGAGGGTAGATGAGTACAACCCTACTTCATGTGATTTTCGGGAACCACAACCAAGGTTCGCTTGCCTAATCCAAGGCTCAACCTTTGTGTCACCCGAAATCTGACCCTCAACTTAAAGGCCATGGAACCCCTAGACTTAGCATCTCTGGGCCGGTGACATATAGTCATACACGTCGTTAGCAATCCAAGCACAATCGCGAGCAGCACGCTAAACCCAAGCACACCAATCCTTGCCACAATACGTGGATGAGAGGCGCCACACCACCTCAATTGAGGATGGGGCACCCGCGAACAAGAGATTGGGAGCTTGTGGCATCACGAAGCCGGAAGGTCTCAATTTCCACAAAACCAAAGTCCGTTGTAGGACGGGAAGGGCCATCATTGGCTTGTTACCCTTCCTATTCTGAGCCTTTTACACGAGACCTCCACGTTTTGAGAGAGATAGTGGGAACACTAGGTGTTGACATGAGCGACATTCGTCGAACGCTTGGCCGTCACACTAGGCAACACTAGACGATGGCCAAAAACCTTCGAGCCAACAATGACCGTTTGATGGCTTGGTTCCAAAACATGGTCGGACTATTGACTCCATAAGGTATGCCTTGTCCTCTCTCCCATTTACTTCGCTATTGCCATTGTTGTGCTGCCCATTATTGCTGCTGCTAGATCATTGCCAGATTATCCAGCCTGCCTTGCATTTTGCTCTACCTTACCTTTCCATATTTCACCTCTTTCCCTGCCATTAAACTGGAGTTTGTTTAGTTGCATTTGTCATTTGCATGTTAAAAAAATTCATAAAAATTAGCAAAAGAATAAAAAGACCAAAAATATTTCCCTTTGAATAAATGTATAAATGTTGATTTTACCTAGAAAGAATATGATGAACATTGCTCTATTATTGTGATATAAATGCTGAGTTTACAATTTAGTACGTACTCTCATTTAAGTTTGACAATTATTGGTATGAGTAGTCATCCTGCTTAATCTTGCTCATCGAGTGTTGACATTATTGAAACCAATTCTAAGTTGTTGAGGGATATGATATAACAGAGATAAGGACCTAGTTACTTATGCCCCTACTAAGGCATAGACTCGGAATTTATTTTGAAAAGAGAAAATTATTTTAATTTCCTCATTAGACCTTTTTCATCCTACCAGAGCCAAAAATGCTAAATAAATTCAAAGCCTTCATTCAGCCACTTTGGTTGTGTTGAGTTTTGTCAAAAGTAAGTCCTTAAGAATTAGTGCTCTTCAAAACTGGTTATTTCCTTTCGCGTACCCTTTGATTGCTAGCCTCCCGTATCTGGTAATGCTGAATTACACATTGGGATACGAGCATACATTTCGCCAGATATTCCTTCCTACATAAATAAGCCAAGTTCTTTTTCGTGAGTCCACCATATACCTACCTATTTGGTCTACCAAAAAGACTTCCAAAATAATAAAAGAGTCATTCCTAAAAATTATAGAAAATTGAGGCAAAGAAAGAAAAAAATGAAAGAAAAGAAAAGAAGAAGAGAGAACCATCATCTCCTTCTATCTTTACATAAATTAAAAAAAAAAAAGAGAAAGAAAATTGCCCCCCAAAACTCTAGATTGAGGAATGATCTCAAATCAAATAAAGAAGTCAAGTAGACCTTTCCATAAACACAAGATCCGATGGGGCGGACTCATGAGTACCCCTCATCACTTGCACTTGTGTTTCTTTATTCTTTTGGCATGAGTTCATTCTCTCCCTCATCCCTGGATGTTATTATTCTAATGACTAGAGTACGAGGTGGTGCAAAATTCCCTAGGATCTATTTTTGACTTTACAAAATTATACAACTTAAGTAGGCCGCATTTCCATACCTATGAGCTCCACATAAACCTTAGAATAGGAGGAAAGAAGGCCATCAACAAGAAGGCCTGGGTGATGATTAAATACCACCGAGAGATCTGAGAGTAATAATGAGGAACTAACATTTTGAAAAGAAAAACCCCGAGACATAGCTTGAAAATTGCTGAGTTAACAAAGTTCTATCAAAGATGTTCTATCTTTCAACCGCTAAAAGAAAAGGGGAGATTTTGAAAACCTCGTGAGTTTGACAAAAGTTGGGGTACACTTGTACGAGTTTTTGTCAACCAATAATGAGGTACAACCTTGTATGCTTAGTATTAATTGAATAATAATATTGATGCAATCCTGATCCACGGGTTCTCATTTGAGTTCTTTGCTCGAGGATGAGCAAAAGTTCAAGTTGGGGGGGTGTGTTGACGTCAAATAAGCACCAACTTTATACGTCAACATATTCCGAAATTTCGGCATTTCGGAGGGAAAATCAAGGTTTATACTAAGATTTTATTTATTCTAATAAAGTTCTACAAGTTTTGGTGAGTTGTGGGTCTACAGGAGCAAAATGGGAAGAACCGGAGCCGAACCGGACAAAAAGCCAGGCCGGCCGACACCCTAGGCCGGCCGACCTGGCCACGTCACCAATCCGGCTCCAACTTCGCTCAAGTGGCATAAAAGCATAAATTGGAGATATCTACACCATCCATTGTAGTCGGTTTGATCAAATGGACACGGTTGCTTCACAAATGAGCATAGGATTTCCTTGGATTCCTTTCTTGCGCATGTCAACTAGATCCACCGGCTTAAGGGGATAATCTCCACCATGAATGAAGCATCCTAGAAGAAATCCATGGCCGGGAGGTGACAAAGGTGGGTCGGCCGACCCACCTAGGCCGGTCGACCTCCCCCCTTTGGCTCCTCGGATTCCCCTTTGGAGGGTGGCAAGATGACAAGTGTGCCATGCCGTGGCACCTTCTCATTTGCTCCGAAACACTATAAAAGGACCCCTACACCTCACTTACATACCACCACACTTCACTTCATCCACTTCACTTAGAGTTGCTCTTTAGTTAGAGTAGATTAGTTGGGAGTTAGAGTCGAGTCCAGCTGAAGCCTCGGAGTTTCGAAAGTGTCTTCGGGAATTTGGGTAACAGTTCTTGTACCCTTTCCTAATTATTTATTTAATTAGTGGGATCACTTCATTCATTTTATATTGTGTCGAGCTTTATTTGAGATTGAGCATATCTACTAAATGAGTTTTATGGATTAACCTTACCGGTAGCTTGTATTCATCTGGAATCAGTTTAGGTTCTTACTCATATACTGAAAGAGCCCAAGTATTGAACCTAGATCATCTTCCTAGGATCCGAGGAAGGTTGATTAGAAATAGTAGCAGACGTGGTGTCTGAGACTAGGACTAACTCAGTTTGCACCCGGGCCCACGTATATGTGGTAGGTGGTGACAGCCCTATCCATCCGTTGATATTAATTATCTCGTGTGTAATCCACAGCATCAGGCTTTGGATCAGTAGAGCCCTATCAGAATGATCATAAGCATTCGGGATTCCAATTTAGGATAGCGGGTGGTAGTGAATGTCCGAGCTCCGACGATGAATATTAAGTGAATCACTAATCGTTATTATCCAAGCTCTCTCAATAAACTGAATCACACAACATTTACGAACTTATTAAACCTGTCTCGTTGTCTTCCCAACTGTCTGCCTAATTATTGTAGCACTCTACTTAGTGTGTGTGTGTGTGTGTCACCGGTCTATTTATTGTATCATATTTACCCCTTAGCTAGCTGGCTGGTATATCAATAATATAGATATTAGAATTATCTTTCTCCCTCGTTCCCTGTGGATTTGATACCTTGGAATACTCCTAGGTGAAAACTACAAGCGATATCCGTCCGCTTGCGGATTAATTTCTAAGGGCGTAAGAATCGCCAACACCTTCCGAGTTTAGCCGTCGAGAACTTGTCAGGCTGCTCGACTATCTCGACGGCTACCAGCCATCGAGATTGCTAGCTGGTAGGTCGGCCGCACTTGTGTGTCGCCTTGGGCCCATGTGCCAGACGATAGAAACCCTAGGCACCATTTCTCCCGCTCCCATTCCCCGCCGCCCAAGCCGCCAGCTGCCTCCGTCGTTGCTTGCGCTTGTGCCGCCCCTCCACCGTCCACCGAGCCGCCCCTTTGCCATCCACCATTCCGCTCCTCCGCATCCTATTCTCCGCCTCCGAATCTTGTTGCTATTCTCCGCCTCCGTGTCATGTTCCTTGCGATTTATCTTCATTCAGTTCATTTCGAAAATTGCATGTGGCACGCAAATACTTCAATCGATTTTTTTTCTGCAATTTATCCTCGCGTAAAAATCTAACCATCAATACCAGTCAAGGGAATTATTGTACCCATTTACCCTAGATTGATATACCCCTTTGGACACAATGTTTTATTCACATCTTCCTGCTACATGCGTTTACTTATTTCATATAAGCTTTGTAACCTATTATCGTTCTCTTCGCCATGATTTTCAGGTATTGGAAGGCCTTCGTCGGTTGCCTGAGAACAGATAATGTGCAGACTGCAAGTCAAAGTGAGTGCTCCTATGCATGTGATAGTTTTACTAATGCTACTAATGCATTAAACATTTATATCTATTATGTTTTGAGATAAGACTATTTGATTTGGCATATACTTTGCATGTGGGAATCAGATGTTAGTTACTAGTTAGAGAAAAGGGCTTGTAGTAAATTAGGCGCAATTATGTTGTATTTTCATATTTTTTGATGCTGCGTCATTGGCTCATTGCATCTAAATGGTGAAAAATGTGTTTCAGTGGAAAAAAAAGTGAATAAAATTAGTTGCTTGCGGTTAGTTTCATATTTTTATATGTGGCTCCTCCCCCTATCTTTGCTCACAACTTCATATGTGTGGATGCTACCTAGCCAATGAGATTTATCCGGAGTGGTAAGGCCTCGTGAAAAACGTCCCTGATCCGAAGACAAACAAGGAAATTTTGTACACTACAGCACATAGTGTTGTTCAAAAGGACATCGAGCGT
The DNA here is from genome assembly GCA_005191435.1 of Raddia distichophylla. Lineage (NCBI taxonomy): Eukaryota > Viridiplantae > Streptophyta > Magnoliopsida > Poales > Poaceae > Raddia > Raddia distichophylla. Next base: position 654,138 of record SPJY01022556.1, read on the forward strand.
GCATTCGGCCAACTGCAGCTGCAATTCCACTTTGTCTGTGTCCCTACATGCTTCTGGAAACTTAAGCACATCAGAAGGATCATGATTGCTTGTATTATCATGCATAACATGATAGTCGAGGATGTGGCAGGCCTTCCTCGTGGTGAGATAGACTACGAGTCCATGGGGGAGCTAGTGACACCTCATAGGCCGCTAGATCAGGTTTTTCAGGATTTTATGTCCATGCACAGTGCTGTCAAGGATCCGATTACGCATCGGCGGCTTAAGGCTGACCTCGTGGAGCATCTTTGGGCTAGGCATGGCGGGCAGTAGCTTATATTACTATTTGTCATGTATGATTGTGAGTCTTTGCTCATTAGTGACAATGTAATAATATTTGTGGCTGTAATCTTATTTTTTGTATTGTCTTGTGATCGACGTTTTCTTGCTGTCCATTGTTCATGTATTGGAGAAGTAAAACTGGTATTTGTGAACCTTTGCCATGATTTTTCATGATTTTCCTAGTGCAAAATGCTGTTGTGGGATCATGTTGCCATGGTAAAAATTCCCAAAACCGGAATGACTTAACCATGAATACTAGTTGCAACCACCAACCGGGATTGAAATAACCATGAATCCCGGTTGCAACCACCAACCGGGATTAACGTTGTGATGACGAGCGGGCCTAGAGAACTACCTTGCGTAGGGAGGCATTCAATCCCGGTTGGAATACTAAACCGGGAGTAATGGTCGAGAAGCGGGGCATTGTCATTGTCTCATCAAATACAAATGACATGTCTTACAAGAATAAATCATCATTGTCTCATCAAATACAATTGACATTGTCTTACAAGAATAAATCATCATTGTCTCATCAAACACAAATAACTACTGTCTAACAAGAATGAATCATCATGGTCTCATCAAATACAAATAACTACTCAAATTGTCTTAGGTGATGCCATAAAATAACAAATATAACTACAATCCTCATTATCTCATACAAGTACGTACGCAGCACATGAAAATTAAGATAAATGGCCATCTCTAGCCGGCATAGCAGGGTGCGGAGTGACGGAGGCAATCAGTAGTCGCCATCTTGGTTCGAGCGAATCGTACGAAGGATGCTATCTTGCTCAATTGTTGCTTGAATGTATTCTCGTAGCTTGGTCTCAGCCTCTATCTTCCTTGCTTCAGCTTCAATGCGACGAGCGTCGACCTCAGCTTCTCTAGCATCTGATTCCCTCTCCCTAGCATGGGCCTCCCTCTCTCTAGCCTCAACCTCCTTCTGCCTAAACTGAACTTCGATAGAACTTTTCCTCTCCTTCATTCCCATCCATTTTTCAAGGAGATCACCAACCGGATTGCCAACAGAGGAGTTAGACTTTGCTTGTTTTCTGCCCATGGGCCTGACGTCCACTTCAAATTCTCACGATCCGCCACCAATTGTACTGCCAGGTATTGCTCCAGATGTTGACTTCTGCTTCTTGCCACCTGTGGCCGATGCAGGAGATTGGTCTCTCCACTTCTGCTCGTCCTTGAGCAACCTCCAGGAGTGCTCAAGATCAAAGGGCTTCCCTGTGTGTGCTGCAGATAGAATCTCTTCGCATCCTCCTCCTAGAAAAATGCAAATAGTCATGAAATTGTTACAGTGATGCCATCGGACAATGCAATAGACAAATTACTTAATACCTTGTCTTGCTGGGTTTTCCCGCTTTGATTTAGGTTCTCGATAGAGCGGAGACATCCAACATAAATACCAACACCCTTACTGATGTAACGCCAGCGATTCTCAACTCATCTGTCTTCTCTACTTTTTTGCTCGTTGTTTTGTTAAATCTGTCCCGCACTCTTCCCTAAAAGCATTTGGACGCTTGATCGGTTTCGACAATAGGATCATACGATGTGTTAAGCCATGCTGAAATAAGATTCTCTTCCTCGTCGAAGCTATATGTAGGCCCTCTTCCCTTTATCTTACTCTGGCCTTCGTGGACTGGTTCCTTTCCCTTCCCCTTTTGTGACGAGGACGTCATTAGCACACACGAAGAAGATTCAATTGGCATGCAAGGTCCAATGACACGATCCCGTACACGACGCCTTGGACAAAAGATGAATTCGTCTCTTAAACAAAATTATTATTTAATTACGGAACAAATGATACTACCTAATGATTGTTGTTTACTAATTACAAGTGAAGGCGTTTCGGAAGACGTTGTGAGAGACAAGGGAGCGCATGAATAAAAGAGGAGTATTTTCTTCCGTTGCTACTGCCATCGGAGGGAGATACAATAATATTGTTGCATGCAAGAAAAGAAGGAAATCCAATTTTTAATTGTGGCACGTCATTAATTTCCAGCCATGCAGATGCTATTTTTGTGGAGAGAATGTCCATTTATTTCCAGCCGTGAGGGAGGAGATTGACTCCTGTTTTTTACGCTACAACCAGGAGGACATGCACCATGCCACAGGCAGCAACAAATCAGCGATTCCTACTTTTGTGGCTGGAAGAAAAGGAAATTTGTATGCATGCAAATGGCTGTGCGCAGCAGCCTTTTTATTCTGTCCTTCCTGTTGAAAACTGGGACTTTGATTTTTGGTTGTAGCTACTGCTATTGTAAGGCCTCTTGGCCCCCGAACACTTGAAGTCTCAAAACATCCATGAGTGATTGTTCTTCCGCTATTGCTCTTTCAATTCTCATCGAATTGCTCGGGCCGTTCTTCGCGAACATTTCAGTCGTGTTTTGACACGGTTGATAACCAATTGAGGAGTGGTTTAGCGATTGCGAGGTTTCTAGTCGCATTCTTGGATCGTGGTTAGCCGCCCCTTCGTCAAAGTCACAACTCGCCCTCCAAGGATTCTCCTACGACGGAAGATCGGGACCACACTCGTGCGTACGCATCTTAAATCGAGGCATGTGCTTATCAAGTGGTATCAGAGCCTTCGTTGCCGGTAGGAATTCATCTATCCTTTAGTAGTCGATTGATTTTTGTTTTACCTACGTCCAGAAAATTGCCATACAAAAATATCCAATTCCGAGCCTGTTCTAGCTTTTTGATCCGTTAATTTCAATTTGCCTTTTTGAGTTATTGTTCGTCTGGTGATGTCTAGTGGCTGATCTTGTTTGTTTATGCATAATCTCGAAATCCTCTAAAAAAAAATGGCTCAAAGAAGCTGCTCCGATCTGGAATCCCATCTCTCGTCTAGAAATTTTCACTCTGTACAGCAGACACTAAACTGTGGATATCTTTGTCTCTAGAAATCCAAATCAATTCAAACCAGTTTTGTTGGCTTCCTAACTCAAAAACCCAACTCCATCACAAATTTCGTGAATTTTAGTAGAGTGGTTTGAAAACACCACCACTTTCAAGTTTTCAGCCGCTGCTGATTTCTTTGCCGTCCAGATCTGTCCTTTGGCCACAGAAAAAAAAGAAAAGAAAAAGGAAGTGAAAAAAAAGTGTAAAAAAAAGGGGAGAAGGGCCAAGGTTGCATCCAAAATTCCAAAGTTCTATCACCAATAGCTAGTCTTTGTCCTGCTCTTGTCACTACTTTGAGTTTTTCCATTTGAATCCTATGTGATCAGCATTTAGACTAGTACTTGTGCAAACATTTATTCAATTTTGCAACTTGTGAATTGCTGATCGTTTCTCCTTGAATACAAATTACACACCTAGTGCTCCACAAATTTGCCATTGATCGGCGTGTTCTAGTACCTTGCAATCGCTCTACTAACTCCCTTTTGAAAGTTATCACGAGCCAGCAAACATGTGAGCAATCTTTGAGAAGGGTAAGAGCATCTGTTGGTAAGAATTGTGAGATTGTGAGTTTCCACATATATATATTAGCATTGGTAGGTTTTGTTTTTGTTCTTCGCTAACCATGTCAGGTTCAAGAAACGGTCGTGATGGAATGCAATCGGAGGATGATGCCGATGGTGTGGATCAACATCCTATCGTGCCCCTGTCTCCTCGTTCACAAGCATTGATGAATCAATTTGCAAACACTTTTGAAAGGATGTTGACTGACCAAGTGCTAGTTCGTCTGGATGGTTTGGAGAATCGCCTTGGAGGTCTTGAAGGCCGAATTGAGCAAGTTGAGCATACTCCTCCGCGACAACATCCGCCACCCCGAGTCCCTCGAGGTCCAAATGGTGTTTTCAATCATGTTGCAGCAGCTGCCCCACTTCGTCCAAGGGAGAATCTAAATGCTGCATTTCAAGAGGCTGCTAATGAGGGAGAAAATGGTGAATTTGTTGCTGAAAATGAAGATGTGCATATGGGGCGTGATCAGCGGCGTCTTGCACAAAACCGCCAGGGTATGGGAGAGCGTGCAGGACATGCACATCACCGCCAAGAAGCAAGAAGAGATGATCCGCTCGGGAAGATCAAATTTTCCATCCCCAGCTTTGATGGAAAATTTAATCCAGAAGCATATCTTGACTGGGAATTGCAAGTTGAGCAAAAATTCAATTGTCACCACTATCCGGAAGATCGTCGAGTACGTGCTGCCACCAGTGAGTTTGTTGATTATGCCTCTATTTGGTGGAGTCAGATCCTTCAAAGGAATAGAGCTCCCCACACTTGGAATGATTTGAAACGCTTGATGAGAACAAGGTTTGTTCCCTCTTATTTTGAGAGGGATGTGCTTAATAGAATGCAAAGGTTGAACCAAGGAGGCAAATCCGTGGAAGATTATTATCAAGAACTACAAGTGGGTATGCTCCGTGCTAATGTGCAAGAAGAGGAAAATGCGAAGATGGCCAGATTCTTGGGCGGGCTAAATAAAGAGATCCAAAACATACTTGATTTCCAGAATTACAACTCTTTGGATGAACTTTTTCATTATGCATGCAAAGCAGAGAGGCAAGTGCAAGGAAAGAGAGAGGGTTACAGTAAATCGGGCCGCACATACTCTAGTTCTTCCACACATTGGAAGGGGTCCAACCAGCAGCAAAAAGGTAATAAATCTTCCTCTAGTCGAGCTATTGTACCTGCTGTCCGAAAAAATTCAGCAAGCCGAACAACTCCCTTAGCACACAAAACTACCAGTTCCAACAAGACTGCTGCTGCCCCTACCAAGTCAGCATCATCAGTTGCTTCTACTGGTAGGACAAGGGAGATTGAGTGCTTCAAATGCAGGGAGCTGGGCCCTGGTAGGCTGTTCGATTGGGCCGTCAGGGAGTGGGCCATGGCAATGGGCCGTGATTTTATCCCCGACAGCTAGCCCCCGAGACTCAAGTGGAAGGACTCACTAGAGTGGGGTCTTCCTCTTGAGACTCCAAGTCACGAAGAGGGTAATTTTCCTGCTACAAAGACTTGTAGCAAATGACCGAACAGGTTACGATCCAAACAAACAACTCTTGTCCGGGACCGAACAGACCTGCCCAGTGCCGAGCAGCTCTGTTGCGTCGAACAGGGAACAACATCTGTCCTAGCAGAGCACCCAGCCCTCAGTGTGGATACTGGAAAGTAACCGTTGCTAGATCTCAACGGTAACTTCTGCTGCGCAGCCAGAACGGGCAACTGTTTTTACCTAGCCGTTGCAGTAAAAAACTAGCCGTTTTGTGGCAAAAAAAACCGTTGCAGAGCTGCTCGTTTGGGGCTATAAAGAGCACCAAGCCGCCCGTGGCTTACCTCTTCCGCTCTCGCACGCCTTTCCTTCCCAAGCCCTTTTCCAACTGCGCAAACATCAACAGCCACAACCCGCCTCCAAAGCTGCTCGTCCAACCTGGGGATTGCTATGGCCAAGTTCTCAGGCACTAGCATGACTGAGGAGGATTTGAGGATTTTAGAGGAGGAGGGACACATCGACGCCGGCAGCTGGAGGCTGCCCGGGGGGGGGAGGAGATCCCGAAATCGCTCGAGGACGAGTTCGTCAACTTTGAGCAGTTCGCGATGTTTGGGCTTAGGTCTCTCCGAAAGCGATTTCGTGGAGGCCTTCCTGAACATTAGCGGGTTGGAGGTTGCAAACTTGAACCCCAACTCGTTCCTGCAGATGGCCGTCTTCGCACACCTGTGCGAGGGATACCTAGGAGTTGATCCTTCGGTGTGGCTGTTCCTCCACTACTACACAGTGACGAGGAGCAGCTTCGCCGCTTCGGCCCTTGGGTGCTACTACCTCAAGCTCCATGCTACCGCCGACGACGTGCCATACCCTCGTCCACCACTGCTCGATTCGATGGGGCCGTGGTGGATGAGGTGGTTCTACACCAAGAAAGGCGACGACAGCAAGCTCATCTTCATCAGGAAGGCGCCGGCGAAGGGAACACAAATGCCGCGGCCGGAGCCGAGCGTCGAGGAGTGGTATCTCACCCGAAAGATCGCCTCTCTCGTGGGCCTCGGGCTCACGGGTAGAGAGATTATCCGGGACTTCGTGGCGAATAGAATATGTCCGCTGCGGAAGAGGTCCTACCTCTTCTACAAGATAGAAGGCTGGGAGGACATCACCAGGGAGAGCACGGGTAAGTTCCTCAAACGCTCAACCGTTCTTTGGTGATTTCATCCGAACAGGAACTAACGATTTCTTCTGCCCGGGCAGTGAAGCCAACCGACACATTGGGTGACCGAACAGGTCAACGCCATGCTGAAGGCTGCAAGGAAAGACAGTGAGGTCACCGGCGAGGTGGCCTACACCTGCCCCAAAAACGTGATCGTCCGCTCACCAGAGGTAACTTCCAAAGAACTCCCTCTAAGTTGCTAGACTCACACAACTAAGGCATGATTTCATTCGTTTCCAACTCTTCAGGACGAGCAGCTCATCATCGGCGGGATCGTCGAAGAGCTCTCAGGGTCGGAGAAGGAGGAAGCGAGGAAGGGTAAGGCCAAGGTGGCCGCTAAGCCCAAGGTGGCGACCGAGCCGACGCGGAGCTCGCCGCGCCATGGCGGCTGCCAACCTCCTTCGAAGCCCACTACGGCAACGATCCGCGCCGAGCGAACCAAGCGCGAGCGCGGCCAGCCAAGCGGGACACGTCCAAGTCCCTCCCTCCTCATCCAGCAGAGCGACGAAGAGGTACGAAACATGGCCCTATGGCTTAAGCGCTATGCAAAGGCTCACCCGGGCCATATGGAATGGCTACAACAGGTCGCCGAGCAGAGGATGTTCGAGGAAGAAGTCGCGCGCAAGGAAGCCCTTCTTGCGCTGCGCCAGAAGAGTGCTCAGCCCACATGAGAGCTAAGCTTGTCACCGCGAGCGCCTAGGGGCCGAGGCGAACAAGGAGCCGAGGACCTGCCGAGCAAGAGGCGCAAGCTCCGTCACGGAGCGAAGAAGAAGGTTAAGCCCCTCGCGGCAGGTACGTAATGGCGAGACTCTCCCCTTTACACCATACCAAACCGCGTAGGAGCTAAGGCATTTCTTTTTCATCAGCTGCCCAGGAGGAGATTGCCACGGACGATGTGGACGCGGCGATCGAGCAGTCTTTACTGCCCGAGCACCTGCACGGTGCTTTGCGAGCAACAAGACTGTTCGCCCTCAAGGACAAACTGGCAGCGTGGGCTATGCTACCGCCAGGCTCCAGCGACCAGCTCGACGCGCTTAAGGGCACGGTGTAGCGGCTGGAAGCGGAAGAAGCAGGGCATGACGCCACGAATAGCGGAGCCAAGGTTTTGGCTCTACCGGCAGCCCTTGGCGGGACCGAGCAGGCGGTCCTGCCAAGCACTTCGTCGCAAGGACAGCTCGTACCTGCGGCAAAGGGATCTTCTGGCGAGCAGGGTGAAGGTCCCGCCGCCAGGGAATAGGGAGACGATCGCGATCAGGAAGTGCAAGGTGCCCTGCCCGCGGTCTTACCGTCGTCGCCGAGCAGAGCGACGCCAGTCTTGCCCGAGGGCGATCGGGCGGAAGGAGAAGAAGGAGAGCAGGAGCTCGAGGGCGAAAAGTCTTTGCCCGTGGCCACTGCCTCCAAGCGGACGCGTTCCCACAAGGAGAAGACACGGCGGAGAAAACGCCGCGCTGCGACCGCTCCGAGCGACCAGGGCTTCACAACCCATGGGCTCTGGGAGCGCCTACGCCTCAACTTGAAGCACAGGCTTCGAGAGGTAAGTCTCAAACGCAAAAACTTGTCCGTCTAAAGTTACCATCAACCCAATATAACAGACTCGTTCTTCTCTCGCTCAGGTCCTGCAGGGCACCATGGCTGACTTAGAAGAAGGCGTCGCCACCGAGCGCGGCGCCATTCTAGGAGCTTTCCAGGAGCACTACCGGGCAAGGGGGCTTGAGGCTGAGTTCTTCGCGCTGGCCAAAAGCCGAAAGCGGCTCAAGGCGAAGGTGAAGAACCTCAAGGCCCAACTGACCGAGGAGAGGCGATCATCCGCGGCCCTCCAGGAGCAGGTGGCGAGCCTGTGGGTTTCACAGGAGGAAGCCGAGGAGCTTCGCGGGCTGGCCGTGAGGGCGAGCACCATGGAGAAAAGGGTCAAAGAGCTGGCCGAGCAGCTCAAGACCGCCGAGCAGCGCCTTAGCCAAAGGGAAAGTCTGACCGAGGATCTGCGGGCCAAGACCAAAGAAGTCGAAGCCCTTCGCGCAGAGGCCAAGAGCAGGCCAAGCACGGCAAGGAGGAAGCCGAGAGTCTCCGCGCTGAAGCGAAGGAAGGAATCAAGGCCCAAGGAGAAGCCCTGCGCCTCAAGTTAGAAATTGAGGAGCTGAAGGAGCAGCTTGCTTCTAAGAAGTAGCGGCAAAAGACAATAACGAACATGAAACTAAGAGCAAGGCGAAACAGCGCTAAAGAGTTTTCGAAAAACACGGTAGGGCGCCAGCCTAACTCCCAGCCCCCGTTGTGCATCTGTTCGAGAACCTGAGATTGCGAACTCGAGCAGGTGCACAAGCAAAAGAGCGACACCCTAGCCCTCGGTACGGACGATGCATGAAGACCTAAGTTTGCGAATTCAAGCACGTGCGTAGAGAGATAGAGCGACACCCGCATCCTGATCGACTCGTTCCATGAACTTCTTGTTAACGTAAGTTAGGCAATTCCAAAGTTAATCAAACAAGGAAAGTGCCTCTGCCGCGGAGGGCTTACGAGAGCAGGCTTTGCTGAGTGGTTGTGCCGAGAGCGTTAAGTGCCTCTGCCGTGGGGGGCTTACGAGAGCAGACTTAGTCGCAAGGCAGAAAGCCGTGTTACGCAACCCTGAGTTTTAGGAGCTTGCTGATACTAGATGCGGGCAGGGAAAACCTAAAGATCGCGGAGCCAAAGGTTCGCAAGACCGGGCAGCCATCAAGTGTTACCAGAGAGAAAGAGCTGGGCCCAAGTAGGCTGTTCGATTGGGCCGTCAGGGAGTGGGCCATGGCAATGGACCGTGATTTTATCCCCGACAACCATAGCTACTCATAATCTAAACGTGACCTCATCTCACGCCCGATCACTCATTTGACACTTTGGAGCAACTCAATCATATGCCGACGCATCGCTAGGGTTCCATGAACAACCAAGAACACCCTAGCACCTTTAAGAATTTTATAATGACGTCATTAATACGACTAATAACAATGAGGCTCAACACAGCTCACAGTGTCTCCCTTTGTGGTATTTGATGACAACCCGAAAGATTTAGCTAAAAAAGGGTTAGTAAAAAGAGCATGCATAGGCTATGTTCCGCGAGATGTGAGTAATAAAAGAACTCAAATAATGGAAGTAACAACACATGCACCACATCTGGACTAAAGGAATTCATTAAGGCCCTGTTCTTTTGGGATGATCTTAACGGCTGAATAGTTGAACGGCTGAAATGACTGAATTTTAACACTTGTCAAGGTAGTCTCGAGATTTGGATCCATTTTGTTTGACTTGCTTTACCTTTGAAACAGCGAAAAAACAGACTAAAAAAACTCAAAGCATATTTTTTAAAAAAAATAGATAAGTCGTTAAGCTGTTAAGCCGTTAAGCTGAAAAGAGCTGGGCCTAAAAGAGAGAAGCTCCCCCTAAATTGACGCATAAAGTTCAAGCACAACAATAAGAACGAGTAGAGGGTATGAATTACACCACCAAAAAACACAGTTTCGAGAGCAATATGAACATAATGCAGTAAGCACGGCTCGAATTCTTAAGCTAGCGCTCAACTAGTCCTCAATAATCTCTCACTCGCCCCCTCTGTCGATAAGGACAAAAAAAGGGAAAGCACCTAATTTTGATGCTCCTTACCACCACCGCCGTGGACTCTCACGAACACACCGAATCGAGAAGATCGCACATGCTTCAAGTGAGACCTAGCGGAGCGGGCAGGAGAACCACTGAAAGGAGGACGCACTACATTGCGGGCAAAGATGGGTGAGCGAGCTGTCGGATAAGTATTCAAAGGACGATAATTGACTGGATCAGAAAAGGTGACATGGTGACCCAAATCACCTCTGGTTTGCCATGCTTGACCTGCTGGTCTGTGAGACTGCATAGGTGGAACAAACGCTGGAGTAGGCACAAATCCAGGCTATGGAATGAGAGGACAGACTGGCGGCTGCTATTGGTACTGACTTTGCATGTACTGCTGATATGGCATTGGAGTATCAAGTGTAGGGGTTGGCACTTGGCACCAAGCTAATATGGCATGAAGTAGGTGCCCATGTACATTATAGCAGACTTCATTTCCCCGAGCTCTCGTCTTGAATATAAGTTTGAGTCCCAACAATATCATCCATTCTAGCTTGGATAACCTCCTAAGAGCCCTGATAGCTGTCAGCTGAGTCATAATAGGCGAGAAATCCCACTGAGGTGGAGCTGCAGCCGATGAAGATCCAAAACCTGGCATAGAAATGGGGGGCCCGATCTTCTGGTGAGACTCGAGGGGATAATTTCGATCTGGTCGGAGAGGCGAACTTGACGATGCGGCTACCAACCTCGCAAGGATGACAATTCGGCAATCGCTAAACCACCAAACCTGCTCGTTATCAACCATGCCAAAAACGCGATTGACCTGACCACGATGGTCGTTTCCTGCAAGCGATCGAAGAACAAGAAAGAAACAAGATAAACGCAATCTAAAATTGCAAATATAGATGAAGCACTTGGATAAATTTGAGGTTCGATAACTCGACTCGGGTGGTCTAGCTGACACACGCAAATTCGAGGGGGGACACACACAGGGTCTACCAACACACAACCAAACCTAAGTCTAAACAATGACGGCTACTGAATATATAGCGACGGCTAGGGTTTGGGGCGCTCAACCCTAGGGTACATGGGCCACGGGCCCAAAGTGGAGGTGGCGCAGCACCCGACAGATTTTGACATCCTCTTGATTTCGCGATTCCTGCTGATTCTGATAGAATTTGGTCCTCAAACTTGATCGAATGGAAAGCTCCCATCGTGGGCTTATCCGTGCATGCCAAGAACGTCCAAAACAGACTTCGTATGACCGAGTTATGATCATTTCAAGTTGGACTGCTCCTGGTGGCCGAACTGGGCTCGTGGACGATGAATTGGGTTTGATCTTTGGTTGGGCCTTGAGCAACATGGGGGTTTGGGCCTGAGGCCGTCGAGGAGGTGGAGATGCGCATTTGTTGAATGCGTCTTCAAGTATAGGTGGCGGCCAAGGTGGCGGCCGGAGTGATGGATACCGTATGCATCATGTCCGAAGGTGAAGAAGACCAACTGTGTGCTCGACCTGGCCAAGGTGGGGGCCGATGAAGACATGTTGATTTAGCCGAAGGAGTGGATGCGATGAATTGTCGCCAACGTGTCACGATCGTAGTGCAAGAAGTAGAGGAAGGAGTGGTGGTCGCATCCATGTGGACGATGTCCTCATCAGCGTGCTATCTTTGGTTCCCCGCAAAAGTATCGAAGAACAACTTCATTTGATGCTTTATGATCCTCTCGTCAAACTGACTAGCCTCTACCTCACTGACAAGGCCAAGGTGGGATAGGAGAGCGCCAATGTAGGGTGCCAAGGGAGGTGGACGGTCTACCCCTCTAAAGATTGCATCATCTATCTCCCCAAGAAGTGTGGCACCAACATTGATCATCATTCCCTTGAACAAATAGAGCATAAACTAGTTGATGATGGGGTATGTGATCCCTATTGCCTCCATGAAAGAACAATGTGCTCCTTAGTATCTCATTCATAAGAACTGACTCGACCCTTAGTTGATTAGCCCTGTAAATGTTGAAGTCCTCAGCGTCAGGGTCAATGTACATGAAGTTGATGTCCTCAACTGGAGGGTATTGAGCCCGCCAGACCTGACAATCAAAAGCCAACTCATTTAGATATCTGCCCCTGCATCAGCTGCACCGAGTGCCTGATAAAATTGAGTCATTATGAGGCCATCAATAGAATGGTATAAGTTGTTCTTCTGATCCTAAGTAGACACCACTTTGGCGAAGAACTCATATATGCGCTCATCATCCCACCTCAAGGCTGAGTTGCCCAACAATGTTGTGAGGCCGGGTCGCCCGGATTGGTGTCGGAGTAATGATATATGTCAGGCCCTGACACTGCAGTTATGTCATCCTAATCAATGTGTCGATGATTGGGAGACGGGCTCCCACGTCGAGCTTACTTCTTGATTTGGGGATCAAGAGAGCCCCTTTCCTGCCCGCACCTGTGCTTCTAAGACGTTGAGGGTCTTGGGGTTTTAACAGAGGAACAAAGAGAACAACGATGTATCCTGGTTCGTGCCTCCCAATCTTGGGATGATAACCCTACTCCAGTGTATAGGTTGCTCAATGTAAACTTTTTCTACACCCAGGTGTGTCGGTGTCTGGGAAACGCGCCAACTGCGGGCCGCGGGTCCACGGACAGGTAGACGAATTTATAGTTGGAATGAGGCCCAACGACAACCCTTCCCAGCAGCCCGGGGTGGTGGCCGAGCTCGCGGGGGCTCTGGCCGTGCGGTCTTCCCGGACTGTGCCTGGTGCGATCTGGGATCCTGGTACAGATCCGTCGTGTGGTGAGATTAAGAGGCGGTGAGAGGTGAGGCGAAAGAAATACAAACCGTGCGAGAAAAACGTTTTTAACCTGGTTCGAGCCTCCACTGTAGGGTAATAGCTCTACTCCAGCCCTCGTTGATAATCTGGTGGAAACAGTACAGAGGCGTCGAGGCCGGGCTAGGAGGAGCCGGCCCTGAGCTTACAGGGGAGCTTCGGACACTGAGGTGGCTAGAATCTACTCTGCTACGGCTACTGCTACTGTTGGGAACGGGACGCTCAGGAGGCCTGAAGGCTTGGAAGGCGGTGCGTGTGTCTCTTTCTTCTATCGGCCTCACTTGCCTGTTGTGTTGGGCAGGCTTCTCCTTTTATAGGCGCGGTGGGCTGCTCGGAGCTGATACCGCGGGACCCGCGCCTATCCATGCTTTGTCCATCTTTAGTGGCGGTACCCTTGTCTCGTTCCCGGGCTCCGTCCTGTGTGCGGCCTGCAAAGAGAAGCCTGCATGGTTAGTACTGGACTCGTGCTCGTCTCGGTGTGCCTATACGGGGAAGCAGCCTTCACAGGGAGAAAACACTTTCCCTTTACCCCCTATATGGCATTGACTGGTCGGAGCCAGCTTCGCGCCACCCGTAGGGGGGCGTCGCGGAGTGCGACAGCTGTTGCCATCTGCCCAAGGGACAAACGGCATGGCGAACTGCCCGTGCGGCTCTCCCCCGGGCTACCAATACCCTGGGGAGGTACAGTCCTCTTGGTCAAAGCCGAGGAAAGCGTGGTGTGGCACAGCTGCCGCCACCTGTCCAGGGGACAAGCGAGCTGTCCGCGGGGCCCTCTCCCAGGCTAAGGATAGCCCGGGAGGTGCGCAACACTCCTGGTTAGGACCGAGGGCGGCGTGGTTGTCTTAGTGAAGCCCAGGGATGGCCCCATCGGGCTATACGTCTCTCTTGGTACTGCCAAGTATGGCCTTTCGGGCTCTTTCTAAGCGCGGCAGGCCGGTACGGAACCGGCCCAAGGCCCGTCTCGAGGTGGGTCGATTATGAATCACCAACAAGGTGGGTGAGTCATAATGCTATGTTCCAGATTTCAACCACAAATTCCATCTAAAAAAATAAGAAAAATCGTGCACCAAGAACTGTTAGGAACTCGAGACTACAACTTTGGGGCTCGGTATTCACCTCATAGCTCCCAAACGGGGAAACCAGTGGACTTAAAAGTTTTACCACTGATGAGTATATGAGTCACGCATCTTTTCCAACTGAAATCACCCGAAAATGATGTCTATAGATTTTTTTTTTTTAAAATCAAACACTGACTGCTGCATGGAGGAAAGTTTCAGGACAGATTTGGAACAAGTTAATTACTTGATCTCATTCCTCTCATATGGTTGCAAAGAGTGTGACAAATCATATTATCAAACTCAAGGTATCATATAACATAAAAAACCAGTAATAAATCACCCATGTTTATCTCCAAATAAGATTTCCAAAAGGAAAAACGAAAATAAAAAAATTAGAAACAAATTAACACAAGATGTTCATGAAAAAGAAAGATTTCATTGCATAAAAGTTAGGGAATACAAACCACACTACATGTGGTCACAAGAACTCTAGGTGCCACCCATACACCCAACCCACCCTCTCTATTTTTGAAATTTTCAACTCCCATCCCCCTCTATTTATAACCCAAGGGTAATATGACTTAAACCCTAGATCTCATCGCCACCCTTCATTTGAGGATGAGTGGTGTACAACTCACGCACTAAGCAGCACACTCCCACAAAAAATTATTCTCCACATATTCCTTCGGGAAATATCCTCACAATTTCCTCGGTTGATAGCCCACGTCTGGGCTCACCGTTCAGATCAACTTCCGCACCAAGTAACAGATGCGCCAGCCAGCAGCCGTCCCGGACTCCTTGCCATGGCGAACCTTCTCGAGTACACCATCTCATGTGACCGCTAGATCATCAAACCCGGCCGCCTACGCGCCTCCGGACGTACCAGCCTCTAGCTGTCCCCGCGAAGCGTCAGCCACGTACCCGTCGATAACTGCATCACAGAGGTGAACACATAAAAACAACACAGCTTAACTCTTTTGCAAGGTTAGCCCATCATATGATCATCAACATTAAATCCCATGCTAAAAACCAAAAACACGGTGCCAAAACTCACTTAGCACAACCGGTCAGTCCGGTACTAATCAAAAATCTCAACAAAATCCAACAATGCCTCAACAAAGTAACTTTAAAAACCGGTTCAAATTTGTCTTTGTCACATATAATCATCATTACACAAGGGACCTCCACATGGGTCTCAACACAACTGCTAATTTATTTTCCTACATGCCATTGGAAAATTTTCTCTTTTTTGTTTAAGCTATGTAAATATTTTAAAAAATCTAGAAAATTGTTGCAAAGTTATTAAGTATGCAACAATTTGAATGCACAAAATTTTCTGTATAACGTAAATCTTTTGTGTCAAAAACGTTATATATGTAAATTTAACATAAAATATTTTTCGAAAACACTTCTGCCCGGTCTTCCGGCGCTCCGGACTCACGCCTCGCGCATGCAGGTGTGTGGACTTGGCCATGTGTAGCATGCAGGTGGGTCCCACAGCCTTTTTTCTTTTGGCAACCATAATTTTTTACTGGATGCTCCAATCGACAAACCGTTTGCACCAACGTGTTCCTCGTATTTTTACGAACAAAACAAGATATATGTTGCCATATAACTTTTCAAACTTATCTGGCGAAACTTGGGGTTCGCCTGCTGAAACTTGGGTTTCGCCTAGTAAAACTTGGGTTTCATACTCGTAAAACTTTGCCGAACTGTCAAGTTTCATCAGGTTTCATCCAAGTTTTTTCAAGTTTCATAAAGTTTCATCAGGTCAATTCAAGTTTCATTAAGTTTCAACAGGTTTCATCCAAGTTTCATCAGGTTACATCGAAGTTTCATCCAAGTTTCATCAGATTTCATCAGTACACGGTCAAGTTTCATCAACACACGGTCAAGTTTCGCTAGTATAGATGTAAGTTTCATAAGTGCCTTCTCCTAGTTTCACATCAAAACAAATTGAAAAAGTGAAAAAAATTTAAAAATTCAAAAAGTATTTAGAATGGGTTGTTCTCGATTTTAGAAGAATTATGAAATTTATTCCATGCATTTTGAACACTGTTTGAATTTTATACAAAAATCAGAAATTTAATTGGAAAATTGATCAAACGATCGACTACCAACTATCGGCTTCATGCATGCACGCGGGAGACACGGGGGGTGCATTGGATCCATGCAGCGCTGGGGATCGGACGCACACGGTTGGTCCGGAGCGCGGGCGTCCGGACGGACGTCCGGACGCTAGCGCTCGCCAATATTTTTTA
This sequence comes from Raddia distichophylla, assembly GCA_005191435.1. Taxonomy (NCBI): domain Eukaryota; kingdom Viridiplantae; phylum Streptophyta; class Magnoliopsida; order Poales; family Poaceae; genus Raddia; species Raddia distichophylla. Next base: position 670,332 of record SPJY01022556.1, read on the forward strand.
TAAAAATGACAAAAAAAATATAGATTGAAAGTATTGCTAGTATTGTGATTTTTTAATAATTGTTTGATATTTTTACTTAGCTTAATTAAAAGAAAAGTTTATGATGGTGACACATAGGACAATAAATTAACAATTGTGATGGCATAAAAGACTCTAAACGGCTATGCGATGGCATAGAAAATTTAGCCAAATATATAGTATGTCAACATGATCATGATACCTTTGGATTATGCTGCTGTTTTAGTAACCAATAAAATACTGAATGTTGCATTGCGAATTAAAATTATGGAGATGAATAAAGCAATAATAGAACAACCACACAGAAAAAAACATAGTGCCAAGACCATGACTTCCTGAAGGCAATAAAGAGAATGCCTCAGGACTTACTGAAGACACAAAATGATGCACATTTGCTAATAAAAAGGTAACTAATGTCCTATTGGAAAGGACTACATGGAAGCATTGTACAATATACATATTGCTGAGACACCAAACTACCACTCCTAATTCTGGAGCTTTGGAACACAATGCATATTGACAGTCCATTCCCTTGTAGTCCTAATCCGGAATGAAGTCATTGTGTAAACCCTCAAGCAAGAGCTCCTTCAGGGACCGAAGTGAATCAATGCCTTTTGGTTTGTTACGTAGGTTCAACAGTGACTCTATGCATAATCGTTCAATGCATGGGAGGGCACCATCTTCGATCTCTATCTCCTTGACATCTTTCATGTACCTTAACAAGAGTTCCATCAGGTTTGGAAGGCACCCTGCAGGAAAAACAATCTTCTCCACACCATTGAAATTGTCAAGTTTCAGAACAATGAGGTTTGGGGCATGCAATGCAAGCAGCTGTAGAGGATCTTCATCTTCCCGAAAATAACAGCAGCTTAGAGCTAGGTATTTGAGATTTCTCCCGTGGTCCTTAAATATTGGGCACTGCAGGACCCCTTCGGCACAGGGCCCTCTAACAACGAGCCTGTACAGTCTTGTGGAAGTCGGGTTAAGACTTTCGAAGCACAATTGTTCATCCTCGTCACTTGCTGAAACATACAATCTGGAAAGAAGTGTCATATTCGAGAGTGTAGCAAACAGGTCTACACAATCATCAGTCCGTATGTCTTCAATCCACACGCTTTGTAGTTGTGTCAGTTTCTTCAGCTGTTCAGCCAAGTCCATGCTTGCTTTTACAGTCTCGAGAGTCTCAAGTTCTTCCAAGTTGCACAGCTCTTTTGGTGGTTCCACTCCAATCAAATTCCCGGACTTTGACATATTCTCTTCAACATAACTATCAGCAAAAAGATGCCTTAGTTTCTTGACCTTACATATCCCAGATGGTAGCTTCTCTATTGTAGTAGACTTCATGTCCAGAGTAATGAGGTTAGAAAGATTCCTGATCGACTCTGGGAGTGACTTCACTTTGGTTCGCCTCAGGCCAATGTATCTTAGGTTAAACAAATCACCAATAGATTCTGGCACCTCGGTGATTTCAGAATCTTGCAGTTCAAGAACAGTGAGTTGGTGGGATCCAGAAAAAATTGAGGTTAACATGCCAAGGCAGGATGATTGTGTTGCAAGAGATATTAGAGTAACAAGGCACTGAAATTTAGTTCTAGACCCTCCTTCCTCATCCCATACACATGTTGACAGGCGGCGAACTTCCTTTTTTATGTGCTTAATGCTGTATGAATCGTGTGATGTTACGGTTTCTCCAAACCTCTCTTGTCTAGCAGCAAACCGAGCTTGGTCGTGCACGCTGCCAAGCATCATACAGTAACTCACCTTGCCAAGCTCATCATATTCCACAACTTCCAGCATATTCCGGCTGATTAGTTCATTGAGATATCTGTCGGCAACGTCCTCCGCTTTGTTGTCTCCCCCCACTGCAAAGCCCTCTGCAACCCAGAGTCGCACAAGGCACTCTCGCTGCATGCGGTAATATTTTGGGAACATGGTACAATACAAGAAGCAGCTCTTGAGGTGTACGGGTAAGTCATCGTAGATTAAATACAGAGTTGCAATCACAGGGCCAAAAGAATATCGACTGTATTCTTCTTGCTTGGTGCAGAGCTGATCGTATAATTGTTCCCAGGCATGCACTGTTTGTTGCTTTGACGACATCATACTGCCAATACACAGAGTTAATAGAGGCAGACCCCAGCACCTATCTGTTATTGATTTAGCAAGACCCTTAAGGTCTCTGGGACAGTCGCTGCCATAGAAAGCCCGTCTGCAGAAGAGGGCGAATGCATCAGCCTGACACAGAGTTTTGACTCGGAAACAGTCTATGGGACGGCGAGCTATAGCTTGACACTTCGACACAAACGACGACATTTCAGCGCGTGTGGTGATGATAACCCGACTGAGATTCTGGATGGCGTCAAGCATTTCAGCGCAAGCTTCACTGTCCCAGAAATCATCCAATACTATCAAACATCTCCTACCCCCGACTTTCTTTATTTTGTCCTTCAATTCACTGGCATCCATATCATGCAACGGTGCTTCTTCTCTATATCCAATTTTCCTTAATAGTGTCCTCAGCAAATCTTTCACATTATAGATCTGTGACACTACGATCCATGCATGAACAGGGAACTTGATTTTCTCCTGCTCGTAGACACATTTGACTAGGGTGGTTTTTCCAATTCCGCTGCCCATACCCTATCCCCGTTGTCAATGAATATCCTGATGTTTTCCCCCAAAGAATTACCTAGTATGCCACCTGATAGACATGTGGAATTCTCAATTGATCTTGTGCCTGGAACTGCCCCAAGAATGCCACGTCCGCATAGGCACCGTACACCATCAGCCATTTTTAGGAAATTGTACCTCTGTGGGATTTGAATTGCCACTTTGCAATTAAAAAAGAAGAAAGCATGTTTCATGAGAAGAGGTGTTTCACCTTTCTAAAATCATTTGCTCCTTGTAAACACGATTAGAAATGCCATCTGCTAGGAACAAACTGAAACAGTCAAACAATCAGGAAGATAAAGTAAAGCAGTAAGAGCAATTAGAGCTTAGGACCTTGCAGAGGAAAGCAAACTATATGGCACCATCTCATGATCTCAGTAAACATCATCTTTTCAATGAAGCTGAAGAACCAAGCCCCTCCATGCAGAACCTTTGGATTTATTTACCATAATTATATATGTTTTGTTTCCTCTTTATTTCCATATGTAACTAATGATATTATCGAAACATTGAACAAATAGCGCAGCATGGACAATCCAATGAACGGTCATAACGCAGTGCCAAATCAGTACTTCAATTATATTATAGGACCCATTTCATTTTACCCAGCACAACAGGCAAAATTATAAGCCAGAACTGTGAAATGTAACAGTACAACCAAAGAGGACATAAATTGTATATTTTTAGGCTTCAGCAATCCAGCACACCCCACCCAAATTGCACCGAACTCTAAAATTTCTGAAAGCTGAACTTCAAACGAAATAATATTGCATATTATTCGGTGTAAAATCTCCTGGAATACATGAATTCCAGGACTCCAAAGTCCAGAACGTCGTCAAATCAACTCAATTATAGCAGTATCTTCATTTAAAAAACTACCCAAATAACATTTGCTTAAGAGCGCATTACTGAATCCTCCCCCAATTACGCCTCCCCCGCAAGTCGTAAGCCCAACCTGAACACATCCAACTCGAGAGCCCATAATGACGCAAGCATAGATCGGGGGAGAGTGCGGGTTGGGGGGAAGAGGGCCGTACCGAGGGCGCGGGAGCAAGTGTAGGCGAGGTCGGCAGGGAAAGCTGGGCGCTTCCACCGAGAGAGGCGCGAGGCGAGGGCCTCGTCGCGGTCGAGCTGCAGCAGCGCGTCACGCCAGCTGGCTGGGCGGGGGACATCGCCGCCACCAGATTCGGGGTCGCCGCCACCGGATCCGGATCCGGCCACCCCGGCAGGAGAGGCCGAAGGAACCGTGGGGGGAGGGCCGGCGGCGGCCGGCGGCGAGAGGGGCGGGAGGAGCCGCGGGAGGGGAGGCGGCAGCGCCGGTGGGGTTCGCCCTTCGAGGCGGACCAGCCGAGGCCGGCATGGGGAGGAGGCGTGGGGAGGAGGCAGACAAACCGAGAAGGGGGAGGATCGGGGAGGGAAGGGGGACGGGGCGGAAGAAAAGTCCCGGGAGCCGCCGCCTCGCTCAGGCCGCTGGATGGAGATCGGACGGCTCGAGATTTGTGGGCGACGTGGCGACCGCGGTGCAAAAAATACGCCACGTGGCCAGCCGGGGATGCCTCATCTCGGCTTTGTACATTTAATAGATATAGATGATGATGCGGAGGCGCACCCGTGGCGCGCCCAGGCGAAGCTCGCGGGAAAACAAAGGGCGGGGCGTCGAGGCCAGCCGCGCGAGCGTGAGCGACTGAGCGAGCAGGCGCGAGACGCGAGCGACGTGGCGACGTGAGCGAGGCGAGCGGCCGGGGCGAGCAGCGACGTGGCGAGCGAGCGAGCGAGCGCGAACGAGCAGGCGCGAGCGGGCGCTGGCGCGAGGAGCAGGCCACGTGGCACGGCCGGGGCACCAAAGCTCGCTCTTGTACATTTAATAGATAGATGTGTGCTTCGGCCCCTTCGTTGCAGCTAACTGGCTGCTCTCAGTTTTCTTTTGAGAAAAAAGACCGCGGAGGCTATCCACAGTGATATATTACTCAAAAGGATATATACAAACTGACATAAGCTAGAACAAAATAGAAGGAAAATAAACTAGAAAAATAAACAGAAATAAATTAATCAGATTTTAACATAAAAATTCATTGAATAATGACACCGTCGAAGGATTCACTCTCTTTCTCATACGAAGAAGCCGCATTAACGAGTGAATTTTGCTGGCTACTAGTACCACGGGTTACAAATTAAATTAAATAAAAAAAACAACTTGGAAGAGAGGAGCGGTCTGGGTCACTGATAGCTCGATTTTTGTCATCGAGTCCATGCATGCATCAACTCGTTTCTATAATTGTATCTAGCATGCAATCGCAAGGCCCTAAAATGTCTTCAAGTGAGGCTGCACCGCGCGTCCGTACGCGTTATCTACAAGAGAAATGTTAGAGGACGGACGTCCGTCCGGAGCAATCCGGACGGACGAGCTCCCCAACCGTGCGCAGCGAGGAGGAAGAAGGAAGGGGGAGGGAGGAGGAAGAAGGAGGGAGGAGGAAGGAGGAGGGAGGAGCTGACCTTGCCGCGCCGCCGCCGCCGTGGACCTCGCCGGAGTCGAGCTCGGCGGCGGCCGTTCGGATTAGGGTTCGGGGGTGGGGTTTGGGGTGTCCCCGGGTGTAGATTTTGGCCGGCCGGCCGGGGTGGCGGCGGCCCGGCGGTAGGTTGGGCTAGTAAGGGCGGCGGCGGAGGCGGCGGTGGCGCCGCCGGAGCCGGGGGAGGGGGGAGATGGCGGCCGGCCGGTGGCGGTGGGGGGACCACACCTCGCCCCTCGGGTTAGGGTGGGCGGCGTCGGCGCGGCGGCGGGAGGAAGGGAGGCGGAGCGGCGGCCGGGACGGCGGTGGAGGCGGCGGGGGAGGCGGACGAGTGCGGAGCGGCCGAGCGGGAGAGAGAGAGCGAGATAAGTGAGAGAGCGAGTGAGCTGTGAGTGGGCTGTGAGTGCGAGGCGAGGTCGTCCGTCCGAATGGGCTCGGACGGACGACCGTGGGCTATGGGCTCCCTATCTAAAAAAGAGATTTCGCGGCCAAGTACAAATTTTGGAATTCTATTTGTATTTGAATTTCTACTGTTCTTTGAAGGGGTCTTTTTCACGAAAACCAATACCAATTATCTAAAAAAAGACTTCGTGGCCAAATACAAATTTTGGAAATTTATTTTTATTTGAATCTCCACTATTCTCTGAACGATTTTTTCACGAAAACCAACACCAACTAACCATGGGATTTTGAGGGCTGAACAAAGCCTGAAATCCAGGTCAAAGGTCAGCATCCGTTTGCGCGGCTAGATTTGTTTTGGTATATAGTGTTTATCTCTAACTCATAATCTATCTCTAACATATCAGATCGGATTTAGAGTTTATCTCTAATATATTACATCAACTTTAGTATTTAATATGAATTTCTAATATTTTCTTTTAATCTAAGCCACATAGATCTTTTATTTTTTTCTTTGATTAATCTATCCCATTATAATTTGGTCCAACAGTTGATTGAACGGATAAAATAACCATATTATATCATCATTAGTATTTAATCCGAATGTCTAATATTCTTCTTTTAATCTAAGCCGTTATAATTCGGCCCCACAAAATCAACGGCATAGACCTTTTATTTTTTTTCTTGATTTATGTGAGAATTTCTTTGATTGATCTAGACCGTTATAATTTGGTCCCACCGTTGATCGAACGTCTGAAATAATTTGGATGATGTGGACGAACGTGGTGGCTTCTTTTTCCCCTCCGTTATATATATAATAGATAGATTACATATTTCCAAACAAATGCCACGAGGCAAAATGTAATCGTCGGCCAGAACCAGACTTGCCAACTTTGAAGCACCCATGTTCTTGCATCTCAACCGTGGATAGCAAGGGTTGGATTAGCGAGGGGTGCTCTCTCTCTAAGTTCAAGTATGTCAATACTAAAGAAATCTTTTGATATGATTATCATGCATGAACAAAGGGGTTCGACCCTCTTTGTATAGGAGGGGGACATTTATAGTTTTACAATGACACTTCTGCCATGAAAAAGTGGCATTACAAAGGGGTGACGAGGCTATTTCCCTCGTTATGACCCTTCTACCCTTGCTCTATAGGCTTTAGCAGCCCAAAGTAAATTCTACAAGTCACAATGTGAGGTGAGGGACAGATATGCCCTTCCATTGTCTTTTTGAAGTAGGGATACAATGGGAAGTTACATTTGTGTGGCGGTTATAGCAAGTCCCCTAGCAAAAGCATCTAATGATATTTTTCCCTCACGCGTAGGTGAGCCTCCATTGTGCCTGTTGTTTCCTACTTTTCTTGGTCACTAATGGTTTACCCCTTGCCTAGGGGAAGCGCACTTTGTCATGTTGCCTGGATGGAGTGGATGCGCTCCTAGCGGGTCTTGCCCTTCGTCACGTTCGTCTAGTCTGGCCGAGGGGTGATCTTTCAAAGGCCTCGTATGTTGTTCCCTGACGCGTAGGTGGGGACTCCACTGCACTTGTTATTCCATAGCTTTTTTTGGCTCTTAAGCTAGGATTTACCCCTCTCTAGGGGTAGCGCTTCGTCGTGCCGCCTGTATGCTCTCCTAGCTGGTCTTGCCCTTTGTCACGCGCATCTGGCCGACTGGTTAGGGTCATTGTCATTGCAAATAAGTAGTCCAAAATATGCTACCCATTGGTTAGGGTCACACGATGATCTGATGAATAGTTTTGGTTAATTTCCATTTGGACTATCCACTCATTTTAACCCTTTTCTTTTCCCCAAAAGAAGTAACACGAATGAAAGCAAATATTTGGTTGGGCTCTCATCTCAAAGAACAGTACTACTCTCTATACATGATTGTTTGATAAAAGCATGACGTAGTGGGCCGTGTTCTTAGATCCAGTTCACCTAATTTTTCTATTTAGAGATCCTTAGTGGGTTCAACTTTTATAGCATTGCAGCAATTGATTTGTCGCTTATCGGATATTTAGCTTTCGGAGGAGCATCGTGTATTTGATTGGAAGTTGCATAAGGACAACCTCTACTCACTCCAGTCAATGTATCAACATTTGGTGCATCATAATAAGGTTTTTCCAAATGTTTCTGTGGAGAAAAAATCCCTCTGAAAATAAGTTTTTTTGTGGTATATAGAGTAAGCGGTCCTTTTGGCAAAAGATAATTTTGCACAAAGTAACTGGAGGGGAGTCAGACATGTTGCTTTTGTTACACTAATTAAATATTCACCATCTATTTTTTCAATGAAATTTGCTAGATCTCTGTGTCGTGTTATCTACATAAGAAACTTTTGTTTATACCGCTAGAATGCTATGCAATATCACATTTTTCACCGTATAATCGGACTTCCCGATTTTGCCACTACTATTAAATGTTTCATTTTGTCTTTCCAAAACTTCCAAAACTCGAAGTCTTATTACCATTATGTTTTTGCCACTACTAAAATGTTTCATTCATTTCCAAAACTATTGGTTGTGGCAATGGCAAAAACAAAATGAAACATTGATTAGTTTTAGAAATATATTTGGGCTGTGCATATGGGACTAGCATGTCCCTTTTTTGTATTAGAGTTTTCTAACATTTTTCTCTTTTGCCCTTATATTACGTGTGTGTGTATACTAAATGCCCCTTGACCTCAGATGAATTCAAGTGCTATTCACAACATAGTATCATAGCAAAATTAGGGTTAAGTTTTATCGGCGTTGCACTTGCACCGTCTCTTCCCACCACCATTCGGGTCATGGCCTTGTCTCCGACGACGTCGGCCCTCTCCCTGACCTCCAGTTGCTAGTCCTAGCGCCATCGCTACCGATGGATCTGGCAGCCATCACACCGCTGTGCTCTGATCCGGTTCGCCGTCGCTGTCGACTTGCTGTCATTGCTGCCGTCATCGTCGTCGACTTGCTCCTGTCGCTGCCGTCATCTTGCAGCTGCTGTCTTCACGGATTCCACAGCACAGGCTGCTCTATGATCTATTTTGACAGCGCCCCCATCTTCTATCCGCGGGCGGCATCACTTCATGCCGATAGTCGTTGTTTTCTTTTCCTACTAGTTCGTAATACTACTCGTTCGTAGTACTGTGTTTCTGTACTGTTAGAGTATATGGGCCTTGGGGGAGGCCCATCTTCTGTACTCTATATATATTCCACCCCTGATCAATACACAGCATCTATTCCGCAAAACCCTATTCTCCAACATGGTATCAGAGCAGGTCTTTCCTGCCCCACCCTTCCGCAAACCCTAGCAACCGTTAGCCCGCCGTCGGTATGGCCTCCACCGGCGCATCTCTCGTCGTGCCCTCCCTCGACTCCGGTGAGATGGACGTCGGCGTCAGCACCGACGGTGTCATTCCCAACCTCGGCGTCCCTCCCATGGCCGCCACCCACCCCAACGCTGCCTTCCCCAGATCTGGAACTCACGTCGGTGGAGCTCCCCTTCAGATCGACGGAGGCAGGCACGGCGCGAGCTTCCCCCTCGGCGCGTTGACCGCCTCTTTGTTACATATATTCATCATCACACAAGGGGACCCTCCACATGGGTCTCAACACAATTGCTAATTTATTTTCCTACATGCCATTGGAAAATTTTCTTTTTTTTGTTTAAGCTATATAAATATTTTAAAAAATCTAGAAAATTGTTGCAAAGTTTTTAAGTATGCAACATAAAAAAAATTTCTGCATTTTTATGGTAAATCTTTTGTGTTTAAAACGTTATGTATGTAAAACTAACATAAAATATTTTTTTATAAAAATGAAAAAAATATAGATTGAAAGAATTGCATATATTCTAGTATTGTGACTTTTTAATAATTCTTTGGTATTTTTACTTAGATTAAATAAAAAAGAAAAGTTTACAATGGTGACACGTAGGATAATAAATTAACAATTGTGATGGCATAAAAAACTCTAAACGACTATGCTATGGCATAGAAAAATTTAGCCTAATATATAGTATGTCAACATGATCATGATACCTTTGGATTATGCTGTTGTTTTAGTAGCAAATAAAATATTGAATGTTGCATTGCAAATTAAAATTATGGAGATGAATAAAGCAATAACATAATTGGCTAATGCACCTGTTTAGAAAAATAGCCAAGTTCTTACATGAAAATCAAACTCCTTAACAACCACACAGAAAAAAACATAGTGCCAAGACCAGGACTTCCTGAAGGCAATAAAGAGAATGCCTCATGATTTATTGAAGACACAAAATGTGGCACGTTTGCTAATAAAAAGGTAACTAATGTCTTGTTGGAAAGGACTACATGGAAGCATTGTACAACATACATATTGCTAAGACACCAAACTACCACTCCTAGTTCTGGAGCTTTGGAACACAGTGCATATTAACAGTCCATTCCCTTGTAGTCCTAATGCGGAATGAAGTCATGTGTAAACCCTCAAGCGAGAGCTCCTTCAGGGACTGAAGTGAATCAATGCCTTTTGGTTTGTTACGTAGGTTCAACAGTGACTCTATGCATAATCGTTCAATGCATGGGAGGGCACCATCTTTGATCTCTATCTCCTTGACATCTTTCATGTACCTTAACAAGAGTTCCATCAGGTTTGGAAGGCACCCTGCAGGAAAAACAATCTTCTCCACACCACTGAAATTGTCAAGTTTCAGAACAATGAGGTTTGGCGCATGCAATGCGAGCAGCTGTATAGGATCTTCATCTTCCCGAAAATAACAGCAGCTTAGAGCTAGGTATTTGAGATTTCTCCCGTGGTCCTTAAATATTGGGCACTGCAGGACCCCTTCGGCACAGGGCCCTCTAACAATGAGCCTGTACAGTCTTGTGGAAGTTGGGTTAAGACTTTCGAAGCACAATTGTTCGCCCTCGTCACTTGCTGAAACATACAATCTGGAAAGAAGTGTCATATTCGAGAGTGTAGCAAACAGGACTTCACAATCATTAGTCCGTATGTCTTCAATCCACACGCTTTGTAGTTCTGTCAGTTTCTTCAGCTGTTCAGCCAAGTCCATGCTTGCTTTTACAGTCTCGAGTGTCTCAAGTTCTTCCAAGTTGCATAGCTCTTTTGGTGGTTCCACTCCAATCAAATTCCCGGACTTTGACATATTCTCTTCAACATAACTATCAGCAAAAAGATGCCTTAGTTTCTTGACCTTACATATCCCAGATGGTAGCTTCTCTATTGTGGTAGACTTCATGTCCAGAGTAACGAGGTTAGAAAGATTCCCGATCGACTCTGGGAGTGAGTTCACTTTGGTTCGCCTCAGGCCAATGTATCTTAGGTTAAACAAATAACCAATAGATTCTGGCACCTCAGTGATTTCAGAATCTTGCAGTTCAAGAACAGTGAGGATGTGGGATCCAGAAAAAATTGAGGTTAACATGCCAAGGCAGGATGATTGTGTTGCAAGAGATATTAGAGTAGAAAGGTAATGAAATTTAGTTGTAGATCCCCTATCGTCATCCCATACACATGTGGACAGGCGGCGAACCTCCTTATTTATGTTCTTAATGCTATATGAATCGTGTGATGTTACTGATTCTCCGAACCTCACTCGTCCAGCAGCATCCCGAGCTTGGTCGTGCACGCTGCCATGCATCTTACAGTAACTCACCTTGCCAAGCTCATCATATTCCACAACTTCCAGCATATTCCGGCTGATTAGTTCATTGAGATATCCGTCGGCAACGTCCTCCGCTTTGTTGTCTCCATCCACTGCAAAGCCCTCTGCAACCCAGAGTCGCACAAGGCACTCTCGCTGCATGCGGTAATATTTTGGGAACATGGTACAATACAAGAAGCAGCTCTTGAGGTGTATGGGTAAGTCATCGTAGATTAAATTCAGAGTTGCAATCACATGGTCAATAGGATATCGACCGTATTTTTCTTGCTTGGTGCAGAGCTGATCGTATAATTGTTCCCAGACATGCACTGTTTGTTGCTTTGACGACATCAGACTGCCGATACACAGTGTTAATAGAGGCAGACCCCAGCACCTATATGTTATTGATTGAGCAAGACCCTTAAGGTGTCTGGGACAGTCGCTGTCATAGAAAGTCCGTCTGCAGAAGAGGGCAAATGCATCAGCCTGACACAGAGGTTTGACTCGGAAACAATTTGTGCGAGGGCGAGACTTTGACACAAGCAACGACATCCATATGGACCGTGTGGTGATGATAACCCGACTGAGATTCTGAACGGCGTCAAGCATTTCATCGCAAGTTTTACTGTCCCAGAAATCATCCAATACTATCAAACATCTCCTACCCTCGAATTTTCTATTTATTTTGTCCTTCAATTCACTGGCATCCATATCATGCAACGGCGCTTCTTCTCTATATCCAATTTTCCTTAATAGTGTCCTCAGCAAATCTTTCACATTATAGATCTGTGACATTACAATCCATGCATGAACAGGGAACTTGATTTTCTCTTGCTCGTAGACACATTTGACTAGGGTGGTTTTTCCAATTCCGCTGCCCGTACCACACACGTCTATCACCGCGCTTTTCTTGGCAGAGTATAGCCATCCAGTCAATTTTAACATGGCACCTTCGATCCCCACTAGATCTTCATACTTAACGAGTTTTGGAAAGAGGCCTTGTGACCGCTTGCTGTTGATGCAGGAGTGTTCATTAGGGACGAGCTGGATTGGACGCCACCACTTCTCTTTGATTTTATGCTCAATCCGTGCAATGTCACCAGCGAATCCGTCAAAAACATAGGAAAAATGTGGTCCTCCAACCATTTTCAGGAAACCTTCTTCTTGAAGATGGTGTTGGTGAAATGCATATTTGTCCATTACATCTTCAACGTTGTAGGCCAGCTTCTGCACGTACCCAAACCAGCCCTTCACATCTTCTTCCATCAGACGCTTCGTATCTATGTGTTGTATGACATTCTTCATTGCCGTCAGTTCAATTTTTATTCCTTCAAGCTTCTTTGGTAATTCACTCATACCCCTGACACTGTCATATATCTTAGCGGTAGCAATATTCTTCGAAGTGGTGATTACCTTTGAGATAGCAACGGATATAATCTCCGCCATTTTCTCTGTATATATAACAGAAACATGGAGCACAATTTTATAGTGCACAAACACCAAATCAAGGACATATATGAAAGTTTTTGTGAATCAAATTAACATGAAAAATTCATAAAATATATATATGATGCGAGACGAGGATAAACAGATCAAAGCCTTAACATACTTTCTAATTACAGATTTCCAAAAAAAATGCCTCGAGGCAAAATGTAATTGTCGGCTAGAACTAGACTTGCCTACTTTGAAGCACCCTTGTTCTTGCATCTCAACCCTGGATAGCGAGGGTTGGACTAGCGAGGGGTGCTCCCTCTCTAAGGTCAAGTATGTCAATACTAAAGAAATCTTTTGATATGATTATCATGCATGTACACAGGGATTCGACCCTCTATGTATAGGAGGGAGACATTTCTAGTTTTAAAATGACACTTATGCCATGAAAAAGTGGCATTACAAAGGGGTGACGAGGCTATTTCCCTCGTTATGACCCTTCTACCCTTGCTCTATAGGCTTTAGCAGCCCAAAGTAAATTCTACAAGTCACAATGTGAGGTGAGGGACATATATGCCCTTCCATCGTCTTTTTGAAGTAGGGATACAATGGGAAGTTACATTTGTGGGGCGGTTATAGCAAGTCCCCTAACAAAAGCATCTAATGATATTTTCCCTGACGCGTAGGTGAGCCTCCATTGTGCCTGTTGTTTCCTACTTTTCTTGGTCACTAAGGGTTTACCCCTCGCCTAGGGGAAGCGCGCTTTGTCATGTTGCCTGGATGGGCTCCTAGCGGGTCTTGCCCTTTGTCACGTACGTCTAGTCTGGCTGAGGGGTGATCTTTCAAAGGCCTCGTATGTTGTTCCCTGATGCGTAGGTGGGGGCTCTACTGCACTTGTTATTCCCTAGCTTTTTTGGCTGCTAAGTTAGGATTTACCCCTTTCTAGGGGTAGCGCTTCGTCGTGCCGCCTATATGCTCTCCTAGTTGGTCTTGCCCTTTGTCACGCGCATCTGACCGACTGGTTAGGGTCATTGACATTGCAAATAAGTAGTCCAAAATATGCTACCCATTGGTTTGGGTCACACGGTGATCTGATGAATAGTTTTTGTTAATTTCCATTTGGACTATCCACTCATTTTAACCCTTTTCTTTTCCCTAAAACAAGTAACACGAATAAAAGCAAATATTTGGTTGGGCTCTCCTCTCAAAGAACAGTACTGCTCTCCATACATGACAGTTCGATAAAAGCATGACACAGTGCGACGTGTTCTTAGATCCAGTTCACCTAATTTTTCTATTTAGAGATCCTTAGTGGGTCCAAATTTTATAGGTTTGCAGCAATTGATTTGTCGCTTATCGGATATTTAGCTTTTAGAGGAGCATAGTATATTTGATTGGAAGTTGCATAAGGACAACCTCTACTCACTCCAGTCAATGTATCAACATTTGGTGCATCATAATAAGGTTTTACCAAATGTTTCTGTGGAGAAAAATCCCTCTGAAAATAAGTTTTTCATGGTATATAGAGTAAGCGGTCCTTTTGGCTAAAGATAATTTTGCAAAAAGTAATTGGAGGGGAGTCAGACATGTTGCTTTTGTTACACAAATTAAATATTCACCATCTATTTTTTCAATGAAATTTTGCTAGATCTGTGTGGCGTGTTATCTACATAAGAAACTTTTGTTTATACCACTAGAATGCTATGCAATATCACATTTTTCACCGTATATTCGGACTTCCCGATTTTACCACTACTATTAAATGTTTCATTTTGTCTTTCCAAAACTTCCAAAACTCGAAGTCTTATTACCATTATGTTTTTGCCACTACTAAAATGTTTCATTCATTTCCAAAACTATCGATTGTGGCAAAAACAAAATGAAAATTCGAATAGTTTTAGAGATATATTTGGGTTGTGTATATGGGTCAGGCCCGTTCCTTTATTGTATTACGGGTTTTCTAACATTTTCCTCTTTTACCCTTATATTGTGTGTGACACATACATTGGTCCTTTGACCTCACATGAATACAAGTGCTATTCACAACATGGTATCATAGCAAAATTAGGGTTAAGTTTTATCGACGTTGCACTTGCGCCATCTCTTCCCACCATCATTCAGGTCGTTGCCTGGTCCCTCTCCCTGACGTCGAGTTGTTTGTCCCAATGCCGTCGCTACCGCTGGATCTGGCAGCCGTCACACCGCTGCGCTCTGATCCGGTTCGCCGTCGCCGTCGACTTGCTGTCATTGTTGCCGTCATCGCCATCGACTTGCTCCCATCGCTGCCGTCATCTTCCAGCTACTGTCTTCACGGATTCCGCAGCACAGGCTGCTCTATGATTTGTTTAGACAACGCCCCCATCTTCTATCCGCTGGCGCCATCACTTCGTGCCGATAGTGTTTTCTTTTCCTGCTAGTTCGTAATACTACTCGTTCGTAGTACTATGTTTCTGTACTAGTAGAACTACTGCATCGGATTGGTTTGTACCAGTACCAGTAGTAGTACTACTCTACTGCATCGATTCTGTACTAGTAGCTAATTAGCTAGTGCTACTCAGTTAAAAAAAGGAAAAAAAAAGAAATGTCTCAAGACATCGTTTTTGTTCCTAGGTGTCCTGTGCTTTTTGATCGGCTCAATTATCGGGATTGGGCCCAGCATATATTCACATGCGTAAACTGCATTGGGAGATTTTCTAATCGGCGAGCTCTTTTTCCCGCCGCGTCTTGATCCCCCGACGCTGCCCTCTTCGCCTCAGTCTTCTAGTGATGCTGATGCTGCTGTTGCTAAGAAGGTTGCCGATGATTACAAGGCGGCTTTCGAGTCCTATAATTCTCGTTTATCTACTATTCTGATTGTTAGCATGGAGGTGCATCTTACTGGAGAGCTGGTCTCTTTGGCATCTGTACAACTGATGTGGTCTTATCTTCGTGCCCATTACGAACCTTTTGGTGATTATCAGTATTTTGCTGCTCTGAATCATAAGAAGGCACTACAGTAGGGTGACTCTATAGTGGATGAGCTTTATGGCCAGCTTTCGGGTGTGTGGCATCAGTTGGACTCTCTTGATGCTGACGAAGATGGTGAAGATGATCATGACCCCCACACTTGTTCTTGTCACTGGTTTTAGCGGTCTCGCTTGGAGTGTCGCCGCCTGTACGACTTCGTCCCACGTCTTCGCATGGAATTTGAGTAGGTCTAGGCACAACTTCTTGGCCGTCATCCTCGTATCACTCTACTGGAGGCTCTCACTGATCTTCGCATTGAGTAGGTTAGTCTTCGTGGTTCGGGCCTGCTGACTTCTCCATTGGTTCTTGTTGTGGGAACTTTGGCTTCGACACCCACGGGTCCACGTTCATCTTCCTCACCAGCCCCGCCGTCTTCTGGAGTGACGACAAAGGTTGGTCTTCACTGCACCTATTGTGACAAGGACGGTCATGTGTAACAGTTTTGCTACAGGAAGAGGAGGATATTTCTCAATTCTCATCGTCTTTCGCCCAATGGTACTACCATACCGGTCACTGGAAATTCAGACACTTCTTCGCCAGTCCAGATGCCTCTACTGAGATTCTTATGCTACTGCGTCGCATGGCTGCCTCCTCATCCTCGGGTTCTGCTGCTTTCGCTTCGTAGTCTTCTTCTAAAACACCAGCTACATAACCATGGATTCTTGACTCGGGTGCTTCTTTTGATATGACATATGATTCCACCTGTCTTACTTCTGTTCACCCTTTAACCACACCATTGACTGTTCAGACGGCAGATGGTACCTCTCTTCCTATCACAAGACGAGGCACTCTCTTATCATTTTCTTTTCACATACCATCAGTTTCTCATGTCCCTAAACTAACCATGTAGCTTTTTTACATCCGCCAGCTTACTAATCATGGTTGCCGTGTGATCTTTGATATTGACTCATGTTGTGTTCAGGATCGTCGCACGGGTCTTTTGGTTGGAGCTGGCCCTCGGCGCCATGACTCGCAGCGTCTTTGGGAGCTTAACTGGCTTCGTCTTTCTGCCGCTGCTCCTGCCAGTCTCTCCGTTCCGCTGCCTCCTCCATGGCGTCTTTTGCTTAATGGCAATATTTGTTTAGGACATCTGTGTGATTCACGTCTATCGTCTTTGGTTCGTCATGGTCTTTTAGGTCTGTATCTGGTAATGTCCATTTAGATCGTGCGGGTTGCAACCTTGGCAAGCAGGTGCAACACCCTTATCCTATTAGTGAGTCGGTGTCAGCTCGTCCATTTAATCTTGTTCATTCTGATGTCTGGGGTACAGCCCCTTTGTATCAAAAGATGGTCATAAATATTATATTATTTTTATAGATGATTACTCTCACCACACTTGGGTATATTTTATGTCTTCTCGTAGTGAGGTTTTATCTATCTATAAAAATTTTGCCGCTATGATTCGTACTTAGTTTGATTCCCCTATTCGTGTCTTTCAAACTAACTCTGTAGGGGAGTATCTTTCCAAGCATATTCGCGGGTTTCTTGCTGAGAAGCGCACTTTATCCCAGTTCTCTTGTCCTGGTGCTCATGCTCAAAATGGTGTTGCTGAGCGTAAACATCGTCATCTTTTTGAAATCGTGCGTGCTCTCATGATTGTTAATTCCGTTCCACCTCACTTCTAGCCTGAGGCTATCTCTACCACTTGTTATCTCATCAATCTTCAACCTTCTTTTGCCCTTCAGGTTGGGATTCCTATATAACGTCTCTTTGGACAACTAGCAGACTACTCCAATCTCCGATCTTTTGGGTGCGTCTGCTACGTTCTTTTGTCTAAACGTTCTTTTATTTGAACGTGAGCGTACTAAGCTGATTGCCTAGTCAGCTGAGTGTGTTTTTCTTGGATATAGTCCTGAGCATAAGGGATCTCGTTGTTGCGATCCTGCCGGTTGTCGGATACAGATTTCTTGATACTTTATTTTTGATGAGTCTCGTTCTTTCTACCCTCGTCCTTCTTCAACACCCTCTACTGTGACTTTTCCAAGTAATCCCATTTCTACTCTTCACATTCCACCACCCGCGCCCGTCCCTACCACCTCCTAAGTCCACTGATTTTCCTCCTGAGTCTAGTGCTCCTTCTTCAAGCACTGATTCTGACACCTCTTCTCCATCGGCTCCAGATGATCTTGCTCCTCCTCCTTACTCTGTTCCTCCTCATCCTTTCTTTTTCACTCGTCGTCCATGTCCGGTCGAGGTTTCTCCCGCTGTTCCATCTTCTTATGAGCCATCTTCTACCTCTCAGCCATATGCACTTCATGATCGTCGATCTATTCGACCTCCTAATCGATATCGTTTTGCCAGTGCTGCCTCTACCGAACCGATCTCTTATCGTAATGCTGTTATTCATGCTGAGTGGCAGCATGCAATGGCCGAGGAGCTTTCTGCTCAAGCGTAATGGCACTTGGGAGATTGTGTCTCTTCCATCTCATGTTCGTTCCATCACATGCAAGTGGGTCTAAAATATTAAGACTCGCCCTGATGGTTCTTTTGAGCGATACAAAGTTTGTCTTGTGGCTCATGGTTTCCAGTAGGAGCTTGGCGTTGACAACGATCAGACCTATGCTCATGTTGCTCAAATGATCACTAGTAAGACTCTTTTTCTTGTGGATTTTGTTCGTACGTGGCTTATCTATCAGCTTGATATTCAAAATGCTTTTCTTAATGGAGAACTGCATGAAGAGGTTTTCATGCGGCCTCCACTAGGGTATTTCGTCTGATGGCATGGTTCTTTGTCTTCGTCATGCTTTATATGAGCTAAAACAAGCTCCTCGGGCCTGATTTCAGCGCTTTTCTACAGTGGTCACTTCTGTTGGCCTTTCTGTTAGTGATCATGATCTGGTGCTGTTTGTTCACACCTTGTCCCATGGTCGCACTCTTCTTGTGCTCTATGTCGATGACATGATCAATACTGGAGATGACTCTCAGTTCATTGATTTTGTCAAGGCTCGTCTACATGAGCAGTTTCGCATGTCTGATTTAGGTCCTATTCGTTATTTTTTTGGGATTGAGATTACCTTTACTCTGGATGGAATCTTTTTTATCTCAAGATAAGTATATCAGGGATCTTCTTTATCAGGCATCTCTTATTGATACTCGGACGGCTGAGACTCCCATGGAGCTTAATCTTCAGCTTAAGTCTACAGATGGGGAGCCTCTTTCTGACCCTGCTTGGTATTGTCATCTTGTTGGTAGTCTCGTCTACCTTGGTGTCACCCGTACCGATATATATATTATGTTGTTCACATCCTGAGTCAGTTTATATCTGCTCCTATTCAACTACACTATAGTCATCTTCTTTGTGTTCTACGCTATCTACGTGGCACGATTTCTCGTCGTCTTTTCTTTCCACGCTGCAACTCTTTTTAGCTTGGCATGAATAACTTTTCTTCATGTAGAACAGATTTCTTCGTGTTTGACTTGGCACGAATGACTTTTTCTTGTACCTCAACGCCCGACGCCGTGACATTGGAGCCAACTACAACAATTCCACTATGGATGGACGTCAAAAGTAACAATCCATGATCTCTCACTTGGATGATACCTTGGGGAATCCCAGTAGAAAATTTACATTATCGTAGTCTATCTGTTCTCCTTCGGTGGTATATGGGCCTATTGTGGTCTTTCTCTATGTATATGTGCTTTCAATTGGAACTAAGTTACTAAGGTAAATACAAGTCCCATTGGAGTTCCCCCACATTCATTCTTCAGAAATTTACTGCATGTATGACAATAGGTCAATTTTTTGTATTGCAAACTCATGTATCACTCTTCGTGTGTGTGCACACTCTATAACCATTAATGTCATTATATATGTAAATAAAATTAAATCCTTCTCTTTTTATTTATAAAAGGTAGTAATTAAAATAATACTAACCTGAAGAAGGCTTGAAGGGGATGTCGCTCACGGAAACTTGGATTGATTCCTCATTGCGAAACTATCAGGAAAATAGGAAGCATATTATGTATAACCTCCAAAGGGGATAATAATCAAATAGAATGCACCGTTAAGAAACCACATTTCCTAGGACCATTACGTACCCCTTCCAAAGTTTATTTTTCTTTTAAAAAAAAATCGTTGCTGCACTTGACCAAACATTAATTTGACTCGGGCATCAATATAAGGAATAACGCACATTCGCACAACCTAAAAGGCTTTGCCTAATTGTGTTAGAGCATTGCCGGTGGCTTCTCTAAATTTTTTTCTCTATATCCCTTCTCTAAACCATTATTCATCCTCTATATTTTTATTCTCTCCAGCAGAGTCTCTATTCTCGAGAACTTATAAAAATGAATGAGAGAGTCTCTAAAGAAGGGAGTCTCTAAATTTCGAGAGTGAGATAGAAACTTTGTTGGATCGTTGTATGGACTCCAATATGTTTATAATAGTGTTTTAGGAAACCTGCTATTGATGCTCTTAGGATCTGACAGAGAATCGGTAAGAAAGAGGAAAACAAATTAACAGCTAGACCACAGCTACTACGGTCTGGTGATCCCTGTCTACTAAACTGTAGTGATTACCCATTCCTTGCATATCGAAGTTGAAATGAATTCTCCAGTGAAAACTACTCGGAAATATCTTACAAATGAATACATCATTTATACAATGAAAATTCATACCTGCTCAATCGATGTCCCTAATTCGTTAGGGCAGGGTGTCACCTTGCGAATCATAGTTTCTAGCTCATTCAACTGATGGATTATATCCACTATATTTGGTCTTTTCTCTCTGTTTGTCTCCATGCAGTTCAGTGCTATCTCAATACATCTCTTTACTTGTTCACAATATACCTCCAATGATAAAAGGCTCAACTGTCCATTTAGCCTCTTCCTCCAGTTATCCCGTACCTATGAAATTGGGACATAAAGCTAGAGTGCTAGTATTCTGGAAAATGAGTAATAAATCTTTACATCATAACTCTATATAAACCATCTAAAACGGAGGTGTACCCCCTTCTAGAATGTAACATATTGTACCAAAATGTACCACTCATCTGGAAATTGGTCAGAGAATTTCTTACTTCTTCAATCCCAGATTGATCCCTTGTTCCTGTTATAACCTCAAGAATTGTCGTTCCCAAACTATATATGTCTGCCTTGAATGTGATTATTCCATTGTGCAAGTACTCTGGTGCCATATATCCCCTGCTCAACAACAAAAAATAATGAAGTTCAACTGTGTTGATTCTACAAATCACAGTTCTTAATTAAGAG